>CM042442.1:29428299-29735799 GCA_023631565.1 Gymnocephalus cernua | reverse complement strand
GATAACTTCTCCAGGCTGATCTGAAAAACCATCTCTCTGACAGTCATGACAACTGTTGCAGCATCGAAGCGAACTTGTGCTGAGCCCAGGGCGCTCACATTAGCCAATCTTTCTCTCTTTGTTCCCCTTTTGTTTCCCTGTCTTTTTTATCCTGCTGCCTCGAATTCAAAGATCTCATGTTCCCCTCTGCTCTTCAGTTCCTCTCAGATATGTTTCATCTTCCCTGCTGTGCAGATGCACACAGTCGTGTCGGGCTGCAATTAGTTCTCATTAGGCTCTCAAATTGAGCAGAATCTCATCAAACATCAACTTTTGGTTTCTCTGCCTGTCTCTCTCTGTCTGTGATGTTCTGTATCTGTGTTTCCTTCCAGTGGATTGGGGAGGTTAATTGGACGCGTGAATGTTTTCTCCAGCGTTGTCCTTGCCTCAACTCTGAGCCCAGTTCCTCGCTGCTTGTTGAGTTAATGATCAATTAAAATCCAGAGGATCTGTGAGTTTAGTGACGAGCCATGACCGTGTCCTTACAGACCAGATAAAGCCTGAAGGAGTTCATAAATAAACCCAAACATCCGTTCCTCTGTCCCAGCTTTAGTCTGTATTTTCATGTTTAAATGTTAAAAAAAAGAGATTCCAGTAAACAAGGGCATAGGCTTGGTTTCATGATTGGGGGAGGGGGACTCATTATAGGGGGAGGGAGGGGGGGGTCTGGGTGTCGTCCCCCATAAAATACAAATACAAACACTTCATTTCCTGGATTCTGGTGGATTTTCATGCAACAATTTATGATGCAAATGTCTTTAATTATGTAAAGGAAATTATTATTCTCCTGTGTTGTTCATCATGGCCACCAACAAAACTCAGCAAAGACTGTTCTTGCTCGGGCTTTAACTTCTGGATACTTGTCAGCGTTGCCACAACGGACCGAATGGCTTAAACTACTACAACTCAAACAAGAGCACGACCTCGACGTCATCGTTCTCAGCCACTCCCTCTGTTCGCTGATTGGACCGGTAAAGATGTGACTGGAGAAAACCCAAGAATATACCGCAAACCCAGACGGAGTACTGGAGGAAAATGAAAATTGAGCGGAAGTATGTAGGAGGGCGGAGCCAGGCTAGGAAGGACCGGGACCGGGAGAAGAAACTGAGAGGGAGACGAGATGAGATGAGGGAGACCGAAAAGGAGGATCGGTGAGCACAAGCAAATCAAGAGGACAAATGCTCATCCTCCAGGCAAGTAGGGAAAAGAGGCGACGAGAGTGGGCATCAGACTGGAAGAAAACAAAGGAAATATGATGAAAGTTATTTGGGTCTGGCCTTCACTTGGACTGGCGATGCAGATGCCCACAGCCACAGTGGTTGGTGAGGTTCTGGCTAACAGCTGGATGAAGCCCTCTTATCTACGTCGCCACCTCAACACAAAGCATGCCAATGTAAGCCAAAAGCCCCTTCATTTAATTTGTCCATTAACCCTCGTGTTGTCTTCCCGGCGACCATGAACTTGTTGTCCATCCAGGTCAAAAGTTAATTTGAATTTTTCGTGCTTTTTCCAGCGTTTTCGGCTCTTTTTTTAAGCTTTTGACACTTTTTAAAACGTTTTTTGTCACTTTTCTCAACGTTTAATTTTTAAATTCATGGTCAATAAACCTAATTTATATGAGATTATACCCAGAAACTATTAATTATGTTGACTAATAGTTAAGATCAAAGGATGTTGAGTGAATCACAGACTGGTTTATGTCAAAGTTTAGTCACAATATTGTGTTAAAACCATTTAAACACCCAAAATTCAATAAAAGTGATCATTCATTTTACGTGCAAAGATTGTTGTATGGGTTCCATAAAAATGTACATCCATGCAGCCATGTTATTTTTGGGCATTTTGGTTCAAGGAAACCCATAACGAGATATAAAAACTTTGTGAAAAACAAATTTGACCCAAGGACAACACAAGGTTAAAAAGAAAAGATCAAAAAAAGGTCGGAGGTGCATCAATCCGGTCAAGATGTAGAAGGGGGTGCATTGCCTAACAAGCTTGGGAACCGCTGACTTAGAGGATAAGCTACAACACATTACAGGGTAAATACGCAGTCTCATACACACTCGTGAATAGCTTTCATGCTTCTGGACGGCCTCAGAAATACAACTCACCGATCTGAACAGCTCTGACTTCAAATACGATACACACATGTAGATCAAAGTCTGCGTGACTGCAGGGGAAGGTAAAAGTGTGACTAACTTTTTGCATCACAAGTGGAGAGTTTGATGATACGTGTCAAGACTGCTTTTGAACGTTGTGGAAATTAAATCTGAAAGAAATCTGAAATGCTGAAATCAAAAGATGCTGTCAGACGCATATGCTGATTCAGATGGGAGTACAGTCCTCTGTATCCAACAGTCTATTATTAACTGAAGTGTCTAATGGTGCATCCAGAACATTCCTGTATCATATGTACTCAAAGGCACGGGACGTACATTTCATTTGAAGTGCTCATATTATGCTTTTTGGCTTTTTCCCCTTTCCTTTATTGTGTTATATATCTTTTTTGTGCACGTTATAGGTTTACCATCTCCAACAGAAAACACTGTTCACAAACTGCTCCAAACAGCTCTGTTGTAGTCCAGCCTAGAGCTGAAGATCTTTGCCCGACCCCGACGGGACCCAGCGGGAAACAAATACATGCTGTTGCACCAAATACATGCTGTTGCACCAAATACATGCTCTTGTGGGAATCACTGAATTGAATCTTGTCAGGATCTAGTTTCTCACCTTCCTGCAGGTACATCACAGCCTGGGCGTAGTTTTGCAGTGCATGGTGTGTCCTCCCCAGGCTCCCGTAGGCGAGAGTTTTAGCTATCAGATCGTTGGTCTGTGCCGCCACGCTCAGGTGCTGCTCCTGGAAGACCACGGCCCGCTCGTACTTCCCCAGAGCTTCGTAGGTCAGTCCCAGGTTGCCGTAGGCTCGGCCCTGGCTCCTCACGCACCCCGTCTGCTCGGCTATATCCAAAGCCCTCTGGTGCCACTGTAGCAGGACAGCCCCGTTACTTAAAGGGCTAGTTCGGCATTTTGGGAAAATATGCTTATTCGAGTTCTTGCAGAGAGTTAGATGAGAAGATTGATACCACTCATATCGCTAAATATGAAGCTACAGCCAGGAAACTGTTAGCTTAGTTTAGCAGTAAGATTTGAAACAGCTAGCTAGCTAGTGTGTCTGAAGTTAGTCTCGCTTTTCCAGACCTTCTTCCACAGCGCTGCGGAGGAGGGTCTGGCGAGTCCACACAGCATTCCGGGATGGGAGATGGTTTATTGACATTTCTTTAAACCAATCGCAATCGGCATGGGCGGCGCTAAGCACCCGACAGAGCCACGGTGCCTCTGCAAAATAGCCTCTGAAAGGAACTAGTTTTGGTGGAACATGTGTACGTTAAAAAATTCTTTTAGTCGTGCAACAGAAAACTCAGATTGGACAGACAGTCTAGCTAGCTGTCTGGATTTACCCTGCAGAGATCTGGGGAGCAGTTAACCAGAGTCCTCACAAATCCACCAGAGTTTAAACACAAAGAAAGCAGAAGGTAAGCAATCCCAGAAGTGGAACATCGCAGATATAGACTAGTCTAAAGTTAACAAAATCCACCGACCAGCACTCTGTACCAAAACCGAAGTGTAACCAACTTGTGGTTTAACGTGAGGTTACGTGCTAGACTATACTCAAGTTGGACAGGACCAAGCTAGCTGTTTCCCCCAGCTTCAAGTCTTTATGCTAAGCTAAGCTAATCAGCTGCTGGCTGTAGCTTCATATTTAGAGTACAAAGACATGAGAGTGGCTTCGATCTTCTCATATCTCTGCAAGAATAGTAACAACTTTATAAAGCATGTTTAGTGTAGTGATTTGAAAGACAGCAAGGCTTAAGCATTATATCGAGTGGTCAATATAACAACAGAAAGCTAATCAGTGGGGTCAAACAATAGCATGACAACATTTGGGTTAATAGAAAGCGAATGAGTGTATTTCACAAAATGTCAAATTCTACCCTACTTTAATTGACAGCTAGGAAATACTGATGTATTATGATTCAGCACAAACCTGTAGTGCGGTCTCGTTGTCTGCCATCAGCTGATAAACGCCTCCGAGTGCATCACTTGCCTCTGCCTCCAGGGATTTATCCTGGCAGGTAAAGCAGGATTTACTACATCTTTCTGTGCATAATGTACTTTTCATAAAAAAAAAAGATCATTTGTCTTATTCAGCAGGGCAAGAAGAGAGAGACATGTGCAGCTGAAACCAAAAAACCCTTTGCAGGTAAATCCTTACCCCCGCTGTGCGTGCAATGTTGAGCTGGTGTTCCAGGCAGGAGAGGGACTGCTCGTAGTTGCCCAGTTGGCTGTGTAAGGTGCCCAGCTCCCAATAAGCCTGAGCCTTGCCCCCTCCTTCCCCACCCAGCTCATGGGCCACCACCAGCCGCTTCTCGAAGCACACCAACGCTTGCTGGAGACTACCCAACGACCTGAAGAGAGGGGAGGGAAAACAAAGGAAGTGATCATCTATTTCTTTGCATTTGATTTGTTCTTGCAAACACTAAAAGCCCTGAATCTTTGAGGGTTTTAAAGGCACACTATGAAAGATTTGTACCTTAATCTAACAGCTTCAAAGTCATTTCGATGGTAAACAAAACAAACTGGTAGTAGGGCGAATCATCCCGATAGCAAAGCAGGTTTGCGAGGTGGCGCCCAGCCAAATCTCACAAGAACGGCACGACGTCACATACATCAACAACTTATAAGAAGCAGCGTCTATGGAAGACACTAGCACGCATTTCAGACGTGAATCATGGCAGAGTCGACGAAGTCAAGGAAAAGAAAACGGCTTTCACTCGTTGGCGAGAGCAAAAAAAGAAGCAAAGGAAACGTTAAGTACAAGTACTTTGTTGGACAAAAATGGAAACTGCATAGTATGCCTTTAAAATATCTTCAACTTTGTGTAATTTCCCCTCCGTCTCTCTGATGCTGTTCACGCTATTAAATAGTAACATTAATTTTTTACTCTTGTGTTATCTTCTTGTCGACCATGCAACTTGTTGTTCTCCTGGGCAACATTTCTTTTAGGTTTTTGAAGCTTTTTTTCAACTTATTACCGTTAGTTTACATTACATTTCATTTAGCTTTTATCCAAAGCAACTTACAATTGCTACACATCAGAGGTTGCACGCCTCTGGAGGAAGAGCAACTAGGAGTTAAGTGTCTTGCTCAGGGACACATTGGTTGATGTATCGCAGTGGGAATCGAACCCGGATCTCCCACGCCAAAGGCACGTGTCATATCCACTGCGCCATCACCACCCCTATTTAACACTTTTTTTTGGAATTCATGGTCAACAAACTTCATTTCTATGAAATTATAGCCTACCTAATTTTTTGTTGTTAAAAAACAGCTGATATTGGGCGACTGGGTAGCTCACCTGGTAGAGCAGGCGCCCATATATAGAGGTTTACTCCTCGACGCAGCGGCCGCAGGTTTGACTCCGCCCTGCGGCTCTTTGCTGCATGTCATTCCCCCCTCTCTCTCCCCTTTCATGTCTTCAGCTGTCCTATATATATAAAGGCCTGAAATGCCCAAAAAGTAATCTTTAAAAATAATAAAAAGCTGAAATTATGAATTATTTCGACATTGAGGATTGAGTGGAAAATCACAGACTGTTGAAGTTTGGTCAGGATACTATTTTTCGTTTTTTTCAAATGCTATACAATTTAATAAAACATCCAAAATTCAATGAAAGTAGTGAACTGATCCTTAATTTCACTGGCGAATAGCGTTGCATGGAACCTTTCATGTTATTTTTAGGCAATTTACTTGAAAGAAACCCAAATTTCTGATGTTAAAACTTTCAAAACGGGTCAAAAGCAGCTTCTTGTTTACATTCAACATAGCGGCCACTGAAGCGCAGCAACCCGTTGATGCCGCTGTCGCTGCTACGTCACCCGGATCGTTGGTCTGATTGGTTGAAGGACTATCCAGTTGTGTACAGACTCATCTGAACTATGTCCGTTGGTCCCGCCTCTTGTGCAGAGAAAATACAGAGCAGACTCCCCAGACTAATGTTCAGTCTTAAAAGATGGAGCTTGGTCTGGTGATAGCCAGACTTATGTTTTTCCCAATTGATGCACAGATTTTTAGGAATTTTATTATCAAATGGCTTGATGGCTGTCGTGAATGGAGCATGCCCACTCCTAACTAAAAGTACCTGTAGTTTCTTTGCAAATTATAGAGTGTGGTCTAGACCTACTCTAATTGTAAAGTATGTTGAGATAACTCTTGTTATGATTTGATACTACTGGTACTGGGTAGTAGTTGGCACTATTACAGGACTCTTTTTTCTTTTCTTCAGAGAGACCCATATGGGCAATTTAAGAAAGCAAACAATAAAGCAAAAGGGTTAATAATTTAGATTATGAGCTGTAAAAAAAACAGTTCAGTTCTTCCGAGAGAGACGGGTAAAACGAAGGAACATCTACAAAGGCTGTGTTCATTGAGATAAATCAGTGACTCTTCTCATCTCATTCACACTCCAGAGAGCAGAAACTACAACAGATGGATGAAGGGAAACCATCATTAAGCCTTGTTTTTCTTTTGTCACTGAACATTACTTGTATGGTTTCATGTGAGAGATTCATGTGGGGATATAGTCTCTGTAAAGAAGCGGGGGAACTTCCCTTACTCCCATCACCCCTGCTGCATGTTACTGTTGTTGAATTATGATTATTTTAATTATGATCATGACTCTAATTTAAAATGTGTATGCTTGAGGCAAGGAAAGCTCATTTGATATGTTTGCCCTGTAGTGCGAAGGCATATCCAAACTAATGGGAGAGCACAGAACATGAATATATGCATTGCATAAATATTAACACAAATGTAAACAAATAATCTGGAGCTCTGAAACTGTGCAGATACAGCATAAAGACACCTTTGATAGACTAACTGCTATAAATGTGCATGTCTTTGCTTGCTGTATTCTAGCCTGCAATGGAGTATATAATTCAGATTTCAAGTTCAGCATTCATTAAAAAAATATGGAATATATGCAAATTATGTGCTACAACCTACTACACCACCAGACAGAGTGGGTGCAGAGGAGAGTTAAAAACACAAATGAAATAGGAAATACACTTATTTGCTTTCTTGTCGAGAGTTAGACGAGAAAATGGACAGCACTTGTACATCTGTGTGGTTGAAATGAAGACACAGAAAAAGGAGACGCCCAGCTTAGCTTAGCATAAAGACTGGAAACAGTTGTTATATCTTATTTCCTTCATTCACACAAAAAACCACAACTGCAAAATGGATATAATAAGCGTGTGTTATGTGGGATTGTGTGCATGACTACTTCATAAAAAACACAGAATGTTTACACTTTTTGTACAGAAAAGGTGTTAATTAGTGAGCTTTAGAGGTGCTTGTAGGCTGCACGTGAGGCCAGTCAGTTAACACTACACTTGGCAGCAGGTAACGTTAGCTTACCGTTAGCTAGTAGCTGGCTTTATCACGACAGCTAAACATTGTAACATGTGACTGTATTTAACTGGAAAGGATTCCAACACCGGGACATACAACAGTCTGCAGCTAAAGACACAGAGGAGACTAGCTGCACTTTGAGACACCGTGGACACGGCCACTGCTGTGGGAGAAACAACACCGACAGGACTTAATGGTGTGTTAAAGTGCACCTCCTAAGCTCATGGTGCATTCAAAGTTATTGTAAAATACCCTTCTGCAATCTAGTGGTTCTTATTTTGTTCCTGTAACAGCAATTTACTGGTGAAAAAGGTTAATGTTATTACATTTTAAATCAATAATTTAAATTTGACCATATGGCCTTAGCGATAAACAAGGCATTCTTTAATGTCGCCGACTTTCGAAGTATTAGTTCAGGCACCGTTTATGCACCAGCACTGTTTTACCAGTCTTTTAAAATTGTTTTAGCACCGGTATCGGAATATACCCAAACAATACCCAATCCTAGCTGTTTCCATTCTTTATGCTAAGCTATGCTAACCAGCTGCTGTCTGCAGCTTCATAGTTAGCATACAAACATTAAGAGTGGTTAGATCTCCTCATCTAACTTAGTGTATAACCTTTGTTTTGCTGACCTGTGTGCATTGCCGAGTCCTCTGTAGGCTTTCTCCTGGTCCTGGACATGGTTGAGACTCTGAGCCACCGTCAGGTACTTCTCGTAGTACTGAATAGCCTCCTCGTAGTCTCCAAGAGCGTCATAGCAGTCTGCCAGGTTCCCGTAGGCCCGGCCACGGTCCAGCATGCTCTCAGTCCCGCTCAGCTGCTGCAGCATGGCCAGCTGCTGCTCAAAGTAGCCAATAGCTTCCTCAAACACCCCCATGTTCATTTTGGTGATGCCCATGTTCCCGTGGACCTGGGCCTCCAGACGAGCATCCCTGAGTCCCTGCGCCAGGCCCAGCTGGGCCTCATAACACTGGAAGGTTGTAGCATAGTCTCCCAGGGCCATGTGGACCGCTGCTAGGTGGCCAAGGGCGCGGCACTCCCCCTGCTGATCACCTAGATCCTTCCGGACAGTCAGTTCCTGGCTATGGAAGGACAGGGCTGTATCCAGCTGGCGGAGCAGCCTGAAAGAGAGAAAGGAAGAGAGGTAAGAGAAGAAGAAAGAGCACACAGTTTAAAAATATATCGACTGGATCAGCGGAAATATATTCAAGTACAAAGTACATTCTGCAAGGCTTTGTCCCTCACCTTCCGCTATCTGTGTGTTCTCAAAATCCCTTTGCTTTGGGAAACGACAAACTTGGAGCTAGCGAGCTACACGCTGAATGGCAAGTTTCAAAGAAAATTTGGATCGTGCCATAAGGACGGACCTGCTGGGTTATTTCGCAGAGCTGGGTATCCCCACTGATTTCCTGAATCGATTTGATGTTGATTCACAAGTTCCCAATTCAATTACATTTACTATTCGATTCAATGCATAGAATATTTCAGATGCAAAACCAGTTTTGCTTGGATATGAAAGAGATACAAGTGTACAAGGTTCCCCTTCAACCTGGTGCATTATTAAAAGTATCAATGTTAACATTAAGAATTGACCCCTTTATTTAACATGAACACACAATAAAGTGCAGCTCAGTGACTATTGAGTGACATTTCATGCAGTTATCTTGAGGTTAGAGGTCAGGGACTCTTCTGAAAAGGGCCACGCCAGTTTCTCCCTTACCAAAATGTAGCCTAACTTTGGAGCGTTATTTAGCAACCTTCCCGACAAGCTAGCAGGAGATCGACTCTGGATTTTATCAAATCGGTATGGGATAATCAAATTAAAATCGATTTAAAATCGGAGAATCCATTTTTTTTTAACCCAGCCTCATTCTTTCGGCGAATGTTTGTTACGATTTACAAAGAATACACTGGTAAGAGCAAATGACGGTGAACCATGCATCCAGCTAATTTAAATAGCTCACGTTATTATATTGTGTGAACGGTTAACTTCATTTATTCTACTTCATTTAAGAATGCTTGATTCTGATTGGCTGGGAGGAGGGCATTAACCCGGCATGTTGCCCGCTGACTGAGCACAGCGTCATCAAATACTAGATCAAATAGCCGCTTGTATTTTCTTTTTTCTATCACAGAAATTTCAAACATGAGGTCCATTGTAAAAAATAAACCTTGTTTAAAAAAAGTTTCTAAAACGTGTCTGAAATCTATCGGAGGGTCAGTCGATGCATAGTTTTGCAAGCGAGACACGACGTAGCAACTACGTTATTAAACTAACGTTAGTGATCAGATGCAGCCTTGTGTGGTTGCTATAGAAACTAACTAGCTACAGCTGAGCTAACGTTATTCACAGTAGTTCTAAAGTGGACTACTTTTTGAGGGAGATGAACTCAAACAGAGTATATATTTAATAAGCATGCAATACGAATAAGAAAAAGCATAATTATTAAAGTATTTTAATTGTT
The DNA here is from genome assembly GCA_023631565.1 of Gymnocephalus cernua. Classification (NCBI taxonomy): domain Eukaryota; kingdom Metazoa; phylum Chordata; class Actinopteri; order Perciformes; family Percidae; genus Gymnocephalus; species Gymnocephalus cernua. Next base: position 29,725,822 of record CM042442.1, on the reverse strand, counting down.
TTATTATGTTGGCAAGCAAGAAGTAGAATAAACGGGATAATCACCTCAAGGCGGAGCAATAAAGGTTACCTTCCACCAGCCGGGCATATCAAACTGTTTATTGCCCTGCCTTGAGGTGATTATCCCTCACTTAATATTGTATGTGGCGTTTTCTTTTGCGTGGGTGCAAATGTTCCACCAAAACAAGTTCCTACCCGAGACTGTTTAGCAGAGCCACCGTCGCCGTGTCCGGAGCTTAGCGTCGCCTAAGACGACTGTGATTGGTTTAAAGAAATGCAAACAACCCAGGGTGTTTTTTCCTCCCATCCCAGAATATTATCTGTGGTACCAGACCTTACTCCGCAGTCTGGCAATCAAGACTACCTGTGAACTGATCCAAGGGCTGAGTAGGCGTCCGCCTCCATCTTCTGATCGTTGACCTTCTGAGCCAGACTTAGCTGCTGCTGGTAGAACCTCACCGCTCCGGGAAGATCACCCCGGCACACACACACATCCCCCAGGTTCCCAAAGGCCCTGAAAACCGCCTGCTGACAAATACAACAAATGATTAACAACCACTTCCTGCGTGAAGAGGAACAACTATTTTTTTTACAGTTAGTTAGTGAACACAGCAGCAGTAGGTGACCTGTGTGTTATCCAAAGCTTGTGCCAGAGAGAGCAGGTATCTCTGACATTCCTCGGCTTTCTTGTACTCCCCCAGTGCTTTGTGGGCCAGACCGAGGTTACAGTAGGCTTTTGCCTGAGCTAATTTGTCTTGGAGGTCCTTCGCCAAGGCCAGGTCCTGCTCATAATACCTAGGAAATGGATGAAAAATGACATAAAAGCACAAACCTGGAAAAGCATGAAGTAAACATTTCTTTAACAGAACATGCAACACATACTAATGTGAATTTATGTGCACATACGTTTTTGGATATGCAGTACGCTAAATTATGCATCATGACAATAACCCTTTGACATTATTTCCCCACTTCAGTCATTTCAAGGTTTGAAAAATCCTTATTCCCACATAGACTGTAGTTTGACACTACAGTCTATGTGCTGTGTGAGCTTGTTCCAGCTTTTCTTTCAAACAATCTGATGCTAAGTCTGAGGGAGATCACCAACCCCCAAGACTCTTTTTCTAATGGCTGCGCCATCCAATCGAATGGAAATATTTGAGACGCCTAGTCCCAAAATCTGTCCTCCTGACACATTTAATATCTTTAGAAATCTCCACAGGCTAAAAAGTTGTTTTTAACAAGGATGACAAGTTGTCATGTTCCCTTCACATAGAGTGTTTGTTTGGTGAGATGAGTTTAGACACTGACCTGACAGAGTCTCTGTACTGTCCGAGGCAGTAGTGAGCGTAGCCGAGGTTGTGGCAAACCTTCCCCTCTCCCTCCAGGTCCTGCAGGCCCGGGGCCAGAGCCAGGTACTGCTGGTAGTACGGCAAAGCCTGAGCATATTCACCTCTCCAGCTGTGGAAGTTGCCCAAGTTTGCTGCAAAAGAAGAACACATTTTTGAATCAATCACAAATTCCCGCTCTTCTGTCTTCAAAGCATCTCTCTCGTTGTCTAGCTTGCCTAGTGCTCTTGCTTCGCTTTGAGTGTCCCGGAGTTCTCGTGCGATGGCGAGATGGTGAAGGTAGTGCTGCAGAGCCCGGTCGTGAGCGCCCAGCGCCTGATAGGCTACAGCCAGGTTACCATGGGTGGAGGCCTGGGACGGACGGTCGTTCACCTGAAAACACAAACGAGATTTCAAAGTTCTGTTTCCCACGTGAGCGTCTACACGTTGCTTGTGAAGAGTGCAGCAGGAAATTCACCTCCAGTGAGATCTGCAGTTCTTGTCGGTGGTACCGGACGGCTTGGTCGTAGATGCCGAGCGCGTGATAGGCGTTGCCCATGTTGCCGTAGGCCCTCCCCTGGGCAGCGTAATCACTCAGCTCCTGGGCAAAGGACAGGTGGGCTTTGTGGAGCTTTAGTGCTGCCTCGTACTCCCCCTTCATCTGGTGGATGATGCCTGAGATGGACGTAAGGAGAGGGAAGATACGACTTGTCTTTTAAACGTAACAACAAAGAAATGGAGATGCTGTTAAGCAACATCAAAATGTTTTAATTTTGTGGTCAGAGTAATAATCTGATCTGAAATGTGATCTGATGGATTAACGGAGGTGTTTTAAAGTTCACCAGCAGAGCAATTGTGAAATCTACTGAGACAGATTTACGTTAAATCTTAAGTCATTTAAGACCTAAGTCCAAGTCAAGTGAAAAGTCTGTCTGCATAGCAGTTTAATGGTCATTTGAGACAAGTCTAACCCTGGATTTCCACAGGCTGCGTAACGGCTGCGGAACGTCTCCGTGGTCCGCCGTCCGTCAATACCCACCGGATCCGGAGTTGTTGCGGAACGGCTGCGGCCGGGACTGACAGCTGTAGTCACGAGGACCCACGAGATCTCGTGAATTCACGCAGAATAGAACCACAAACCCACCAACAGTTTGTTTCTATTCCGAGGAGTAGAGAGGAAACAACTCCGTGCCGTGTTTTCAAGGTGTAGTGAAGGGAAATACGATCCTTCGTGAGCACGGTGTATTTTATTTTGAAAGTTAACCAGATGTTTTATTTTGTTTTTGTGCTCGACTTCCTGTCCCGGACTATCTGCCGTGTGCTGTATTGCTGCGGAGCTCTCCGGCGTCCGGCAAAAATAGAAGCTCTGCGACGTATCTGATGCGCAGGGCTGCGGACCGCCGGAGCTGTGCCGGAGTCGGGACGCAGCCGTTATGCAGCTGGTGGAAATACACACGTTGACTAGAATGGAAACCGATTGACTCCGCCGACGTTCCGGAGCCGTTCCGCAGCAGTTACGCATCCTGTGGAAATCCAGGGTTAGTTTTAAGCCTGTCAGCAGAGAAGTTTAAAAGTATTTTGGGGGCAAATCCAAGTGAAATCTTAAGTCATTTCAGACGAGTCTCAATAATTGAGAAATGTTAAGTCTAAAGTCCATCAGCAGAACAATTTTGGCCGCGTTAAGTCTCAAAGCATTTGAGACAAGTCCAAGTAAAGTCTAAAGTCCGTCAGCAAAGATTTGAAACCCCTGTGAGGCAAATCAAGTCTCAAGTCGATTAAGGCAAGTCCAAGTCAAGTCTCAAGTCTGTCGAGCAGTTTTAAAGTCTTTTGGGGCAAGTCCAAGTCAAGTTTGACGTAATTTGAGAAAATGTAAGTGTAAAGTCGGTCAGCAGAGCTGTTTAGTAACCCTAAAGATGGAGATTCTACAGAGTCAGATCTCAGTATCGGGAATTATTTAAGGAAGTAATTCTCAAGTCTGCAGCTGTGTTGATGAGTTCATCCAACATTTCTGCGAGTAGTAGTAAGCATCAAACAGAGCTTGCCGCACTGTATGTAGGGGAACTCATGAACATGAGGAATTCCCCCAATGATGCACAGAGATATAAAAACCCAACAAGCAAAGAAAACGTGCATGTGTGTGTGTGTGTGTGTGCATGTGGACATACAGTATGTGCACACGTGTTTTTCAAAACCCTGAAGAAGATACGTTGCAGAGCAGTGAATAATTAAAAAGCTACAGTTGGAAAATTCAACAAATCTGATATCTGCAGCTATGGATCTTAAATATGCAGAGATCCAGGAGAGCTGTGTGTCTGCCCGGGGAAAAGGAACTGGAAAACTTTACGTCCCAGTAGCCTTACCAACTTGTTGTGTGATGATTTACAGAGTTAAGGAGGAAGCTTGAGACATGAGAGAGGAAGAGGAGACGAGAGAAGAGAGGAAGACATTAGCTGCAGGAATGGACGACGGTTCGGCCGGATGTCCATCACTCTCCACTCTCTTTGTGTTAACTTTAACCCTCGGATTGTGATTAGTTTAAAGAAATGCAAACAACCCCTGACCATTTTTTCTCCTATCCAGGAGTGTATCCTCTGTTGCCAGACCTTCCTCCGCAGCGCTTTGGAGATAAGTCTGGCAATGGAAGTTGAACACGGGGGTTTTCAGAAGGCAACTAAATACTGGGAAATACAGCCGTCGTTGCTGCGCAACCACACAAGACTCTTAAATGCACATATCTTAAACCTGTGTGTGTTTGGGGGTTACCTGCAACCTTCATCTTCCCTCTTACAGTTATTGTGTTTACCTGCCCGCTGATAACTGGATTATAACCAGATTGAGGCAAAAACTGTGATTACTGCAACACTCATGTAAACACCTTAACTGGGTTATCTCAGTCTAATTAAGGTCCAAATCAGAGCAAAACTTTATTAGATTAACAGGATTGGATTACACATAATGTTGCATAAAAGTGCAGTGTTCACCTTTTCAGTTTGATTTCTTCTTTTGAGATGTACACAAAGGTCCTGACAGGGACACTGCACCCAAAGCAGTGTTACATACAACAAATATCAATGTTCTAGCTAGTGAAAAAATAAGTCAATTTTACTGCTTTTTATATGCCGTTATGTGTCCTGTATCTTGACTTTGAGCCAATAGACCTGTCAAGCTTTCCATGCTAGCAGGGCACAGTTTACAATCATAACTAGGCCTGTAACAATTACTACATAATTGTCTAATTGTCAATTTAGTTTTACATAATAGCGGTTTCTTTGTTTAACTGCAATTAATTGCTAACATTAGCTAAGGTCCTAAGGTATGACTGTTGATGGTTTTGATGTACTGTGTAAGTCATAAGTCTCGTGAACCGTCTTCACGTATGTGAAATGAGTTGTGCTGCTCCTGAGTTTTTCCTCAACAACTACATGCTACATTTGGGCCAGATCAGTACGCACCGCTAGTAGGCAGTTATTATTGCTTTTGTGTTGTAGTGTAGAGCTAGTTTGCTCTAGTATCATAGCACAGTATTATAAAAACTAATTCATATTTGAATTTGCTGTAACATAACCCTGTTTTGGATGCTTACTACAGAAAAATCTACCTGGACAGCAACACAGAGGTCAGGATATTGACAGCCTGGTCTAAATTTGCCATATGAAGAAATCCTAAAGCCTGAGAACTGTAAATCAGATGCATGTTATCTCTACAGCAAAGGCACAAAGGAGGACCAACAAGAGGGAGAGGAGGGGGGGGGGGGGGGGCTGAGAGGGGAAACAGGGAGATGGGGGGTGTCGAGACACCAGATGGAAAAGGTTACACATGGCGTTCATGTCAGACTGTGGGAAGAGCGAGAGAGAGAGGACAGAGACTGTGGTCTGATTCTCAGTGTAAACTGAGAGACATTTCCAGCTCTGTTGTGCTATTTAGGAGAAGTCTGGTGATATTCTATCATTTTTTATTTTCAATAAATCCCATGAAAAAATAGTCCCCAACAAATGCACTTTCCATTTCCTCCTGTTTGATTACAACTACCGCCGGGACCAGCTGTTTTAGGAAATGACTGGACTGTTGATGTTGTTGTTGTTTAAATGAAACAATATATTTGTGTTTTTAAAGATTTACAGTGTCCAGTAGGAACCAAATGCCACAGACAGGAAGTGAGAAGTCTTACGATGTGGCACAGCACAATATTCCTCTATAAAACATCAGAGCAGCCATTCTGATACAAGAGCGTTGTGCATGCTATTGTTATTTATAGCATATATACTGTACATTAATTTAAAATTAAACACAAATTCACATCTGAAGAGCATCATCGCATCGAAGCTACAGAAAGGTAATCAATGATGATTTAGTTTAAAGCACTCAAACTGGGCAACTTACAGAATACTTCATAATAAAGGCACACATGGGGGGCAGGGGGGGGGGGTAAACACAGGGAAATAAAACTGAATTTAACACACCGACTGAACAAAAGAATAATAAAACTGAGAGCACAAAAGCAATTTATCAAAATGAGTAATCATGCATCTTTAATTGGCATATTAAAGATGGGTGTGCAACTGCAAAAAAAATAGTAATTCACGCTCTGTGAAACTGGCTAACAACCTAAAAGAATAATGATGCATAATTGATTCTGTTTTGACTTTATTTTTCATTTCCAATTGTGTGTAGGGAGGACTTGAAGTATGCATGAGGTGCACACATTCTCACAGCATGTTCTGGATTTCATAAATACAGATTCATGGTTTTTGTGGGAACGCACACAAAAAACACACATCTTGCTTCTGACGTCAACGCTGGTTGAGTCGATAACAAGAAGCAGAACATGATAAAACGAGACCGTGCTCCCCCGAAATACGCTCCCAGAGGTCGTTCTTTCAAGCAGCAATTACGACCTATATTTATGTTTATAGTAGGGCTGTCAAAATAACGCGTTGATTTCGATTAATTAATCTGAGAAAAAATAACGCATTTAAAAAAAAAAACGCAGATTAATCCATTCCATATTGACCTTTCACCCGGAGCCGATCTAGCCGCCATTCAACTGTAAAATTAATTAAAGCTGCAAGCAGCGATGGACGGGCCCTCGCTTCTCTGCGCGCGTCGGGGTTACCGGCGAACGCTGCTCCTTGCGACCGTGCATCTGCGCGGCAATCAGACGTTGAAAATTGTCGCCAATGAAAAGGGAACTCCCTGACGAGTTCAACGATACCTCACACAAGACTCAATGTCGTACAGTTCATTATTTGTGAAAGGGGGCGTGGCCAAATCATAGGGGGCGGGTCAAACCATCACCAATGAAGAAGGAACTCTCTGCTGAGTTCAATGATACCTTACACAATAGTGTACCTTAAATGGGTCACCAGTTATGAAAGGGGGCGTGGGTTAAGCATAGGGGGCGGGCCAAACCATCTCCAATGAAGAAGGAACTCTCTGCTGAGTTCAATGATACCTCACACAAGGGTGTACCTTAAACAGTTCAAATATTACAAAAGGGGGCGTGGCCTGGGTACGTGGGCGTGGTTAAAAAATATGGGGCGGCTCAGTATCACATATAGACCACACATTATAAGTTTCATGTAAATCGGATGATGTTTGTCATATAAGGCAGATTTCGTGTTGCCAGCGGGGGGCGCTATGACGAAATGTCAATTTTGGCCTGTAGGTGTCCTCAGGTCTGGACCCTTGTTAAACGTGAGAGGTTTCGGACAAATATGACAACGTACACTAAAGTTACAACAACTTCTTTGTTCATCGAAGGATGCTCAAAATGGCCGCCACGCCACGCCCACGCCGTCTGACGAAAAGTTTTTCTTTTAACAACTTTTCATCGGAAAGGTGTTGTGATGGTACAGACCAAATTTGAAGTCCATCGGATGAAATCTCTAGGAGGAGTTCGTTAAAGTATAGCACCTTGACTTTTAGGCCTACTTCCTGCTGCCACTAGGGGGCGCTATGACTTTGAGTAAATATCGGACCTTATATGTCCTCAGGGTTGGACTATTATGAATCGTGAAAAGTTTCAAGCCAATTGGACAATGGACACTTGAGTTACACCAACTTCCTGTTTCGATGGCGAAACGCACAAAATGGCCGCCCCGCCACGGCCATGCCCTATGATCAAAAGTTTTTCTTTTTACAACTTTTCATCTATCATGTCTTAAGATGACACAGACCAAATCTGAAGTTGATCGGAAAAAATCTCTAGGAGGAGTTCGTTAAAGTACGACATGTGGAAATGGCCAAAATCGCACTAATTTCGAACTTTCAATTCAAAATGGCGGACTTCCTGTTGGGTTTAGCGTATGGCTCTAATGACGCTTTCTGTACGTCTTGACATGATACATAGGTGTACCAAGTTTCGTGAGTCTACGTTAAACGTACTGCAGGGGCTCAATTTCTTTAACTTTGTAGGGGGCGCTAGCGAGCCATTTTTGTGCGCCTATTCCCGAAACCCATAAAATACGTAATTTTTCACCAGACTTGACGCAACCGCCAAATTTGGTGAGTTTTTGAATATGTTAAGCCCCTCAAAAAGGCAATTCATTGCGCGGAAGAAAGAGGAATAATAATAATAACTAGAACTGCAAGCAGTTATGAACGGGGTCCAAGCCTCGTGCGCCGGTGCCCCCTGGCGCGAGCCGCCCCCGGCGACGCCGAGAGCCCGCAAGAACGGAGCCCGCGAAAGGAGAACCCGAAGCGCCGCCGCGGCGAGGCGAAAGTCGAGAAATTTGACCGAGCGCGAGCTCCAAAGTCCGTAGCGAAACGCAATTGCCAATTTCCTCTTCGTTGCGTAAAAGGCCCAAACGCTTCTACTTCGATTGTAGCGCCCCCTAAAGGGCGATCGTCGCCAAATCCGGTGGGGAGCCGCAGAGTGGCATGGCGAACAATACTCTCAAGTTTCGTGTTGATAGCATTTACTGCTGCAGAGATATTCACATTGCAAATTATTCCCATTTAAATGCATTGACTCATTTGCCGAAAGGCCTCTACGTTAATTGTAGCGCCCCCTGGCGGCGGATTTTCACAAAATTTGGGTTGGAGGCTCGGAGTGGCGTGACGAACAATACCCTCAAGTTTTGTGATGATGGCATTTACTGCTGCAGAGATATTTACATTGCAAATTATTCCCATTTAAATGCATTGACTTATTTACCGAAAGACCTCCACGTTAATTATAGCGCCCCCTGAAGGCCGATTTTGACCAAATTTGGTGAGTAGGCTTGGAATGGCATGTCAAAGATCTCTACCAAGACTTGTTCTGATATCTAATAATTTGGCCGAGATATGCCAAAGTTCGTGTTTTGTGGCTAGCTATGACAAATTAGTTTGCTTGTAAAGTGCGAACGGTGTAACGTAGAAAAATTATTTTGACAAGGTTTGGTCAGCTTTCTATAACGATGATATCTACCAAGTTTCGTGCACATTGGTCACACGGCCTAGGACGAGAACGAAAACATTTTTTTTTGCATTGCGCAATTTTGCGAAAATTTCTTTTCGTAGAAATGGACTTTTCCTATATCATCAGATTCAGATGCATACAAGGAACAAGTGGATCTATAAATATTCCATCTGCGATGTATTCTGTGGGAGTTATAGGCAAAAACACGTTTTACGTGATTGTAGCGCCACCTAGTGGTCCACTTTTGTAATATTTGGTACCTGTGGTCCAGAAACCATTGTACATCTACACTGTAAATTTGAAGTTGCTCACATTAGTGTAAGTGGTAGATATAAACCTGGGTCCCATTTGGGTCCCATAGGCCACGCCCACTTTGACGAATCAGTACCCCACTGTAGTCCTGGCCTCAGGAGTGGGCCTAGATGGTACGCTCCAAATTTCGTAAAAATCGGATGAGCTGTTCATGAGATATTAACTTTTTGTACTTTTGGCGCCCCCTATTGACCAAATTTTTTAATATTTGTTTCAGACACTGAGAGGCTCATTCCAAACAAGAATCTAAAGATTTGTGATGATATCATTTATTTTGGCCGAGATATGGTAACGTTTTTGTCTTCGTAGCTAGCTACACAAATTTGTTTGTGCGTAGTTTACGCAATTTTTATCCAAAAAAAAATCTTTTGATACTTTTTTTCTCAGGTTGGCCTATAGATGCTAGAGACCAAGTTTCATGCAGATCCGTTACACGGTCTAAGAGGAGTACGAAAAAGCAGGTTTACGATAAATCGCGATTTTTCACGTATAAAAGTCTAGGCGGAAATGGGCGTGGCCTGTACCACGAGATTCAGCTGGATCCAAGGAACGCGTCGATATGTGTATTTTTAATGTGCGATGTACGGTTTGGGAGTTATAAGGCCAAACGCGTTTTTTCTGCTATAGCGCCACCTAGTGGTGAAAGTGGCTGAATTTTTTCGTCCGAGGTCCCTGCAGGGTTTTGGACCAGACCTCAAAACGGCAACCTCCCACCATTTACGGTTTAGGCTGCAGTATCAGTTTTAGAGGCGGAAGAAAAAGAAGAATAATAATAATAATAATAATAATAAGAAACTTTGCAATTTCAATAGGGTTCCACAGCCCTGCTGTGCGAACGGCGTAGCTTCGCTACCGCCCGTTCTCGCAACCTCGGGCTTGGACCCCTAATAATAATAAGAATTTTTACAATTTCAATAGGGTTCCACAGCCCTGCTGTGCGAACGGCGTAGCTTCGCTACCGCCCGTTCTCGCAACCTCGGGCTTGGACCCCTAACTAGAACTGCAAGCAGTTATGAACGGGGTCCAAGCCTCGTGCGCCTGTCCCCCCCGGCGCGAGTCGCCCCCGGCGATCGTTGCCAAATCCGGTGAAGAGCCACAGAGTGGCATGGCGAACAATAATCTCAAGTTTTGTGATGATAGCATTTACTGCTGCAGAGACATATCTATTGCAAATTACTCCCATTTAAATGCATTGACTCATTTGCCAAAAGGCCTCTATGTTAATTGTAGCGCCCCCTGACGGCCGATTTTCACCAAATTTTGTGGGAAGCCGCACAGTGGCATGCTGAACAAAATACACCTAGGGTTTGTGATGATAGCATTTAATGCTGCAGAGATATTTACATTGCAAATTATTCCCATTTAAATGCATTGACTCATTTGCCGAAAGGCCTCTACGTTAATTGTAGCGCCCCCTAACGGCCGATTTTCACCAAATTTTGTGGGAAGCCGCAGAGTGGCATCCTGAACAAAACACACCCAGGGTTTGTGATGATAGCATTTAATGCTGCAGAGATATTTACATTGCAAAGTATTCCCATTCAAATGCATTGACTTATTTGCCGAAAAAGCCTCTACGTTAATTATAGCGCCCCCTAACGGCCGATTTTGACCAAATTTGGTGTGGAGGCTCAGAATGGGATGTTGAAGAAGCCTACCTGGTGTCTTTCTGATAACTATTAATTTGGGCGAGATATGCCAAAGTTCGTGTTTTGTGGCTAGCTACAACAAATTAGTTTAGTTGTAAAGTGCGAACGGTGTAATGTAGCAAAAATCCTTTGATAAATTTTGGTCAGCCTCTTACACAGATGGTATCTACCAAGTTTCGTGCACATCGGTCGCATGGCCTAGGACGAGTACGAAAACTTTGTTTTGCGCATTGTGTGATTTTACGAAATAACTTCTTCGTGGAAATGGGATTACCCTGTATCATCAGATTCATATGGATTCAAGGAACAAGGAGATCTAAGAACTTCTCATCTGCAATGCAAACTGTGGGAGTTATACGCAAAAACATATTTAAATGCATTGACTTATATGCCAAAAGGTCTCTACGTTAATTATAGCGCCCCCTAACGGCCGATTTTCACCAAATTTGGTGGGAAGCTGCAGAGTGGCATGACGAACAAAATACTCCCAGGGTTTGTGATGATAGCATTTAATGCTGCAGAGATATTTACATTGCAAAGTATTCCCATTCAAATGCATTGACTTATTTGCCGAAAAAGCCTCTACGTTAATTATAGCGCCCCCTAACGGCCGATTTTGACCAAATTTGGTGTGGAGGCTCACAATGGGATGGTGAAGAAGCCTACCTGGTTTCTTTCTGATAACTATTAATTTGGGCGAGATATGCCAAAGTTCGTGTTTTGTGGCTAGCTACAACAAATTAGTTTAGTTGTAAAGTGCGAACGGTGTAATGTAGCAAAATTCCTTTAATAACTTTTGGTCAGCTCCATACAGAGATGGTATCTACCAAGTTTCTTGCACATCGGTCGCATGGCCTAGGACGAGTACGAAAACTTTGTTTTACGCATTGTGTGATTTTACGAAATAACTTCTTCGTGGAAATGGGATTACCCTGTATTATCAGATTCATATGGATTCAAGGAACAAGGATATCTAAGAACTTTTCATCTGCAATGCAGACTGTGGGAGTTATGCGTAAAAACATATTTAAATGCATTGACTTATTTGCCAAAAGGTCTCTACGTTAATTATAGCGCCCCCTAACGGCCGATTTTCACCAAATTTGGTGGGAACCTGCAGAGTGGCATGACGAACAAAATACTCCCAGGGTTTGTGATGATAGCATTTAATGCTGCCGAGATATTTACATTGCAAAGTATTCCCATTCAAATGCATTGACTTATTTGCCGTAAAAGCCTCTACGTTAATTATAGCGCCCCCTAAGGGCCGATTTTGACCAAATATGGTATGGAGGCTCAGAATGGGATGTTAAAGAAGACTACCTGGTTTCTTTTTGATAACTATTAATTTTGGCGAGATATGCCAAAGTTCGTGTTTTGAGGCTAGCTACAACAAATTAGTTTAGTTGTAAAATGCGAACGGTGTAATGTAGCAAAATTCCTTTGATAACTTTTGGTCAGCTCCATACGCAGATGGTATCTACCAAGTTTCGTGCACATCGGTCGCATGGCCTAGGACGAGTACGAAAACTTTGTTTTGCGCATTGTGTGATTTTACGAAATAACTTCATCGTGGAAATGGGATTACCCTGTATTATCAGATTCATATGGATTCAAGGAACAAGGAGATCTAAGAATTTCTCATCTGCAATGCAAACTGTGGGAGTTATACGCAAAAAAGTATTTAAATGCATTGACTTATTTGCCAAAAGGTCTCTACGTTAATTATAGCGCCCCCTAACGGCCGATTTTCACCAAATTTGGTGGGAAGCTGCAGAGTGGCATGACGAACAAAATACTCCCAGGGTTTGTGATGATAGCATTTAATGCTGCAGAGATATTTACATTGCAAAGTATTCCCATTCAAATGCATTGACTTATTTGCCGAAAAAGCCTCTACGTTAATTATAGCGCCCCCCGACGGCGTATCTTAACCAAATTTGGTGTGGAGACTAGGAATGGGATGTTGAAGAAGCCCACCAGGTTTGATTCTGATTACTATTAATATGGCCGAGATATGCCAAAGTTCGTGTTTTGTGGCTAGCTACAACGAATTAGTTTGGTTGTAAAGTTCGAACGGTGTAATGTAGCGAAATTCCTTTGATAACTTTTGGTCAGCTCCATACACAGATGGTATCTACCAAGTTTCGTGCACATCGGTTGTATGGCCTAGGACGAGTACGAAAACATTTTTTTTCGCACTACACGATTTTGCGAAAAAACTTTTTAGTAAAAATGGACCTGTCCTATATCGTCAGATTCAGGTCGATACAAGGAACAAGTGGATCTATAAATATTTGGTCTGCGATGTAGCGTTTCGGAGTTATATGCAAAAACACGTTTTACGTCATTGTAGCGCCACCTAGTGGTCCAGTTGTTTAATATTTGGTAGGTTAGGTCAATGAACCATTGCACATCGACACTGTACATTTTAATTTGCTCACTTTAGTGTAAGTGGTAGATCCAAACATGGGACCCATAGGCCACGCCCACTTTGACAAATCAGTACCCCACTGTAGGACTGGCCTCAACAGTGGGCCTAGATGGTAAGCACCAAATTTTGTGAAAATCGGATGAGCCGTTCATGAGATATTAACTTTTGGTACTTTTGGCGCCCCCTATTGACCAAATTTTGTAAAATTAGTTTCAGACACTAAAAGGCTCATGGGAAACAAGAATCTAAAGAATTGTGATGATATCATTTATTTTGGCCGAGATATGGCAACGTTTGTGTCTTCATAGCTAGCTACACAAATTTGTTTGTGCGTAGTTTACGCAATTTTTATCCGAAAAAAAGTCTTTTGATAACTTTTTGTCAGGTCAGTCTATAGATGCTTCTTACCAAGTTTTATGCAAATCGGTTGCACGGTCTAGGAGGAGTATAAAAAAGTAGGTTTACGATAAATCACGATTTTTCACGGAAAAAAGTCGGGGCGGAAATGGGCGTGGCCTACATCAAGAGATTCAGCTGGATTCAGGGAACGCATGGATATGTGTTTTTTTAATGTGCGATGTACGGTTTGGGAGTTATAAGGCCAAACGCGTTTTTACTGCTATAGCGCCACCTAGTGGTGTAAGTGGCTGAATTTTTTCGTCCGAGGTCCCTGCAGGGTTTTGGACCAGACCTGAAAACGGCAACCTCCCACCATTTACGGTTTAGGCTGCAGTATCAGTTTTAGAGGCGGAAGAATAATAATAAGAAACCTTACAATTCCAATAGGGTTCCACAGCCCTGCTGTGCGAACGGCGTAGCTTCGCTACCGCCGATTCTCGCAGCCTCGGGCTTGGACCCCTAATAAGAATTTTTACAATTCCAATAGGGTTCCACAGCCCTGCTGTGCGAACGGCGTAGCTTCGCTACCGCCCGTTCTCGCAACCTCGGGCTTGGACCCCTAACTAGAACTGCAAGCAGTTATGAACGGGGTCCAAGCCTCGTGCGCCTGTCCACCCCGGCGCGTGTCGCCCCCGGCGATCGTTGCCAAATCTGGTGAAGAGCCACAGAGTGGCATGGCGAACAATAATCTCAAGTTTTGTGATGATAGCATTTACTGCTGCAGAGACATATCTATTGCAAATTACTCCCATTTAAATGCATTGACTCATTTGCCGAAAGGCCTCTACGTTAATTGTAGCGCCCCCTAACGGCGGATTTTCACCAAATTCGGCGTGGAGGCTCGGAGTGGCATGTCGAACAATACCCTCAAGTTTTGTGATGATAGTATTTACTTCTGCGGAGATATTTACATTGCAAATTATTCCCATTTAAATGCATTGACTCATTTGCCGAAAGGCCTCTACGTTAATTGTAGCGCCCCCTGACGGCGGATGTTCACCAAATTCGGCGTGGAGGCTCGGAGTGGCATGTCGAACAATACCCTCAAGTTTTGTGATGATAGTATTTACTTCTGCGGAGATATTTACATTGCAAATTATTCCCATTTAAATGCATTGACTTATTTACCGAAAGCCCTCTACGTTAATTATAGCGCCCCCTGACGGCCGATTCTAACCAAATTTGGTATCGAGGCTAGGAATGGGATGTCAAAGATCTCTACCAAGATTTGTTCTGATAACTATTAATTTGGCCGAGATATGCTAAAGTTCGTGTTTTGTGGCTAGCTACGACAAATTAGTTTGATTGTAAAGTGCGAACGGTGCAACGTAGCAAAATTCTTTTGATAACTTTTGGTCAGCTCTATATACAGAAGATATCTCCCAAGTTTCGTGCACATCGGTCACACGGCCTAGGACGAGTATGATAACATTTGTTTTTGCATTGCGCGATGTTGCGAAAGAACTTTGTTGTTGAAATGGACTTTTCCTATATCGTCAGATTCAGGGCGATACAAGGAACAAGGGGATCTATACATTTTCGGTCTGCGATGTAGCCTTTCGGAGTTATAGGCAAAAACACGTTTTACGTCATTGTAGCGCCACCTAGTGGTCCACTTATGTAATATTTGTTAGGTCAGGTCCATGAGCCATTGCACATCGACACTGTAAATTTTAAGTTGCTCACTTTAGTCTAAGTGGTAGATCCAAACATGGGTCCCATAGGCCACGCCCACTTTGACGAATCAGTACCCCACTGTAGTCCTGGCCTCAGGAGTGGGCCTAGATGGTATGCACCAAATTTCGTGAAAATCGGATAAGCCGTTCATGAGATATTAACTTTTTGTACTTTTGGCGCCCCCTATTGACCAAAGTTTGTAAAATTTGTTGCAGACACTGAGAGGCTCATGGCAAACAGGAATCTAAAGACTTGTGATGATACCCTTTATTTTGGCCGAGATATGGCAACGTTTGTGTCTTTGTAGCTAGCTACACAAATTTGTTTGTGCGTAGTTTACGAAATTTTCATCCGAAAAAAAATCTTTTGATAACTTTTCGTCAGGTCGGCCTAGAGATACGACAGACCAAGTTTCATGCAGATCCGTCGCACGGTCTAGGAGGAGTACGAAAAAGCAGTTTTACGATAAATCGCGATTTTTCACGTATAAAAGTCTAGGCGGAAATGGGCGTGGCCTATACCACGAGATTCAGCTGGATCCGAGGAACGCGTCGATATGTGTATTTTTAATGTGCGATGTACGGTTTGGGAGTTATAAGGACAAACGCGTTTTTTCTGCAATAGCGCCACCTAGTGGTCAAAGTGGCTGAATTTTTTCGTCCGAGGTCCCTGCAGTGATCTGGACCATTCCTGAAAACGGCAACCTCCCACCATTTACGGTTTAGGCTGCAGTATCAGTTTTAGAGGCGGAAGAATAATAATAATAATAACTAGAACTGCAAGCAGTTATGAACGGGGTCCAAGCCTCGTGCGAGCCGCCCCCGGCGACGCCGAGAGCCCGCGAAAATGGAGCCCGCGAAAACGGAGCCCCCAAAAGGAGAACCCGAAGCGCCGCCGCAGCGAGGCGAAAGTCGGGAAATTTGACCGAGCGCGAGCTCCAAAGTCCGTAGTGAAACGCAATCGCAAATTTCCTCTTCGTTGCGTAAAAGGCCCAAACGCTTCTTCTTCGATTTTAGCGCCCCTTAAAGGGCGATCGTCGCCAAATCCGGTGGGGAGCCGCAGAGTGGCAAGACGAACAATACCCTCAAGTTTCGTGATGATGGCATTTACTGCTGCAGAGATATTCACATTGCAAATTATTCCCATTTAAATGCATTGACTCATTTGCCGAAAGGCCTCTACGTTAATTGTAGCGCCCCCTGGCGGCGGATTTTCACCAAATTTGGGTTGGAGGCTCGGAGTGGCGTGACGAACAATACCCTCAAGTTTTGTGATGATGGCATTTACTGCTGCAGAGAAATTTACATTGCAAATTATTCACATGTAAATGCATTGACTTATTTACCGAAAGACCTCCACGTTAATTATAGCGCCCCCTGAAGGCCGATTTTGACCAAATTTGGTAAGTAGGCTTGGAATGGCATGTCAAAGATCTCTACCAAGATTTGGTCGGATATCTAATAATTTGGCCGAGATATGCCAAAGTTCGTGTTTTGTGGCTAGCTATGACAAATTAGTTTGCTTGTAAAGTGCGAACGGTGTAACATAGAAAAATTATTTTGACAAGGTTTGGTCAGCTTTCTATAAAGATGATATCTACCAAGTTTCGTGTACATTGGTCACACGGCCTAGGACGAGAACGAAAACATTTATTTTTGCATTGCGCAATTTTGCGAAAATTTCTTTTCGTAGAAATGGACTTTTTCTATATCATCAGATTCAGATGCATACAAGGAACACGTGGATCTATAAATATTCCATCTGCGATGTATTCTGTGGGAGTTATAGGCAAAAACACGTTTTACGTGATTGTAGCGCCACCTAGTGGTCCACTTTTGTAATATTTGGTACCTGTGGTCCAGAAAGGATTGTACATCTACACTGTAAATATGAAGTTGCTCACATTAGTGTAAGTGGTAGATATAAACCTGGGTCCCATTTGGGTCCCATAGGCCACGCCCACTTTGACGAATCAGTACCCCACTGTAGTCCTGGCCTCAGGAGTGGGCCTAGATAGTAGGCTCCAAATTTCGTAAAAATCGGATGAGCTGTTCATGAGATATTAACTTTTTGTACTTTTGGCGCCCCCTATTGACCAAATTTTTTAATATTTGTTTCAGACACTGAGAGGCTCATTCCAAACAAGATTCTAAAGATTTGTGATGATATCTTTTATTTTGGCCGAGATATGGCAACGTTTGTGTCTTCGTAGCTAGCTACACAAATTTGTTTGTGCGTAGTTTACGCAATTTTTATCCAAAAAAAAATCTTTTGATACTTTTTTTCTCAGGTCGGCCTATAGATGCTAGCGACCAAGTTTCATGCAGATCCGTTACACGGTCTAAGAGGAGTACGAAAAAGCAGGTTTATGATAAATCGCGATTTTTCACGTATAAAAGTCTAGGCGGAAATGGGCGTGGCCTGTACCAGGAGATTCAGCTGGATCAAAGGAACGCGTGGATATGTGTATTTTTAATGTGCGATGTACGGTTTGGGAGTTATAAGGCCAAACGCGTTTTTTCTGCTATAGCGCCACCTAGTGGTGAAAGTGGCTGAATTTTTTCGTCCGAGGTCCCTGCAGGGTTTTGGACCAGACCTCAAAACGGCAACCTCCCACCATTTACGGTTTAGGCTGCAGTATCAGTTTTAGAGGCGGAAGAAAAAGAAGAATAATAATAACTAGAACTGCAAGCAGTTATGAACGGGGTCCAAGCCTCGTGCGCCTGTCCACCCCGGCGCGTGTCGCCCCCGGCGATCGTTGCCAAATCTGGTGAAGAGCCACAGAGTGGCATGGCGAACAATAATCTCAAGTTTTGTGATGATAGCATTTACTGCTGCAGAGACATATCTATTGCAAATTACTCCCATTTAAATGCATTGACTCATTTGCCAAAAGGCCTCTACGTTAATTGTAGCGCCCCCTGACTGCCGATTTTCACCAAATTTTGTGGGAAGCCGCAGAGTGGCATGCTGAACAAAATACACCCAGGGTTTGTGATGATAGCATTTAATGCTGCAGAGATATTTACATTGCAAATTATTCCCATTTAAATGCATTGACTCATTTGCCGAAAGGCCTCTACGTTAATTGTAGCGCCCCCTGACGGCGGATTTTCACCAAATTCGGCGTGGAGGCTCGGAGTGGCATGTCGAACAATACCCTCAAGTTTTGTGATGATAGTATTTACTTCTGCGGAGATATTTACGTTGCAAATTATTCCCATTTAAATGCATTGACTTATTTACCGAAAGGCCTCTACGTTAATTATAGCGCCCCCTGATGGCCGATTCTAACCAAATTTGGTAAGGAGGCTAGGAATGGGATGTCAAAGATCTCTACCAAGATTTGTTCTGATAACTATTAATTTGGCCGAGATATGCTAAAGTTCGTGTTTTGTGGCTAGCTACGACAAATTTGTTTGCGTGTAGAGTGCGAACGGTGTAACGTAGCAAAATTCTTTTGATAACTTTTGGTCAGCTCTATATACAGAAGATATCTACCAAGTTTCGTGCACATCGGTAACAAGGCCTAGGACGAGTATGATAACATTTGTTTTTGCATTGCGCGATTTTGCGAAAGAACTTTGTTGTTGAAATGGACTTGTCCTATATCGTCAGATTCAGGGCGATACAAGGAACAAGGGGATCTATACATTTTCGGTCTGCGATGTAGCCTTTCGGAGTTATAGGCAAAAACACGTTTTACGTCATTGTAGCGCCACCTAGTGGTCCACTTATGTAATATTTGGTAGGTCAGGTCCATAAGCCATTGCACATCGACACTGTAAATTTTAAGTTGCTCACTTTAGTCTAAGTGGTAGATCCAAACATGGGTCCCATAGGCCACGCCCACTTTGACGAATCAGTACCCCACTGTAGTCCTGGCCTCAGGAGTGGGCCTAGATGGTACGCACCAAATTTCGTGAAAATCGGATGAGCCGTTCATGAGATATTAACTTTTTGTACTTTTGGCGCCCCCTATCGACCAAATTTTGTAAAATTTGTTGCAGACACTGAGAGGCTCATGCCAAACAAGAATCTAAAGACGTGTGATGATACCCTTTATTTTGGCCGAGATATGGCAACGTTTGTGTCTTTGTAGCTAGCTACACAAATTTGTTTGTGCGTAGTTTACGAAATTTTCATCCGAAAAAAAATCTTTTGATAACTTTTCGTCAGGTCGGCCTAGAGATACTACAGACCAAGTTTCATGCAGATCCGTCGCACGGTCTAGGAGGAGTACGAAAAAGCAGGTTTACGATAAATCGCGATTTTTCACGTATAAAAGTCTAGGCGGAAATGGGCGTGGCCTATACCACGAGATTCAGCTGGATCCGAGGAACGCGTCGATATGTGTATTTTTAATGTGCGATGTACGGTTTGGGAGTTATAAGGACAAACGCGTTTTTTCTGCTATAGCGCCACCTAGTGGTCAAAGTGGCTGAATTTTTTCGTCCGAGGTCCCTGCAGTGATCTGGACCATTCCTGAAAACGGCAACCTCCCACCATTTACGGTTTAGGCTGCAGTATCAGTTTTAGAGGCGGAAGAATAATAATAATAATAATAATAATAAGAATTTTTACAATTCCAATAGGGTTCCACAGCCCTGCTGTGCGAACGGCGTAGCTTCGCTACCGCCCGTTCTCGCAACCTCGGGCTTGGACCCCTAACTAGAACTGCAAGCAGTTATGAACGGGGTCCAAGCCTCGTGTGCCAGTCCCCCCCGGCGCGGGTCGCCCCCGGCGACGCTGAGAGCCCGCGAAAACGGAGCCCGCGACAGGACGAGACAGGCGAGGCAAAAGTCGGGAAATTTGACCGAGTGCGAGCTCCAAAGTTCGTAGTGAAATGCAATTGCAAATTTCCTCTTCGTTGCGTAAAAGGCCCAAACGCTTCTACTTCGGTTGTAATGCCCCCTAAAGGGCGATCGTCGCCAAATCTGGTGAAGAGCTGCAGAGTGGCATGGCGAACAATAATCTCAAGTTTTGTGATGATAGCATTCACTGCTGCAGAGACATATCCATTGCAAATTACTCCCATTTAAATGCATTGACTCATTTGCCAAAAGGCCTCTACGTTAATTATAGCGCCCCCTAACGGCCGATTTTCACCAAATTTGGTGGGAAGCTGCAGAGTGGCATGACAAACAAAATACTCCCATGGTTTGTGATGATAGCATTTAATGCTGCAGAGATATTTACATTGCAAAGTATTCCCATTCAAATGCATTGACGTATTTGCCGTAAAAGCCTCTACGTTAATTATAGCGCCCCCTAAGGGCCGATTTTGACCACATATGGTATGGAGGCTCAGAATGGGATGTTGAAGAAGATTACCTGGTTTCTTTTTGATAACTATTAATTTGGGCGAGATATGCCAAAGTTCGTGTTTTGTGGCTAGCTACAACAAATTTGTTTAGTTGTAAAGTGCGAACGGTGTAATGTAGCAAAATTCCTTTGATAACTTTTGGTCAGCTCCATACACAGATGGTATCTACCAAGTTTCGTGCACATCGGTCGCATGGCCTAGGACGAGTACGAAAACTTTGTTTTGCGCATTGTGTGATTTTACGAAATAACTTCTTCGTGGAAATGGGATACCCTGTATCATCAGATTCATATGGATTCAAGGAACAAGGAGATCTAAGAACTTCTCATCTGCAATGCAGACTGTCGGAGTTATACGCAAAAACATATTTAAATGCATTGACTTATTTGCCAAAAGGTCTCTACGTTAATTATAGCGCCCCCTAACGGCCGATTTTCACCAAATATGGTGGGAAGCTGCAGAGTGGCATGACGAACAAAATACTTCCAGGGTTTGTGATGATAGCATTTAATGCTGCAGAGATATTCGCATTGCAAAGTATTCCCATTCAAATGCATTGACTTATTTGCCGAAAAAGCCTCTACGTTAATTATAGCGCCCCCTAACGGCCGATTTTGACCCAATTTAGTGTGGACGTTCGGAATGGGATGTTGAAGAAGCCTACCTCGTTTCTTTCTGATAACTTTTAATTTGGGCGAGATATGCTAAAGTTCGTGTTTTGTGGCTAGCTACAACGAATTAGTTTGGTTGTAAAGTGCGAACGGTGTAATGTAGCGAAATTCCTTTGATAACTTTTGGTCAGCTCCATACACAGATGGTATCTACCAAGTTTCGTGCACATCGGTTGTATGGCCTAGGACGAGTACGAAAACATTTTTTTTCGCACTACACGATTTTGCGAAAAAACTGTTTAGTATAAATGGACCTGTCCTATATCGTCAGATTCAGGTCGATACAAGGAACAAGTCCATCTATAAATATTCGGTCTGCAATGTAGCCTTTCGGAGTTATATGCAAAAACACGTTTTACGTCATTGTAGCGCCACCTAGTGGTCCAATAATGTAATATTTGGTATGTCAGGTCCATGAACCATTGCACATCGACTCTGTAAATTTTAAGTTGCTCACTTTAGTGTAAATGGTAGATCCAAACATGGGTCCCATAGGCCACGCCCACTTTGACGAATCAGTACGCCACTGTAGGCCTTGCCTCAAGAGTTGGCCTGGATGGTACGCACCAAATTTCGTGAAAATCGGATGAGCTGTTCATGAGATATTAACTTTTGGTACTTTTGGCGCCCCCTATTGACCAAATTTTGTAAAATTAGTTGCCTACACTAAGAGGCTCATGTGAAACAAGAATCTGAAGATGTGTGATGATATCTTTTATTTTGGCCGAGATATGGCAACGTTTGTGTCTTCATAGCTAGCTACACAAATTTGTTTGTGCGTAGTTTACGAAATTTTCATCCGGAAAAAAATCTTTTGATAACTTTTTGTCAGGTCGGTCTACTGATGCTACAGACCAAGTTTCATGTAGATCCGTTGCACGGTGTAGGAGAAGTACGAAAAAGCAGGTTTACAATAAATCGCGATTTTTCACGCATAAAAGTCGGGGCGGAAATAGGCGTGGCCTACACCACAAGATTCAGCTGGATCCAAGGAACGCGTGGATATGTGTATTTTTACTGTGCGATGTACGGTTCGGGAGTTATAAGCAGAAACGCGTTTTTTCTGCTATAGCGCCACCTAGTGGTCAAAGTGGCTGAATTTTTTCGTCCGAGGTCCCTGCAGTGTTTTGGACCAGACCTGAAAACGGCAACCTCCCACCATTTACGGTTTAGGCTGCAGTATCAGTTTTAGAGGCGGAAGAATAATAATAAGAAACCTTACAATTCCAATAGGGTTCCACAGCCCTGCTGTGCGAACGGCGTAGCTTCGCTACCGCCGATTCTCACAGCCTCGGGCTTGGACCCCTAACTAGAACTGCAAGCAGTTATGAACGGGGTCCAAGCCTCGTGCGCCTGTCCACCCCGGCGCGTGTCGCCCCCGGCGATCGTTGCCAAATCTGGTGAAGAGCCACAGAGTGGCATGGCGAACAATAATCTCAAGTTTTGTGATGATAGCATTTACTGCTGCAGAGACATATCTATTGCAAATTACTCCCATTTAAATGCATTGACTCATTTGCCAAAAGGCCTCTACGTTAATTGTAGCGCCCCCTGACTGCCGATTTTCACCAAATTTTGTGGGAAGCCGCAGAGTGGCATGCTGAACAAAATACACCCAGGGTTTGTGATGATAGCATTTAATGCTGCAGAGATATTTACATTGCAAATTATTCCCATTTAAATGCATTGACTCATTTGCCGAAAGGCCTCTACGTTAATTGTAGCGCCCCCTGACGGCGGATTTTCACCAAATTCGGCGTGGAGGCTCGGAGTGGCATGTCGAACAATACCCTCAAGTTTTGTGATGATAGTATTTACTTCTGCGGAGATATTTACGTTGCAAATTATTCCCATTTAAATGCATTGACTTATTTACCGAAAGGCCTCTACGTTAATTATAGCGCCCCCTGATGGCCGATTCTAACCAAATTTGGTAAGGAGGCTAGGAATGGGATGTCAAAGATCTCTACCAAGATTTGTTCTGATAACTATTAATTTGGCCGAGATATGCTAAAGTTCGTGTTTTGTGGCTAGCTACGACAAATTTGTTTGCGTGTAGAGTGCGAACGGTGTAACGTAGCAAAATTCTTTTGATAACTTTTGGTCAGCTCTATATACAGAAGATATCTACCAAGTTTCGTGCACATCGGTAACAAGGCCTAGGACGAGTATGATAACATTTGTTTTTGCATTGCGCGATTTTGCGAAAGAACTTTGTTGTTGAAATGGACTTGTCCTATATCGTCAGATTCAGGGCGATACAAGGAACAAGGGGATCTATACATTTTCGGTCTGCGATGTAGCCTTTCGGAGTTATAGGCAAAAACACGTTTTACGTCATTGTAGCGCCACCTAGTGGTCCACTTATGTAATATTTGGTAGGTCAGGTCCATAAGCCATTGCACATCGACACTGTAAATTTTAAGTTGCTCACTTTAGTCTAAGTGGTAGATCCAAACATGGGTCCCATAGGCCACGCCCACTTTGACGAATCAGTACCCCACTGTAGTCCTGGCCTCAGGAGTGGGCCTAGATGGTACGCACCAAATTTCGTGAAAATCGGATGAGCCGTTCATGAGATATTAACTTTTTGTACTTTTGGCGCCCCCTATCGACCAAATTTTGTAAAATTTGTTGCAGACACTGAGAGGCTCATGCCAAACAAGAATCTAAAGACGTGTGATGATACCCTTTATTTTGGCCGAGATATGGCAACGTTTGTGTCTTTGTAGCTAGCTACACAAATTTGTTTGTGCGTAGTTTACGAAATTTTCATCCGAAAAAAAATCTTTTGATAACTTTTCGTCAGGTCGGCCTAGAGATACTACAGACCAAGTTTCATGCAGATCCGTCGCACGGTCTAGGAGGAGTACGAAAAAGCAGGTTTACGATAAATCGCGATTTTTCACGTATAAAAGTCTAGGCGGAAATGGGCGTGGCCTATACCACGAGATTCAGCTGGATCCGAGGAACGCGTCGATATGTGTATTTTTAATGTGCGATGTACGGTTTGGGAGTTATAAGGACAAACGCGTTTTTTCTGCTATAGCGCCACCTAGTGGTCAAAGTGGCTGAATTTTTTCGTCCGAGGTCCCTGCAGTGATCTGGACCATTCCTGAAAACGGCAACCTCCCACCATTTACGGTTTAGGCTGCAGTATCAGTTTTAGAGGCGGAAGAATAATAATAATAACTAGAACTGCAAGCAGTTATGAACGGGGTCCAAGCCTCGTGCGTCAGTCCTATCCGGCGCGAGCCGCCCCCGGCGATGCCGAGAGCCCGCAAAAACGGAGCATGCGAAAGGAAAACCCGAAGCGCCGCCGCGGCGAGACAAAAGTCGGTAAATTTGGCCGAGTGCGAGCTCCAAAGTTCGTAGTGAAATGCAATTGCAAATTTCCTCTTCGTTGTGTAAAAGCCCCAAACGCTTCTACTTCGGTTGTAACGCCCCCTAAAGTGCGATCGTCGCCAAATCTGGTGAAGAGCTGCAGAGTGGCATGTCGAATAATAATCTCAAGTTTTGTGATGAAAGCATTCACTGCTGCAGAGACATATCCATTGCAAATTACTCCCATTTAAATGCATTGACTCATTTGCCAAAAGGCCTCTACGTTAATTATAGCGCCCCCTAACGGCCGATTTTCACCAAATTTGGTGGGAAGCTGCAGAGTGCCATGCCGAACAAAATACTCCCAGGGTTTTTAATGATAGCATTTAATGCTTCCGAGATATTTACATTGCAAAGTATTCCCATTCAAATGTATTGACTTATTTGCCGAAAAAGCCTCTACGTTAATCATAGCGCCCCCTAACGGCCGATTTCGACCAGATTTGGTGTGGAGGCTAAGAAGGGGATGTTGAAGAAGCCTACCTGGTTGCTTTTTGATAACTATTAATTTGGGCGAGATATGCCAAAGTTCGTGTTTTGTGGCTAGCTACAACAAATTAGTTTAGTTGTAAAGTGCGAACGGTGTAATGTAGCAAAATTCCTTTGATAACTTTTAGTCAGCTCCATACACAGATGGTATCTACCAGGTTTTGTGCACATCGGTCGCATGGCCTAGGACGAGTACGAAAACTTTGTTTTGCGCATTGTGTGATTTTACGAAATAACTTCTTCGTGGAAATGGGATTACCCTGTATCATCAGATTCATATGGATTCAAGGAACAAGGATATCTAAGAACTTTTCATCTGCAATGCAGACTGTGGGAGTTATACGTAAAAACATATTTAAATGCATTGACTTATTTGCCAAAAGGTCTCTACGTTAATTATAGCGACCCCTAACGGCCGATTTTCACCAAATTTGGTGGGAAGCTGCAGAGTGGCATGACAAACAAAATACTTCCAGGGTTTGTGATGATAGCATTTAATGCTGCAGAGATATTTACAATGCAAATATTCCCATTCAAATGCATTGACTTATTTGCCGAAAAGCTTCTACGTCAATTATAGCGCCCCCCGATGGCCTATTTTCACCAAATTTGGTAGGGGGACTAGGGATGGGATGTTGAAGAAGCCCACCAGGTTTCATTCTGATAACTATTAATTTGGCCAAGATATGCTAAAGTTCGTGTTTTGTGGCTAGCTACAACGAATTAGTTTGGTTGTAAAGTGCGAACGGTGTAGTGTAGCGAAATTCCTTTGATAACTTTTGGTCAGCTCCATAGACAGATGGTATCTATCAAGTTTCGTGCACATCGGTTGTATGGCCTAGGACGAGTACGAAAACATTTTTTTTCGCACTACACGATTTTGCGAAAAAACTTTTTAGTATAAATGGACCTGTCCTATATCGTCAGATTCACGTCGATACAAGGAACAAGGTGATCTATAAATATTCGGTCTGCGATGTAGCCTTTCGGAGTTATATGCAAAAACACGTTTTACGTCATTGTAGCGCCACCTAGTGGTCCACGTATGTAATATTTGGTAGGTCTGGTCCATGAACCATTGCACATCGACATTGTAAATTTTAAGTTGCTCACTTTAGTGTAAGTCGTAGATCCAAACATGGGTCCCATAGGCCACGCCCACTTTGACGAATCAATACGCCACTGTAGGCCTTTCCTCAAGAGTTGGCCTAGATGGTACACACCAAATTTCGTGAAAATCGGTTGAGCTGTTCATGAGATATTAACTTTTGGTACTTTTGGCGCCCCCTATTGACCAAATTTTGTAAAATTAGTTTCCTACACTAAGAGGCTCATGTGAAAAAAGAATCTAAAGATTTGTGATGATATCATTAATTTTGGCCGAGATATGGCAACGTTTGTGTCTTCGTAGCTAGCTACACAAATTTGTTTGTGCGTAGTTTACGCAATTTTCATCCGAAAACAAATCTTTTGATAAATTTTTGTCAGGTCGGTCTACTGATGCTACAGACCAAGTTTCATGCAGATCCGTTGCACGGTCTAGGAGGAGTACGAAAAAGCAGGTTTACGATAAATCGCGATTTTTCACGCATAAAAGTCGGGGCGGAAATAGGCGTGGCCTATACCACGAGATTCAGCTGGATCCAAGGAACGCGTGGATATGTGTATTTTTAATGTGCGATGTACGGTTTGGGAGTTATAAGGCCAAACGCGTTTTTTCTGCTATAGCGCCACCTAGTGGTGAAAGTGGCTGAATTTTTTCGTCCGAGGTCCCTGCAGGGTTTTGGACCAGACCTGAAAACGGCAACCTCCCACCATTTACGGTTTAGGCTGCAGTATCAGTTTTAGAGGCGGAAGAAAAAGCGGAATAATAACTAGAACTGCAAGCAGTTATGAACGGGGTCCAAGCCTCGTGCGCCGGTCCCCCCCGGCGCGGGTCGCCCCCGGCGACGCCGAGAGCCCGCGAAAACGGAGCCCGCGACAGGACAACCCAAAGCGCCGCCGCGGCGAGGCAAAAGTCGGGAAATTTGACCGAGCGCGAGCTCCAAAGTTCGTAGTGAAATGCAATTGCAAATTTCCTCTTCGTTGCGTAAAAGGCCCAAACGCTTCTACTTCGGTTGTAATGCCCCCTAAAGGGCGATCGTCGCCAAATCTGGTGAAGAGCTGCAGAGTGGCATGGCGAACAATAATCTCAAGTTTTGTGATGATAGCATTCACTGCTGCAGAGACATATCCATTGCAAATTTCTCCCATTTAAATGCATTGACTCATTTGCCAAAAGGCCTCTACGTTAATTATAGCGCCCCCTAACGGCCGATTTTCACCAAATTTGGTGGGAAGCTGCAGAGTGGCATGACAAACAAAATACTCCCATGGTTTGTGATGATAGCATTTAATGCTGCAGAGATATTTACATTGCAAAGTATTCCCATTCAAATGCATTGACGTATTTGCCGTAAAAGCCTCTACGTTAATTATAGCGCCCCCTAAGGGCCGATTTTGACCACATATGGTATGTAGGCTCAGAAAGGGATGTTGAAGAAGACTACCTGGTTTCTTTTTGATAACTATTAATTTGGGCGAGATATGCCAAAGTTCGTGTTTTGTGGCTAGCTACAACAAATTTGTTTAGTTGTAAAGTGCGATCGGTGTAATGTAGCGAAATTCCTTTGATAACTTTTGGTCAGCTCCATATGCAGATGGTATCTACCAAGTTTCGTGCACATCGGTCGCATGGCCTAGGACGAGTACGAAAACTTTGTTTTGCGCATTGTGTGATTTTACGAAATAACTTCTTCGTGGAAATGGGATTACCCTGTATCATCAGATTCATATGGATTAAAGGAACAAGGAGATCTAAGAACTTCTCATCTGCAATGCAGACTGTGGGAGTTATACGCAAAAACATATTTAAATGCATTGACTTATTTGCCAAAGGGTCTCTACGTTAATTATAGCGCCCCCTAAAGGCCGATTTTCACCAAATTTGGTGGGAAGCTGCAGAGTGGCATGACAAACAAAATACTCCCATGGTTTGTGATGATAGCATTTAATGCTGCAGAGATATTTACATTGCAAAGTATTCCCATTCAAATGCATTGACTTATTTGCCGAAAAAGCCTCTACGTTAATTATAGCGCCCCCTAACGGCCGATTTTGACAAAATTTGGTGTGGACGTTCGGAATGGGATGTTGAAGAAGCCTACCTGGTTTCTTTCTGATAACGTTTAATTTGGGCGAGATATGTTAAAGTTCGTGTTTTGTGGCTAGCTACAACGAATTAGTTTGGTTGTAAAGTGCGAACGGTGTAATGTAGCGAAATTCCTTTGATAACTTTTGGTCAGCTCCATACACAGATGGTATCTACCAAGTTTCGTGCACATCGGTTGTATGGCCTAGGACGAGTACGAAAACATTTTTTTTCGCACTACACGATTTTGCGAAAAAACTTTTTAGTATAAATGGAACTGTCCTATATCATCATATTCAGGTCGATACAAGGAACAAGTGGATCTATAAATATTCGGTCTGCAATGTAGCCTTTCGGAGTTATATGCAAAAACACGTTTTACGTCATTGTAGCGCCACCTAGTGGTCCAATAATGTAATATTTGGTATGTCAGGTCCATGAACCATTGCACATCGACTCTGTAAATTTTAAGTTGCTCACTTTAGTGTAAGTGGTAGATCCAAACATGGGTCCCATAGGCCACGCCCACTTTGACGAATCAGTACGCCACTGTAGGCCTTGCCTCAAGAGTTGGCCTAGATGGTACGCACCAAATTTCGTGAAAATCGGATGAGCTGTTCATGAGATATTAACTTTTGGTACTTTTGGCGCCCCCTATTGACCAAATTTTGTAAAATTAGTTGACTACACTAAGAGGCTCATGTAAAACAAGAATCTAAAGATTTGTGATGATATCTTTTATTTTGGCCGAGATATGGCAACGTTTGTGTCTTTGTAGCTAGCTACACAAATTTGTTTGTGCGTAGTTTACGAAATTTTCATCCGAAAAAAAATCTTTTGATAACTTTTTGTCAGGTCGGTCTACTGATGCTACAGACCAAGTTTCATGTAGATCCGTTGCACGGTGTAGGAGAAGTACGAAAAAGCAGGTTTACAATAAATCGCGATTTTTCACGCATAAAAGTCGGGGCGGAAATAGGCGTGGCCTACACCACAAGATTCAGCTGGATCCAAGGAACGCGTGGATATGTGTATTTTTAATGTGCGATGTACGGTTCGGGAGTTATAAGCAGAAACGCGTTTTTTCTGCTATAGCGCCACCTAGTGGTCAAAGTGGCTGAATTTTTTCGTCCGAGGTCCCTGCAGTGTTTTGGACCAGACCTGAAAACGGCAACCTCCCACCATTTACGGTTTAGGCTGCAGTATCAGTTTTAGAGGCGGAAGAATAATAATAAGAAACCTTACAATTCCAATAGGGTTCCACAGCCCTGCTGTGCGAACGGCGTAGCTTCGCTACCGCCGGTTCTCGCAACCTCGGGCTTGGACCCCTAATAAGAAACCTTACAATTCCAATAGGGTTCCACAGCCCTGCTGTGCGAACGGCGTAGCTTCGCTACCGCCGATTCTCACAGCCTCGGGCTTGGACCCCTAATAATAACTAGAACTGCAAGCAGTTATGAACGGGGTCCAAGCCTCGTGTGCCAGTCCCCCCCGGCGCGGGTCGCCCCCGGCGACGCCGAGAGCCCGCGAAAACGGAGCCGGCGACAGGACAACCCGAAGCGCCGCTGCGGCGAGGCAAAAGTCGGGAAATTTGACCGAGTGCGAGCTCCAAAGTTCGTAGTGAAATTTCCTCTTCGTTGCGTAAAAGGCCCAAACGCTTCTACTTCGGTTGTAATGCCCCCTAAAGGGCGATCGTCGCCAAATCTGGTGAAGAGCTGCAGAGTGGCATGGCGAACAATAATCTCAAGTTTTGTGATGATAGCATTCACTGCTGCAGAGACATATCCATTGCAATTTACTCCCATTTAAATGCATTGACTCATTTGCCAAAAGGCCTCTACGTTAATTATAGCGCCACCTAACGGCCGATTTTCACCAAATTTGGTGGGAACCTGCAGAGTGCCATGATGAACAAAATACTCCCAGGGTTTGTAATGATAGCATTTAATGCTGCCGAGATATTTACATTGCAAAGTATTCCCATTCAAATGCATTGACTTATTTGCCGAAAAAGCCTCTACGTTAATTATAGTGCCCCCTAACGGACGATTTTGACCAGATTTGGTGTGGAGGCTCAGAAGGGGATGTTGAAGAAGCGTACCTGGATTCGTTCTGATAACTATTAATTTGGGCGAGATATGCCAAAGTTCGTGTTTTGTGGCTAGCTACAACAAATTAGTTTAGTTGTAAAGTGCGAACGGTATAATGTAGCGAAATTCCTTTGATAAATTTTGGTCAGCTCCATAAACAGATGGTATCTACCAGGTTTTGTGCACATTGGTCGCATGGCCTAGGACGAGTACGAAAACTTTGTTTTGCGCATTGTGTGATTTTACGAAATAATTTCTTCGTGGAAATGGGATTACCCTGTATCATCAGATTCATATGGATTCAAGGAACAAGGATATCTAAGAACTTTTCATCTGCAATGCAGACTGTGGGAGTTATACGTAAAAACATATTTAAATGCATTGACTTATTTGCCAAAAGGTCTCTACGTTAATTATAGCGCCCCCTAACGGCCGATTTTCACCAAATTTGGTGGGAAGCTGCAGAGTGGCATGACGAACAAAATACTCCCAGGGTTTGTGATGATAGCATTTAATGCTGCAGAGATATTTACATTGCAAAGTATTCCCATTCAAATGCATTGACTTATTTGCCGAAAAAGCCTCTACGTTAATTATAGTGCCCCCTAACGGCCGATTTTGACCAGATTTGGTGTGGAGGCTCAGAAGGGGATGTTGAAGAAGCGTACCTGGATTCTTTCTGATAACTATTAATTTGGGCGAGATATGCCAAAGTTTGTGTTTTATGGCTAGCTATAACAAATTAGTTTGGTTGTAAAGTGCGAACGGTGTAATGTAGCAAAATTCCTTTGATAAGTTTTGGTCATCTCCATAAACAGATGGTATCTACCAAGTTTCGTGCACATTGGTCGCATTGCCTAGGACGAGTACGAAAACTTTGTTTTGCGCATTGTGTGATTTTACGAAATAACTTCTTCGTAGAAATGGGATTACCCTGTATCATCAGATTCATATGGATTCAATGAAAAAAGAAATCTAAGAACTTCTCATCTGCAATGCAGACTGTGGGAGTTATATGCAAAAACATATTTAAATGCATTGACTTATTTGCCAAAAGGTCTCTACGTTAATTATAGCGCCCCCTAACGGCCGATTTTCACCAAATTTGGTGGGAAGCTGCAGAGTGGCATGACAAACAAAATACATCCTGGGTTTGTGATGATAGCATTTAATGCTGCAGAGATATTTACATTGCAAAGTATTCCCATTCAAATGCATTGACTTATTTGCCGAAAAAGCCTCTACGTTAATTATAGCGCCCCTTAACGGCCGATTTTGACCAAATTTGGTGTGGAGGCTAGGGATGGGATGTTGAAGAAGCCCACCAGGATTCATTGTGATAACTATTAATTTGACCGAGATATGCCAAAGTTCGTGTTTTGTGGCTAGCTACAACGAATTAGTTTAGTTGTAAATTGCGAACGGTGTAATGTAGCGAAATTCCTTTGATAACTTTTGGTCAACTCCATACCCAGATGGTATCTACCAAGTTTCGTGCACATTGGTTGTATGGCCTAGGACGAGTACGAAAACATTTTTTTTCGCACTACACGATTTTGCGAAAAAACTTTTTAGTATAAATGGACCTGTCCTATATCGTCAGATTCAGATCGATACAAGCAACAAGTGCATCTATAAATATTCGGTCTGCGATGTAGCCTTTCGGAGTTATATGCAAAAACACGTTTTACGTCATTGTAGCGCCACCTAGTGGTCCACTTATGTAATATTTGGTAGGTCAGGTCCATGATCCATTGCATATCGACACTGTAAATTTTAATTTGCTCACTTTAGTGTAAGTGGTAGATCCAAACATGGGTCCCTTAGGCCACGCCCACTTTGACGAATCAGTACGCCACTGTAGGCCTGGCCTCAGGAGTGGGCCTAGATGGTACGCACCAAATTTCGTGAAAATCGGATGAGCCGTTCATGAGATATTAACTTTTGGTACTTTTAGCGCCCCCTATTGACCAAATTTTGTAAAATTAGTTGCCTACACTAAGAGGCTCATGGGAAACAAGAATATAAAGATTTGTGATGATATCATTTATTTTGGCCGAGATATGGCAACGTTTGTGTCTTCGTAGCTAGCTACACAAATTTGTTTGTGCGTAGTTTACGCAATTTTCATCCGAAAAAAAATCTTTTGATAACTTTTTGTCAGGTCGGTCTACTGATGCTACAGACCAAGTTTCATGCAGATCCGTTGCACGGTCTAGGAGGAGTACGAAAAAGCAGGTTTACGATAAATCGCGATTTTTCACGCATAAAAGTCGTGGCGGAAATGGGCGTGGCCTATACCACGAGATTCAGCTGGATCCAAGGAACGCGTGGATATGTGTATTTTTAATGTGCGATGTACGGTTTGGGAGTTATAAGGCCAAACGCGTTTTTTCTGCTATAGCGCCACCTAGTGGTGAAAGTGGCTGAATTTTTTCGTCCGAGGTCCCTGCAGGGTTTTGGACCAGACCTGAAAACGGCAACCTCCCACCATTTACGGTTTAGGCTGCAGTATCAGTTTTAGAGGCGGAAGAAGAATAACTAGAACTGCAAGCAGTTATGAACGGGGTCCAAGCCTCGTGCGCCGGTCCCTCCCGGCGCGGGTCGCCCCCGGCGACGCCGAGAGCCCGCGAAAACGGAGCCCGCGACAGGACAACCCAAAGCGCCGCTGCGGCGAGGCAAAAGTCGGGAAATTTGACCGAGTGCGAGCTCCAAAGTTCGTAGTGAAATGCAATTGCAAATTTCCTCTTCGTTGCGTAAAAGGCCCAAACGCTTCTACTTCGGTTGTAATGCCCCCTAAAGGGCGATCGTCACCAAATCTGGTGAAGAGCTGCAGAGTGGCATGGCGAACAATAATCTCAAGTTTTGTGATGATAGCTTTCACTGCTGCAGAGACATATCCATTGCAAATTCCTCCCATTTAAATGCATTGACTCAAAAAGGCCTCTACGTTAATTATAGCGCCCCCTAACGGCCGATTTTCACCAAATTTGGTGGGAAGCTGCAGAGTGGCATGACGAACAAAATACTCCCAGGGTTTGTGATGATAGCATTTAATGCTGCAGAGATATTTACATTGCAAAGTATTCCCATTCAAATGCATTGACGTATTTGCCGTAAAAGCCTCTACGTTAATTATAGCGCCCCCTAAGGGCCGATTTTGACCAAATATGGTATGGAGGCTCAGAATGGGATGTTGAAGAAGACTACCTGGTTTCTTTTTGATAACTATTAATTTGGGCGAGATATGCCAAAGTTTGTGTTTTGTGGCTAGCTACAACAAATTAGTTTAGTTGTAAAGTGCGAACGGTGTAATGTAGCAAAATTCCTTTGATAACTTTTGGTCAACTCCATACACAGATGGTATCTACCGAGTTTCGTGCACATCGGTCCCATGGCCTAGGACGAGTACGAAAACTTTGTTTTGCGCATTGTGTGATTTTACGAAATAACTTCTTCGTGGAAATGGGATTACCCTGTATAATCAGATTCATATGGATTCAAGGAACAAGGAGATCTAAGAACTTCTCATCTGCAATGCAGACTGTGGGAGTTATACGTAAAAACATATTTAAATGCATTGACTTATTTGCCAAAAGGTCTCTACGTTAATTATAGCGCCCCCTAACGGCAGATTTTCACCAAATTTGGTGGGAAGCTGCAGAGTGGCATGACGAACAAAATACTCCCAGGGTTTGTGATGATAGCATTTAATGCTGCAGAGATATTTACATTGCAAAGTATTCCCATTCAAATGCATTGACTTATTTGCCGAAAAAGCCTCTACGTTAATTATAGCGCCCCCTAACGGCCGATTCTGACCAAATTTGGTATGGAGGCTAGGGATGAGATGATGAAGAAGCCCACCAGGTTTCATTGTGATAACTATTAATTTGGCCGAGATATGCCAAAGTTCGTGTTTTGTGGCTAGCTACAACGAATTAGTTTAGTTGTAAATTGCGAACGGTGTAATGTAGCAAAATTCCTTTGATAACTTTTGGTCAGCTCCATACACAGATGGTATCTACCAAGTTTCGTGCACAGCGGGTGTATGGCCTAGGACGAGTACGAAAACATTTTTTTTCGCACTACACGATTTTGCGAAAAAACTTTTTAGTATAAATGGACCTGTCCTATATCGTCAGATTCAGGTCGATACAAGGAACAAGTCCATATATAAATATTCGGTCTGCAATGTAGCCTTTCGGAGTTATATGCAAAAAGACGTTTTACGTCATTGTAGCGCCACCTAGTGGTCCAATAATGTAATATTTGGTATGTCAGGTCCATGAACCATTGCACATCGACACTGTAAATTTTAAGTTGCTCACTTTAGTGTAAGTGGTAGATCCAAACATGGGACCCATAGGCCACGCCCACTTTGACGAATCAGTACGCCACTGTAGGCCTGGCCTCAAGAGTGGGCCTAGATGGTACGCACCAAATTTCGTGAAAATCGGATGAGCTGTTCATGAGATATTAACTTTTGGTACTTTTGGCGCCCCCTATTGACCAAATTTTGTAAAATTAGTTGCCTACACTAGGAGGCTCATGTAAAACAAGAATCTAAAGATTTGTGATGATATCTTTTATTTTGGCCGAGATATGGCAACGTTTGTGTCTTCGTAGCTAGCTACACAAATTTGTTTGTGCGTAGTTTACGAAATTTTCATCCGAAAAAAAATCTTTTGATAACTTTTTGTCAGGTCGGTCTACTGATGCTATAGACCAAGTTTCATGTAGATCCGTTGCACGGTGTAGGAGAAGTACGAAAAAGCAGGTTTACAATAAATCGCGATTTTTCACGCATAAAAGTCGGGGCGGAAATAGGCGTGGCCTACACCACAAGATTCAGCTGGATCCAAGGAACGCGTGGATATGTGTATTTTTAATGTGCGATGTACGGTTCGGGAGTTATAAGCAGAAACGCGTTTTTTCTGCTATAGCGCCACCTAGTGGTCAAAGTGGCTGAATTTTTTCGTCCGAGGTCCCTGCAGTGTTTTGGACCAGACCTGAAAACGGCAACCTCCCACCATTTACGGTTTAGGCTGCAGTATCAGTTTTAGAGGCGGAAGAATAATAATAAGAAACCTTACAATTACAATAGGGTTCCACAGCCCTGCTGTGCGAACGGCGTAGCTTCGCTACCGCCGGTTCTCGCAACCTCGGGCTTGGACCCCTAACTAGAACTGCAAGCAGTTATGAACGGGGTCCAAGCCTCGTGCGCCTTTCCCCCCCGGCGCGAGTCGCCCCCGGCGATCGTTGCCAAATCCGGTGAAGAGCCACAGAGTGGCATGGCGAACAATAATCTCAAGTTTTGTGATGATAGCATTTACTGCTGCAGAGACATATCTATTGCAAATTAGTCCCATTTAAATGCATTGACTCATTTGCCAAAAGGCCTCTATGTTAATTGTAACGCCCCCTGACGGCCGATTTTCACCAAATTCGGCGTGGAGGCTCGGAGTGGCATGTTGAACAATACCCTCAAGTTTTGTGATGATGGCGTTTACTGCTGCAGAGATATTCACATTGCAAATTATTCCCATTTAAATGCATTGACTTATTTACTGAAAGACCTCAACGTTAATTATAGCGCCCCCTGAAGGCCGATTTTGACCAAATTTGGTATGGAGGCTTGGAATGACATGTCAAAGATCTCTACCAAGAATTGTTCTGATATCTAATGATTTGGCCGAGATATGCTAAAGTTCGTGTTTTGTGGCTAGCTATGACAAATTTGTTTGCCTGTAAAGTGCGAACGGTTTAACGTAGCAAAATTCTTTTGATAACTTTTGGTCAGCGCTATATAGAGATGATATCTACCAAGTTTCGTGCACATTGGTCACACGGCCTAGGACGAGTACGAAAACATTTCTCTTTGCATTGTGCAATTTTTGCGAAGATTTCTTTTCGTAGAAATAGACTTTTCCTATATCATCAGATTCAGATGCATACAAGGAACACGTGGATCTATAAATATTCCATCTGTGATGTATTATGTGGGAGTTATAGGCAAAAACACGTTTTACGTGATTGTAGCGCCACCTAGTGGTCCACTTTTGTAATATTTGGAAAGTCTGGTCACGGAGCCATTGTACATCGACACTGTAAATTTAAAGTTGCTCACATTAGTGTAAGTGGTAGATATAAACCTGGGTCCCATTTGGGTCCCATAGGCCACGCCCACTTTGACGAATCAGTACCCCACTGTAGTCCTGGCCTCAGGAGTGGGCCTAGATGGTACGCTCCAAATTTCGTAAAAACCGGATGAGCCGTTCATGAGATATTAACTTTTTGTACTTTTGGCGCCCCCTATTGACCAAATTTTTTAAAATTAGTTTCAGACACTAAGAGGCTCATGGCAAACAATAATCTAAAGATTTGCAATGATATCATATATTATGGCCGAGATATGGCAACGTTTGTGTCTTCGTAGCTAGCTACACAAATTTGTTTGTGCGTAGTTTACGAAATTTTTATCCGAAAAAAAATCTTTTGATAACTTTTCTTCAGGTCGGCCTAGAGATGCTACAGACCAAGTTTCATGCAGATCCGTCGCACGGTCTAGGAGGAGTATGAAAAAGCAGGTTTACGATAAATCGCGGTTTTTCACGCATAAAAGTCTGGGCGGAAATGGGCGTGGCCTAT
This sequence comes from Gymnocephalus cernua, assembly GCA_023631565.1. Lineage (NCBI taxonomy): Eukaryota > Metazoa > Chordata > Actinopteri > Perciformes > Percidae > Gymnocephalus > Gymnocephalus cernua. The sequence continues at coordinate 29,688,821 of CM042442.1, read as the reverse complement.
ACTACGAGATTCAGCTGGATCCAAGGAACGCGTGGATATGTGTATTTTTAATGTGCGATGTACGGTTCGGGAGTTATAAGGCCAAACGCGTTTTTTCTGCTATAGCGCCACCTAGTGGTGAAAGTGGGTGAATTTTTTCGTCCGAGGTCCCTGCAGTGATCTGGACCAGTCCTGAAATGGGCAACTTCCCACGATGTACGGTTTAGGCTGCAGTATCAGTTTTAGAGGCGGAAAAATAATAATAATAATAATAACTAGAACTGCAAGCAGTTATGAACGGGGTCCAAGCCTCGTGCGTCAGTCCTATCCGGCGCGAGCCGCCCCCGGCGATGCCGAGAGCCCGCAAAAACGGAGCATGCGAAAGGAAAACCCGAAGCGCCGCCGCGGCGAGACAAAAGTCGGTAAATTTGGCCGAGTGCGAGCTCCAAAGTTCGTAGTGAAATGCAATTGCAAATTTCCTCTTCGTTGTGTAAAAGCCCCAAACGCTTCTACTTCGGTTGTAACGCCCCCTAAAGTGCGATCGTCGCCAAATCTGGTGAAGAGCTGCAGAGTGGCATGGCGAATAATAATCTCAAGTTTTGTGATGAAAGCATTCACTGCTGTAGAGACATATCCATTGCAAATTACTCCCATTTAAATGCATTGACTCATTTGCCAAAAGGCCTCTACGTTAATTATAGCGCCCCCTAACGGCCGATTTTCACCAAATTTGGTGGGAAGCTGCAGAGTGCCATGCCGAACAAAATACTCCCTTGGTTTTTAATGATAGCATTTAATGCTTCCGAGATATTTACATTGCAAAGTATTCCCATTCAAATGCATTGACTTATTTGCCGAAAAAGCCTCTACGTTAATCATAGCGCCCCCTAACGGCCGATTTTGACCAGATTTGGTGTGGAGGCTCAGAAGGGGATGTTGAAGAAGCCTACCTGGTTTCTTTTTGATAACTATTAATTTGGGCGAGATATGCCAAAGTTCGTGTTTTGTGGCTAGCTACAACAAATTAGTTTAGTTGTAAAGTGCGAACGGTGTAATGTAGCAAAATTCCTTTGATAACTTTTAGTCAGCTCCATACACAGATGGTATCTACCAGGTTTTGTGCACATCGGTCGCATGGCCTAGGACGAGTACGAAAACTTTGTTTTGCGCATTGTGTGATTTTACGAAATAACTTCTTCGTGGAAATGGGATTACCCTGTATCATCAGATTCATATGGATTCAAGGAACAAGGATATCTAAGAACTTTTCATCTGCAATGCAGACTGTGGGAGTTATACGTAAAAACATATTTAAATGCATTGACTTATTTGCCAAAAGGTCTCTACGTTAATTATAGCGACCCCTAACGGCCGATTTTCACCAAATTTGGTGGGAAGCTGCAGAGTGGCATGACAAACAAAATACTTCCAGGGTTTGTGATGATAGCATTTAATGCTGCAGAGATATTTACAATGCAAATATTCCCATTCAAATGCATTGACTTATTTGCCGAAAAGCTTCTACGTCAATTATAGCGCCCCCCGATGGCCTATTTTCACCAAATTTGGTAGGGGGACTAGGGATGGGATGTTGAAGAAGCCCACCAGGTTTCATTCTGATAACTATTAATTTGGCCAAGATATGCTGAAGTTCGTGTTTTGTGGCTAGCTACAACGAATTAGTTTGGTTGTAAAGTGCGAACGGTGTAGTGTAGCGAAATTCCTTTGATAACTTTTGGTCAGCTCCATACACAGATGGTATCTATCAAGTTTCGTGCACATCGGTTGTATGGCCTAGGACGAGTACGAAAACATTTTTTTTCGCACTACACGATTTTGCGAAAAAACTTTTTAGTATAAATGGACCTGTCCTATATCGTCAGATTCACGTCGATACAAGGAACAAGGTGATCTATAAATATTCGGTCTGCGATGTAGCCTTTCGGAGTTATATGCAAAAACACGTTTTACGTCATTGTAGCGCCACCTAGTGGTCCACGTATGTAATATTTGGTAGGTCTGGTCCATGAACCATTGCACATCGACATTGTAAATTTTAAGTTGCTCACTTTAGTGTAAGTCGTAGATCCAAACATGGGTCCCATAGGCCACGCCCACTTTGACGAATCAATACGCCACTGTAGGCCTTTCCTCAAGAGTTGGCCTAGATGGTACACACCAAATTTCGTGAAAATCGGTTGAGCTGTTCATGAGATATTAACTTTTGGTACTTTTGGCGCCCCCTATTGACCAAATTTTGTAAAATTAGTTTCCTACACTAAGAGGCTCATGTGAAAAAAGAATCTAAAGATTTGTGATGATATCATTAATTTTGGCCGAGATATGGCAACGTTTGTGTCTTCGTAGCTAGCTACACAAATTTGTTTGTGCGTAGTTTACGCAATTTTCATCCGAAAACAAATCTTTTGATAACTTTTTGTCAGGTCGGTCTACTGATGCTACAGACCAAGTTTCATGCAGATCCGTTGCACGGTCTAGGAGGAGTACGAAAAAGCAGGTTTACGATAAATCGCGATTTTTCACGCATAAAAGTCGGGGCGGAAATAGGCGTGGCCTATACCACGAGATTCAGCTGGATCCAAGGAACGCGTGGATATGTGTATTTTTAATGTGCGATGTACGGTTTGGGAGTTATAAGGCCAAACGCGTTTTTTCTGCTATAGCGCCACCTAGTGGTGAAAGTGGCTGAATTTTTTCGTCCGAGGTCCCTGCAGGGTTTTGGACCAGACCTGAAAACGGCAACCTCCCACCATTTACGGTTTAGGCTGCAGTATCAGTTTTAGAGGCGGAAGAAAAAGCGGAATAATAATAAGAAACCTTACAATTCCAATAGGGTTCCACAGCCCTGCTGTGCGAACGGCGTAGCTTCGCTACCGCCGATTCTCACAGCCTCGGGCTTGGACCCCTAACTAGAACTGCAAGCAGTTATGAACGGGGTCCAAGCCTCGTGCGCCGGTCCCCCCCGGCGCGAGTCGCCCCCGGCGATCGTTGCCAAATCTGGTGAAGAGCCACAGAGTGGCATGGCGGACAATAATCTCAAGTTTTGTGATGATAACATTTACTGCTGCAGAGACGTATGCATTGCAAATTACTCCCATTTAAATGCATTGACTCATTTGCCAAAAGGCATCTACGTTAATTGTAGCGCCCCCTAACGGCCGATTTTCACCAGATTTTGTGGGAAGCCGCAGAGTGGCATCCTGAACAAAATACACCCAGGGTTTGTGATGATAGCATTTAATGCTGCAGAGATATTTACATTGCAAATTATTCCCATTTAAATGCATTGACTCATTTGCCGAAAGGCCTCTACGTTAATTGTAGCGCCCCCTGACGGCGGATTTTCACCAAATTCGGCGTGGAGGCTCGGAGTGGCATGTTGAACAATACCCTCAAGTTTTGTGATGATAGTATTTACTTCTGCAGAGATATTTACATTGAAAATTATTCCCATTTAAATGCATTGACTTATTTACCGAAAGGCCTCTACGTTAATTATAGCGCCCCCTGACGGCCGATTTTAACCAAATTTGGTATCGAGGCTAGGAATGGAATGTCAAAGATCTCTACCAAGATTTGCTCTGATATCTAATAATTTGGCCGAGATATGCCAAAGTTCGTGTTTTGTGGCTAGCTATGACAAATTTGTTTGGTTATAAAGTGCGAAGGGTGTAACGTAGCAAAATTCTTTTGATAACTTTTGGTCAGCTCTCTATAAAGAAGATATCTACAAGGTTTCGTGCACATCGGTCACACGGCCTAGGACGAGTACGATAACATTTGTTTTTGCATTGCGCGATTTTGCGAAAAAACTTTTTGGTTGAAATGGACCAATCCTATATCATCAGATTCAGGTCGATACAAGGAACAAGGCGATTTATAAATATTCGGTCTGTGATGTAGCCTTTTGGAGTTATAGGCAAAAACACGTTTAAATGCATTGACTTATTTGCCAGAAGGTCTCTACGTTAATTACAGCGCCCCCTAACGGCCGATTTTCACCAAATTTGGTGGGAAGCCACAGAGTTGCATGCCGAACAAAATAGTCCCAGGGTTTGTGATGATAGCATTTAATGCTGCAGAGATATTTACATTGCAAATTATTCCCATTCAAATGCATTGACTTATTTGCCGAAAAGCCTCTACGTCAATTTTAGCGCCCCCTGACGGCCTATTTTCACCAAAGTTAGTATGGAGGCTAGGGATGGGATGTTGAAGAAGCCCACCAGGTTTCATTGTGATAGCTATTAATTTGGCCGATATATGCCAAAGTTCGTGTTTTGTGGATAGCTACAACAAATTAGTTTGGTTGTAAAGTGCGAACAGTGTAATGTAGCGAAATTCCTTTGATAACTTTTGGTCAGCTCCATACACAGATGGTTTCTACCAAGTTTCGTGTACATTGGTTGTATGGCCTAGGACGAGTACGAAAACATTTTTTTTCGCATTACACGATTTTGCGAAAAGAATTCTTAGTTCAAATGGGCAGGACCTATATCAGCAGCTTCAAATGGATACAAGGAACAAGTGGATGTATACATTTCTTGTCTGCGTTGTAGCTTGTGGGAGTTATAGGCAAAAACACGTTTTACGTCATTGTAGCGCCACCTAGTGTTCCACTTATGTAATATTTGGTACGTCAGGTCCATGAACCATACTACATCGACATTGTAAATTTTAAGTTGCTCACTTTAGTGTAAGTGGTAGATCCAAACATGGGTCCCATAGGCCACGCCCACTTTGACGAATCAGTACCCCACTGTAGGCCTGGCCTCAGGAGTGGGCCTAGATGGTACGCACCAAATTTCGTGAAAATCGGATGAGCTGTTCATGAGATATTAAATTTTGGTACTTTTGGCGCCCCCCATTGACCAAATTTTGTAAAATTAGTTTCAGAAACTAAGAGGCTCATGTCAAACTAGGATCTAAAGATTTGCGATGCTATCATTTATTTTGGCCGAGATATGGCAATGTTTGTGTCTTCGTAGCTAGCTACACAAATTTGTTTGTGCGTAGTTTACGCAATTTTTATCTGAAAACAAATCTTTTGATAACTTTTTGTCAGGTTGGTCTACTGATGGTACAGACCAAGTTTCATGCAGATCCGTCGCACGGTCTAGGAGGAGTATGAAAAAGCAGGTTTACGATAAATCGCGATTTTTCACGCATAAAAGTTGGGGCGGAAATGGGCGTGGCCTATACCACGAGATTCAGCTGGATCCAAGGAACGCGTGGATATGTGTATTTTTAATGTGCGATGTAAGGTTTGGGAGTTATAAGGCCAAACGCGTTTTTTCTGCTATAGCGCCACCTAGTGGTGAAAGTGGCTGAATTTTTTCGTCCGAGGTCCCTGCAGGGTTTTGGACCAGACCTGAAAACGGCAACCTCCCACCATTTACGGTTTAGGCTGCAGTATCAGTTTTAGAGGCGGAAGAAAAAGCCGCCGAAGAATAATAATAATAAGAATTTTTACAATTTCAATAGGGTTCCACAGCCCTGCTGTGCGAACGGCGTAGCTTCGCTACCGCCGGTTCTCGCAACCTCGGGCTTGGACCCCTAATAATAAGAATTTTTACAATTTCAATAGGGTTCCACAGCCCTGCTGTGCGAACGGCGTAGCTTCGCTACCGCCCGTTCTCGCAACCTCGGGCTTGGACCCCTAACTAGAACTGCAAGCAGTTATGAACGGGGTCCAAGCCTCGTGCGCCTGTCCACCCCGGCGCGTGTCGCCCCCGGCGATCGTTGCCAAATCTGGTGAAGAGCCACAGAGTGGCATGGCGAACAATAATCTCAAGTTTTGTGATGATAGCATTTACTGCTGCAGAGACATATCTATTGCAAATTACTCCCATTTAAATGCATTGACTCATTTGCCAAAAGGCCTCTACGTTAATTGTAGCGCCCCCTGACTGCCGATTTTCACCAAATTTTGTGGGAAGCCGCAGAGTGGCATGCTGAACAAAATACACCCAGGGTTTGTGATGATAGCATTTAATGCTGCAGAGATATTTACATTGCAAATTATTCCCATTTAAATGCATTGACTCATTTGCCGAAAGGCCTCTACGTTAATTGTAGCGCCCCCTGACGGCGGATTTTCACCAAATTCGGCGTGGAGGCTCGGAGTGGCATGTCGAACAATACCCTCAAGTTTTGTGATGATAGTATTTACTTCTGCGGAGATATTTACGTTGCAAATTATTCCCATTTAAATGCATTGACTTATTTACCGAAAGGCCTCTACGTTAATTATAGCGCCCCCTGATGGCCGATTCTAACCAAATTTGGTAAGGAGGCTAGGAATGGGATGTCAAAGATCTCTACCAAGATTTGTTCTGATAACTATTAATTTGGCCGAGATATGCTAAAGTTCGTGTTTTGTGGCTAGCTACGACAAATTTGTTTGCGTGTAGAGTGCGAACGGTGTAACGTAGCAAAATTCTTTTGATAACTTTTGGTCAGCTCTATATACAGAAGATATCTACCAAGTTTCGTGCACATCGGTAACAAGGCCTAGGACGAGTATGATAACATTTGTTTTTGCATTGCGCGATTTTGCGAAAGAACTTTGTTGTTGAAATGGACTTGTCCTATATCGTCAGATTCAGGGCGATACAAGGAACAAGGGGATCTATACATTTTCGGTCTGCGATGTAGCCTTTCGGAGTTATAGGCAAAAACACGTTTTACGTCATTGTAGCGCCACCTAGTGGTCCACTTATGTAATATTTGGTAGGTCAGGTCCATAAGCCATTGCACATCGACACTGTAAATTTTAAGTTGCTCACTTTAGTCTAAGTGGTAGATCCAAACATGGGTCCCATAGGCCACGCCCACTTTGACGAATCAGTACCCCACTGTAGTCCTGGCCTCAGGAGTGGGCCTAGATGGTACGCACCAAATTTCGTGAAAATCGGATGAGCCGTTCATGAGATATTAACTTTTTGTACTTTTGGCGCCCCCTATCGACCAAATTTTGTAAAATTTGTTGCAGACACTGAGAGGCTCATGCCAAACAAGAATCTAAAGACGTGTGATGATACCCTTTATTTTGGCCGAGATATGGCAACGTTTGTGTCTTTGTAGCTAGCTACACAAATTTGTTTGTGCGTAGTTTACGAAATTTTCATCCGAAAAAAAATCTTTTGATAACTTTTCGTCAGGTCGGCCTAGAGATACTACAGACCAAGTTTCATGCAGATCCGTCGCACGGTCTAGGAGGAGTACGAAAAAGCAGGTTTACGATAAATCGCGATTTTTCACGTATAAAAGTCTAGGCGGAAATGGGCGTGGCCTATACCACGAGATTCAGCTGGATCCGAGGAACGCGTCGATATGTGTATTTTTAATGTGCGATGTACGGTTTGGGAGTTATAAGGACAAACGCGTTTTTTCTGCTATAGCGCCACCTAGTGGTCAAAGTGGCTGAATTTTTTCGTCCGAGGTCCCTGCAGTGATCTGGACCATTCCTGAAAACGGCAACCTCCCACCATTTACGGTTTAGGCTGCAGTATCAGTTTTAGAGGCGGAAGAATAATAATAATAATAACTAGAACTGCAAGCAGTTATGAACGGGGTCCAAGCCTCGTGCGCCGGTCCCCCCCGGCGCGAGTCGCCCCGGCGATCGTCGCCAAATCCGGTGGGGATCCGCAGAGTGGCATGACGAACAATACTCTCAAGTTTCGTGATGATGGCATTTACTGCTGTACAGATATTCACATTGCAAATTATTCCCATTTAAATGCATTGACTCACTTGCCGAAAGGACTCTACGTTAATTGTAGCGCCCCCTGACTGCGGATTTTCACCAAATTTGGTTTGGAGGCTCGGAGTGGCATGACGAACAATACCCTCAAGTTTTGTGATGATGGCCTTTACTGCTGCAGAGATATTCACATTGCAAATTATTCCCATTTAAATGCATTGACTTATTTACCGAAAGACCTCCACGTTAATTATAGCGCCCCCTGAAGGCCGATCTTTACCAAAGTTGGTATGGAGGCTTGGAATGACATGTCAAAGATCTCCACCAAGATTTGTTCTGATATCTAATAATTTGGCCGAGATATGCCAAAGTTCGTGTTTTGTGGCTAGCTACGACAAATTTGTTTGCTTGTAAGGTGCGAACGGTGTAACGTAGCAAAATTCTTTTAACAACTTTTGGTCAACTCTATATACAGATGATATCTACCAAGTTTCGTGCACATTGGTCACACGGCCTAGGACGAGTACGAAAACATTTTTCTTTGCATTGCGCGATTTTGCGAAAACAATTTTTTGTAGAAATGGACGTTTCCTATATCAGCAGATTCAGATGCATACAAGGAACATGTGGATCTATAAATATTCTGTCTGCGATGTAGCCTGTTGGAGTTATAGGCAAAAACACGTTGTGCGTCATTGTAGCGCCACCTAGTGGTCCACTTTTGTAATATTTGGTACATCTTGTCCAAGAACCATTGTACATCGACACTGTAAATTTGAAGTTGCTCACATTAGTGTAAGTGGTAGATATAAACCTGGGTCCCATTTGGGTCCCATAGGCCACGCCCACTTTGACGAATCAGTACCCCACTGTAGTCCTGGCCTCAAGAGTGGGCCTAGATGGTACGCTCCAAATTTCGTAAAAATCGGATGAGCCGTTCATGAGATAATAACTTTTTGTACTTTTGGCGCCCCCTATTGGCCAAATTTCTTAAAATTTGTTTCAGACACTGAGAGGCTCATGGCAAACAAGAATCTAAAGATTTGTGATGATATCATTTATTTTGGCCGAGATATGGCAACGTTTGTGTCTTCGTAGCTAGCTACACAAATTTGTTTGTGCGTAGTTTACGAAATTTTTATCCGAAAAAAAATCTTTTGATACTTTTGTCTCAGGTCAGCCTATAGATGCTAGAGACCAAGTTTCATGCAGATCCGTTACACGGTCTAAGAGGAGTACGAAAAAGCATGTTTACGATAAATCGCGATTTTTCACGTATAAAAGTCTAGGCGGAAATGGGCGTGGCCTATACCACGAGATTCAGCTGGATCCAAGGAACGCGTCGATATGTGTATTTTTAATGTGCGATGTACGGTTTGGGAGTTATAAGGCCAAACGCGTTTTTTCTGCTATAGCGCCACCTAGTGGTGAAAGTGGCTGAATTTTTTCTTCCGAGGTCCCTGCAGGGTTTTGGACCAGACCTCAAAACGGCAACCTCCCACCATTTACGGTTTAGGCTGCAGTATCAGTTTTAGAGGCGGAAGAAAAAGAAGAATAATAATAATAATAATAATAATAAGAAACTTTGCAATTCCAATAGGGTTCCACAGCCCTGCTGTGCGAACGGCGTAGCTTCGCTACCGCCGGTTCTCGCAACCTCGGGCTTGGACCCCTAACTAGAACTGCAAGCAGTTATGAACGGGGTCCAAGCCTCGTGCGTCAGTCCTATCCGGCGCGAGCCGCCCCCGGCGATGCCGAGAGCCCGCAAAAACGGAGCATGCGAAAGGAAAACCCGAAGCGCCGCCGCGGCGAGACAAAAGTCGGTAAATTTGGCCGAGTGCGAGCTCCAAAGTTCGTAGTGAAATGCAATTGCAAATTTCCTCTTCGTTGTGTAAAAGCCCCAAACGCTTCTACTTCGGTTGTAACGCCCCCTAAAGTGCGATCGTCGCCAAATCTGGTGAAGAGCTGCAGAGTGGCATGGCGAATAATAATCTCAAGTTTTGTGATGAAAGCATTCACTGCTGCAGAGACATATCCATTGCAAATTACTCCCATTTAAATGCATTGACTCATTTGCCAAAAGGCCTCTACGTTAATTATAGCGCCCCCTAACGGCCGATTTTCACCAAATTTGGTGGGAAGCTGCAGAGTGCCATGCCGAACAAAATACTCCCAGGGTTTTTAATGATAGCATTTAATGCTTCCGAGATATTTACATTGCAAAGTATTCCCATTCAAATGTATTGACTTATTTGCCGAAAAAGCCTCTACGTTAATCATAGCGCCCCCTAACGGCCGATTTCGACCAGATTTGGTGTGGAGGCTCAGAAGGGGATGTTGAAGAAGCCTACCTGGTTGCTTTTTGATAACTATTAATTTGGGCGAGATATGCCAAAGTTCGTGTTTTGTGGCTAGCTACAACAAATTAGTTTAGTTGTAAAGTGCGAACGGTGTAATGTAGCAAAATTCCTTTGATAACTTTTAGTCAGCTCCATACACAGATGGTATCTACCAGGTTTTGTGCACATCGGTCGCATGGCCTAGGACGAGTACGAAAACTTTGTTTTGCGCATTGTGTGATTTTACGAAATAACTTCTTCGTGGAAATGGGATTACCCTGTATCATCAGATTCATATGGATTCAAGGAACAAGGATATCTAAGAACTTTTCATCTGCAATGCAGACTGTGGGAGTTATACGTAAAAACATATTTAAATGCATTGACTTATTTGCCAAAAGGTCTCTACGTTAATTATAGCGACCCCTAACGGCCGATTTTCACCAAATTTGGTGGGAAGCTGCAGAGTGGCATGACAAACAAAATACTTCCAGGGTTTGTGATGATAGCATTTAATGCTGCAGAGATATTTACAATGCAAATATTCCCATTCAAATGCATTGACTTATTTGCCGAAAAGCTTCTACGTCAATTATAGCGCCCCCCGATGGCCTATTTTCACCACATTTGGTAGGGGGACTAGGGATGGGATGTTGAAGAAGCCCACCAGGTTTCATTCTGATAACTATTAATTTGGCCAAGATATGCTAAAGTTCGTGTTTTGTGGCTAGCTACAACGAATTAGTTTGGTTGTAAAGTGCGAACGGTGTAGTGTAGCGAAATTCCTTTGATAACTTTTGGTCAGCTCCATACACAGATGGTATCTATCAAGTTTCGTGCACATCGGTTGTATGGCCTAGGACGAGTACGAAAACATTTTTTTTCGCACTACACGATTTTGCGAAAAAACTTTTTAGTATAAATGGACCTGTCCTATATCGTCAGATTCACGTCGATACAAGGAACAAGGTGATCTATAAATATTCGGTCTGCGATGTAGCCTTTCGGAGTTATATGCAAAAACACGTTTTACGTCATTGTAGCGCCACCTAGTGGTCCACGTATGTAATATTTGGTATGTCTGGTCCATGAACCATTGCACATCGACATTGTAAATTTTAAGTTGCTCACTTTAGTGTAAGTCGTAGATCCAAACATGGGTCCCATAGGCCACGCCCACTTTGACGAATCAATACGCCACTGTAGGCCTTTCCTCAAGAGTTGGCCTAGATGGTACACACCAAATTTCGTGAAAATCGGTTGAGCTGTTCATGAGATATTAACTTTTGGTACTTTTGGCGCCCCCTATTGACCAAATTTTGTAAAATTAGTTTCTTACACTAAGAGGCTCATGTGAAAAAAGAATCTAAAGATTTGTGATGATATCATTAATTTTGGCCGAGATATGGCAACGTTTGTGTCTTCGTAGCTAGCTACACAAATTTGTTTGTGCGTAGTTTACGCAATTTTCATCCGAAAACAAATCTTTTGATAACTTTTTGTCAGGTCGGTCTACTGATGCTACAGACCAAGTTTCATGCAGATCCGTTGCACGGTCTAGGAGGAGTACGAAAAAGCAGGTTTACGATAAATCGCGATTTTTCACGCATAAAAGTCGGGGCGGAAATAGGCGTGGCCTATACCACGAGATTCAGCTGGATCCAAGGAACGCGTGGATATGTGTATTTTTAATGTGCGATGTACGGTTTGGGAGTTATAAGGCCAAACGCGTTTTTTCTGCTATAGCGCCACCTAGTGGTGAAAGTGGCTGAATTTTTTCGTCCGAGGTCCCTGCAGGGTTTTGGACCAGACCTGAAAACGGCAACCTCCCACCATTTACGGTTTAGGCTGCAGTATCAGTTTTAGAGGCGGAAGAAAAAGCGGAATAATAATAAGAAACCTTACAATTCCAATAGGGTTCCACAGCCCTGCTGTGCGAACGGCGTAGCTTCGCTACCGCCGATTCTCACAGCCTCGGGCTTGGACCCCTAATAAGAATTTTTACAATTCCAATAGGGTTCCACAGCCCTGCTGTGCGAACGGCGTAGCTTCGCTACCGCCCGTTCTCGCAACCTCGGGCTTGGACCCCTAATAATAAGAATTTTTACAATTTCAATAGGGTTCCACAGCCCTGCTGTGCGAACGGCGTAGCTTCGCTACCGCCCGTTCTCGCAACCTCGGGCTTGGACCCCTAACTAGAACTGCAAGCAGTTATGAACGGGGTCCAAGCCTCGTGCGTCAGTCCTATCCGGCGCGAGCCGCCCCCGGCGATGCCGAGAGCCCGCAAAAACGGAGCATGCGAAATGAAAACCCGAAGCGCCGCCGCGGCGAGACAAAAGTCGGTAAATTTGGCCGAGTGCGAGCTCCAAAGTTCGTAGTGAAATGCAATTGCAAATTTCCTCTTCGTTGTGTAAAAGCCCCAAACGCTTCTACTTCGGTTGTAACGCCCCCTAAAGTGCGATCGTCGCCAAATCTGGTGAAGAGCTGCAGAGTGGCATGGCGAATAATAATCTCAAGTTTTGTGATGAAAGCATTCACTGCTGCAGAGACATATCCATTGCAAATTACTCCCATTTAAATGCATTGACTCATTTGCCAAAAGGCCTCTACGTTAATTATAGCGCCCCCTAACGGCCGATTTTCACCAAATTTGGTGGGAAGCTGCAGTGCCATGCCGAACAAAATACTCCCAGGGTTTTTAATGATAGCATTTAATGCTTCCGAGATATTTACATTGCAAAGTATTCCCATTCAAATGTATTGACTTATTTGCCGAAAAAGCCTCTACGTTAATCATAGCGCCCCCTAACGGCCGATTTCGACCAGATTTGGTGTGGAGGCTCAGAAGGGGATGTTGAAGAAGCCTACCTGGTTGCTTTTTGATAACTATTAATTTGGGCGAGATATGCCAAAGTTCGTGTTTTGTGGCTAGCTACAACAAATTAGTTTAGTTGTAAAGTGCGAACGGTGTAATGTAGCAAAATTCCTTTGATAACTTTTAGTCAGCTCCATACACAGATGGTATCTACCAGGTTTTGTGCACATCGGTCGCATGGCCTAGGACGAGTACGAAAACTTTGTGTTGCGCATTGTGTGATTTTACGAAATAACTTCTTCGTGGAAATGGGATTACCCTGTATCATCAGATTCATATGGATTCAAGGAACAAGGATATCTAAGAACTTTTCATCTGCAATGCAGACTGTGGGAGTTATACGTAAAAACATATTTAAATGCATTGACTTATTTGCCAAAAGGTCTCTACGTTAATTATAGCGACCCCTAACGGCCGATTTTCACCAAATTTGGTGGGAAGCTGCAGAGTGGCATGACAAACAAAATACTTCCAGGGTTTGTGATGATAGCATTTAATGCTGCAGAGATATTTACAATGCAAATATTCCCATTCAAATGCATTGACTTATTTGCCGAAAAGCTTCTACGTCAATTATAGCGCCCCCCGATGGCCTATTTTCACCAAATTTGGTAGGGGGACTAGGGATGGGATGTTGAAGAAGCCCACCAGGTTTCATTCTGATAACTATTAATTTGGCCAAGATATGCTAAAGTTCGTGTTTTGTGGCTAGCTACAACGAATTAGTTTGGTTGTAAAGTGCGAACGGTGTAGTGTAGCGAAATTCCTTTGATAACTTTTGGTCAGCTCCATACACAGATGGTATCTATCAAGTTTCGTGCACATCGGTTGTATGGCCTAGGACGAGTACGAAAACATTTTTTTTCGCACTACACGATTTTGCGAAAAAACTTTTTAGTATAAATGGACCTGTCCTATATCGTCAGATTCACGTCGATACAAGGAACAAGGTGATCTATAAATATTCGGTCTGCGATGTAGCCTTTCGGAGTTATATGCAAAAACACGTTTTACGTCATTGTAGCGCCACCTAGTGGTCCACGTATGTAATATTTGGTATGTCTGGTCCATGAACCATTGCACATCGACATTGTAAATTTTAAGTTGCTCACTTTAGTGTAAGTCGTAGATCCAAACATGGGTCCCATAGGCCACGCCCACTTTGACGAATCAATACGCCACTGTAGGCCTTTCCTCAAGAGTTGGCCTAGATGGTACACACCAAATTTCGTGAAAATCGGTTGAGCTGTTCATGAGATATTAACTTTTGGTACTTTTGGCGCCCCCTATTGACCAAATTTTGTAAAATTAGTTTCCTACACTAAGAGGCTCATGTGAAAAAAGAATCTAAAGATTTGTGATGATATCATTAATTTTGGCCGAGATATGGCAACGTTTGTGTCTTCGTAGCTAGCTACACAAATTTGTTTGTGCGTAGTTTACGCAATTTTCATCCGAAAACAAATCTTTTGATAACTTTTTGTCAGGTCGGTCTACTGATGCTACAGACCAAGTTTCATGCAGATCCGTTGCACGGTCTAGGAGGAGTACGAAAAAGCAGGTTTACGATAAATCGCGATTTTTCACGCATAAAAGTCGGGGCGGAAATAGGCGTGGCCTATACCACGAGATTCAGCTGGATCCAAGGAACGCGTGGATATGTGTATTTTTAATGTGCGATGTACGGTTTGGGAGTTATAAGGCCAAACGCGTTTTTTCTGCTATAGCGCCACCTAGTGGTGAAAGTGGCTGAATTTTTTCGTCCGAGGTCCCTGCAGGGTTTTGGACCAGACCTGAAAACGGCAACCTCCCACCATTTACGGTTTAGGCTGCAGTATCAGTTTTAGAGGCGGAAGAAAAAGCGGAATAATAATAAGAAACCTTACAATTCCAATAGGGTTCCACAGCCCTGCTGTGCGAACGGCGTAGCTTCGCTACCGCCGATTCTCACAGCCTCGGGCTTGGACCCCTAACTAGAACTGCAAGCAGTTATGAACGGGGTCCAAGCCTCGTGCGAGCCGCCCCCGGCGACGCCGAGAGCCCGCGAAAATGGAGCCCGCGAAAACGGAGCCCCCAAAAGGAGAACCCGAAGCGCCGCCGCAGCGAGGCGAAAGTCGGGAAATTTGACCGAGCGCGAGCTCCAAAGTCCGTAGTGAAACGCAATCGCAAATTTCCTCTTCGTTGCGTAAAAGGCCCAAACGCTTCTTCTTCGATTTTAGCGCCCCTTAAAGGGCGATCGTCGCCAAATCCGGTGGGGAGCCGCAGAGTGGCAAGACGAACAATACCCTCAAGTTTCGTGATGATGGCATTTACTGCTGCAGAGATATTCACATTGCAAATTATTCCCATTTAAATGCATTGACTCATTTGCCGAAAGGCCTCTACGTTAATTGTAGCGCCCCCTGGCGGCGGATTTTCACCAAATTTGGGTTGGAGGCTCGGAGTGGCGTGACGAACAATACCCTCAAGTTTTGTGATGATGGCATTTACTGCTGCAGAGAAATTTACATTGCAAATTATTCACATGTAAATGCATTGACTTATTTACCGAAAGACCTCCACGTTAATTATAGCGCCCCCTGAAGGCCGATTTTGACCAAATTTGGTAAGTAGGCTTGGAATGGCATGTCAAAGATCTCTACCAAGATTTGGTCGGATATCTAATAATTTGGCCGAGATATGCCAAAGTTCGTGTTTTGTGGCTAGCTATGACAAATTAGTTTGCTTGTAAAGTGCGAACGGTGTAACATAGAAAAATTATTTTGACAAGGTTTGGTCAGCTTTCTATAAAGATGATATCTACCAAGTTTCGTGTACATTGGTCACACGGCCTAGGACGAGAACGAAAACATTTATTTTTGCATTGCGCAATTTTGCGAAAATTTCTTTTCGTAGAAATGGACTTTTTCTATATCATCAGATTCAGATGCATACAAGGAACACGTGGATCTATAAATATTCCATCTGCGATGTATTCTGTGGGAGTTATAGGCAAAAACACGTTTTACGTGATTGTAGCGCCACCTAGTGGTCCACTTTTGTAATATTTGGTACCTGTGGTCCAGAAAGGATTGTACATCTACACTGTAAATATGAAGTTGCTCACATTAGTGTAAGTGGTAGATATAAACCTGGGTCCCATTTGGGTCCCATAGGCCACGCCCACTTTGACGAATCAGTACCCCACTGTAGTCCTGGCCTCAGGAGTGGGCCTAGATAGTAGGCTCCAAATTTCGTAAAAATCGGATGAGCTGTTCATGAGATATTAACTTTTTGTACTTTTGGCGCCCCCTATTGACCAAATTTTTTAATATTTGTTTCAGACACTGAGAGGCTCATTCCAAACAAGATTCTAAAGATTTGTGATGATATCTTTTATTTTGGCCGAGATATGGCAACGTTTGTGTCTTCGTAGCTAGCTACACAAATTTGTTTGTGCGTAGTTTACGCAATTTTTATCCAAAAAAAAATCTTTTGATACTTTTTTTCTCAGGTCGGCCTATAGATGCTAGCGACCAAGTTTCATGCAGATCCGTTACACGGTCTAAGAGGAGTACGAAAAAGCAGGTTTATGATAAATCGCGATTTTTCACGTATAAAAGTCTAGGCGGAAATGGGCGTGGCCTGTACCAGGAGATTCAGCTGGATCAAAGGAACGCGTGGATATGTGTATTTTTAATGTGCGATGTACGGTTTGGGAGTTATAAGGCCAAACGCGTTTTTTCTGCTATAGCGCCACCTAGTGGTGAAAGTGGCTGAATTTTTTCGTCCGAGGTCCCTGCAGGGTTTTGGACCAGACCTCAAAACGGCAACCTCCCACCATTTACGGTTTAGGCTGCAGTATCAGTTTTAGAGGCGGAAGAAAAAGAAGAATAATAATAATAATAATAATAATAAGAAACTTTGCAATTTCAATAGGGTTCCACAGCCCTGCTGTGCGAACGGCGTAGCTTCGCTACCGCCCGTTCTCGCAACCTCGGGCTTGGACCCCTAATAATAACTAGAACTGCAAGCAGTTATGAACGGGGTCCAAGCCTCGTGCGTCAGTCCTATCCGGCGCGAGCCGCCCCCGGCGATGCCGAGAGCCCGCAAAAACGGAGCATGCGAAAGGAAAACCCGAAGCGCCGCCGCGGCGAGACAAAAGTCGGTAAATTTGGCCGAGTGCGAGCTCCAAAGTTCGTAGTGAAATGCAATTGCAAATTTCCTCTTCGTTGTGTAAAAGCCCCAAACGCTTCTACTTCGGTTGTAACGCCCCCTAAAGTGCGATCGTCGCCAAATCTGGTGAAGAGCTGCAGAGTGGCATGGCGAATAATAATCTCAAGTTTTGTGATGAAAGCATTCACTGCTGCAGAGACATATCCATTGCAAATTACTCCCATTTAAATGCATTGACTCATTTGCCAAAAGGCCTCTACGTTAATTATAGCGCCCCCTAACGGCCGATTTTCACCAAATTTGGTGGGAAGCTGCAGAGTGCCATGCCGAACAAAATACTCCCAGGGTTTTTAATGATAGCATTTAATGCTTCCGAGATATTTACATTGCAAAGTATTCCCATTCAAATGTATTGACTTATTTGCCGAAAAAGCCTCTACGTTAATCATAGCGCCCCCTAAGGGCCGATTTCGACCAGATTTGGTGTGGAGGCTAAGAAGGGGATGTTGAAGAAGCCTACCTGGTTGCTTTTTGATAACTATTAATTTGGGCGAGATATGCCAAAGTTCGTGTTTTGTGGCTAGCTACAACAAATTAGTTTAGTTGTAAAGTGCGAACGGTGTAATGTAGCAAAATTCCTTTGATAACTTTTAGTCAGCTCCATACACAGATGGTATCTACCAGGTTTTGTGCACATCGGTCGCATGGCCTAGGACGAGTACGAAAACTTTGTTTTGCGCATTGTGTGATTTTACGAAATAACTTCTTCGTGGAAATGGGATTACCCTGTATCATCAGATTCATATGGATTCAAGGAACAAGGATATCTAAGAACTTTTCATCTGCAATGCAGACTGTGGGAGTTATACGTAAAAACATATTTAAATGCATTGACTTATTTGCCAAAAGGTCTCTACGTTAATTATAGCGACCCCTAACGGCCGATTTTCACCAAATTTGGTGGGAAGCTGCAGAGTGGCATGACAAACAAAATACTTCCAGGGTTTGTGATGATAGCATTTAATGCTGCAGAGATATTTACAATGCAAATATTCCCATTCAAATGCATTGACTTATTTGCCGAAAAGCTTCTACGTCAATTATAGCGCCCCCCGATGGCCTATTTTCACCAAATTTGGTAGGGGGACTAGGGATGGGATGTTGAAGAAGCCCACCAGGTTTCATCCTGATAACTATTAATTTGGCCAAGATATGCTAAAGTTCGTGTTTTGTGGCTAGCTACAACGAATTAGTTTGGTTGTAAAGTGCGAACGGTGTAGTGTAGCGAAATTCCTTTGATAACTTTTGGTCAGCTCCATAGACAGATGGTATCTATCAAGTTTCGTGCACATCGGTTGTATGGCCTAGGACGAGTACGAAAACATTTTTTTTCGCACTACACGATTTTGCGAAAAAACTTTTTAGTATAAATGGACCTGTCCTATATCGTCAGATTCACGTCGATACAAGGAACAAGGTGATCTATAAATATTCGGTCTGCGATGTAGCCTTTCGGAGTTATATGCAAAAACACGTTTTACGTCATTGTAGCGCCACCTAGTGGTCCACGTATGTAATATTTGGTAGGTCTGGTCCATGAACCATTGCACATCGACATTGTAAATTTTAAGTTGCTCACTTTAGTGTAAGTCGTAGATCCAAACATGGGTCCCATAGGCCACGCCCACTTTGACGAATCAATACGCCACTGTAGGCCTTTCCTCAAGAGTTGGCCTAGATGGTACACACCAAATTTCGTGAAAATCGGTTGAGCTGTTCATGAGATATTAACTTTTGGTACTTTTGGCGCCCCCTATTGACCAAATTTTGTAAAATTAGTTTCCTACACTAAGAGGCTCATGTGAAAAAAGAATCTAAAGATTTGTGATGATATCATTAATTTTGGCCGAGATATGGCAACGTTTGTGTCTTCGTAGCTAGCTACACAAATTTGTTTGTGCGTAGTTTACGCAATTTTCATCCGAAAACAAATCTTTTGATAACTTTTTGTCAGGTCGGTCTACTGATGCTACAGACCAAGTTTCATGCAGATCCGTTGCACGGTCTAGGAGGAGTACGAAAAAGCAGGTTTACGATAAATCGCGATTTTTCACGCATAAAAGTCGGGGCGGAAATAGGCGTGGCCTATACCACGAGATTCAGCTGGATCCAAGGAACGCGTGGATATGTGTATTTTTAATGTGCGATGTACGGTTTGGGAGTTATAAGGCCAAACGCGTTTTTTCTGCTATAGCGCCACCTAGTGGTGAAAGTGGCTGAATTTTTTCGTCCGAGGTCCCTGCAGGGTTTTGGACCAGACCTGAAAACGGCAACCTCCCACCATTTACGGTTTAGGCTGCAGTATCAGTTTTAGAGGCGGAAGAAAAAGCGGAATAATAATAAGAAACCTTACAATTCCAATAGGGTTCCACAGCCCTGCTGTGCGAACGGCGTAGCTTCGCTACCGCCGATTCTCACAGCCTCGGGCTTGGACCCCTAACTAGAACTGCAAGCAGTTATGAACGGGGTCCAAGCCTCGTGCGCCGGTGCCCCCCGGAGCGAGCCGCCCCCGGCGCGAGTCGCCCCTGGCGACGCCGAGAGCCCGCGAAAACGGAGCCCCCGAAAGGAGAACCCGAAGTGCCGCCGCGGCGAGGCGAAAGTCGGGAAATTTGACCGAGCGCAAGCTCCAAAGTCCGTAGTGAAATGCAATTGCAAATTTCCTCATCATTGCGTAAAAGGCCCAAACGCTTCTACTTCGATTGTAGCGCCCCCTAAAGGGCGATCGTCGCCAAATCCGGTGGGGAGCCGCAGAGTTGCATGGCGAACAATACTCTCAAGTTTCGTGATGATGGCATTTACTGCTGCAGAGATATTCACATTGCAAATTATTCCCATTTAAATGCATTGACTCATTTGCCGAAAGGCCTCTACGTTAATTGTAGCGCCCCCTGGCGGCGGATTTTCACCAAATTTTGTTTCGAGGCCCGGAGTGGCATGACGAACAATACCCTCAAGATTTGTGATGATGGCATTTACTGCTGCAGAGATATTCACATTGCAAATTATTCCCATTTAAATGCATTGACTTATTTACCGAAAGACCTCCACATTAATTATAGCGCCCCCTGAAGGCCGATTTTGACCAAATTTGGTATGGAGGCTTGGAATGGCACGTCGAAGATCTGTACCAAGATTTGTTCTGATATCAAATAATTTGGCAGAGATATGCCAAAGTTCGTGTTTTGTGACTAGCCACGTCAAATTAGTTTGCTTGTAAAGTGCGAACGGTGTAATGTAGCGAAATTCCTTTGATAACTTTTGGTCAGCTCCATACACAGATGGTATATACCAAGTTTCGTGCACATCGGTCGCATGGCCTAGGACGAGTACGAAAACTTTGTTTTGCGCATTGTGTGATTTTACGAAATAACTTCTTTGTGGAAATGGGATTACCCTGTATTATCATATTCATATGGATTCAGGGAACAAGGAGATCTAAGAACTTCTCATCTGCAATGCAAACTGTGGGAGTTATACGCAAAAACATATTTAAATGCATTGACTTATTTGCCAAAAGGTCTCTACGTTAATTATAGCGCCCCCTAACGGCCGATTTTCACCAAATTTGGTGGGAAGCTGCAGAGTGGCATGACGAACAAAATACTCCCAGGGTTTGTGATGATAGCATTTAATGCTGCAGAGATATTTACATTGCAAAGTATTCCCATTCAAATGCATTGACTTATTTGCCGAAAAAGCCTCTACGTTAATTATAGCGCCCCCTAACGGCCGATTTTGACCAAATTTGGTGTGGGGGCTCAGAATGGGATGTTGAAGAAGCCTACCTGGTTTCTTTTTGATAACTATTAATTTGGGCGAGATATGCTAAAGTTCGTGTTTTGTGGCTAGCTACAACGAATTAGTTTGGTTGTAAAGTGCGAACGGTGTAATGTAGCGAAATTCCTTTGATAACTTTTGGTCAGCTCCATACACAGATGGTATCTACCAAGTTTCGTGCACATTGGTTGTATGTCCTAGGACGAGTACGAAAACATTTTTTTTCGCACTACACGAATTTGCGAAAAAACTTTTTAGTATAAATGGACCTGTCCTATATCGTCAGATTCAGGTCGATACAAGGAACAAATACATCTATAAAGATTCGGTCTGCAATGTAGCCTTTCGGAGTTATATGCAAAAACACGTTTTACGTCATTGTAGCGCCACCTAGTGGTCCAATAATGTAATATTTGGTATGTAAGGTCCATGAACCATTGCACATCGACACTGTAAATTTTAAGTTGCTCACTTTAGTGTAAGTGGTAGATCCAAACATGGGACCCATAGGCCACGCCCACTTTGACGAATCAGTACCCCACTGTAGTCCTGGCCTCAGGAGTGTGCCTAGATGGTAAGCTCCAAATTTTGTAAAAATCGGATGAGCTGTTCATGAGATATTAACTTTTTGTACTTTTGGCGCCCCCTATTGACCAAATTTTGTAAAATTAGTTTCAGACACTGAGAGGCTCATGGCAAACAAGACTCTAAAGATTTGTAATGATATCTTTTATTTTGGCCGAGATATGGCAACGTTTGTGTCTTTGTAGCTAGCTACACAAATTTGTTTGTGCGTAGTTTAAGAAATTTTCATCCAAAAAAAAATCTTTTGATACATGTTGGTCAGGTCGGCGTAGAGATGCAACAGACCAAGTTTCATGCAGATCCGTTGCACGGTCTAGGAGGAGTATGAAAAAGCAGGTTTACGATAAATCGCGATTTTTCACGCATAAAAGTTGGGGCGGAAATGGGCGGGGCCTATACGAGGAGATTCAGCTGGATCCAAGGAACGCATGTATATGTGTATTTTTAATGTGCGATGTACGGTTCGGGAGTTATAAAGCCAAACGCGTTTTTTCTGCTATAGCGCCACCTAGCGGTCAAAGTGGCCGAATTTTTTCGTCCGAGGTCCCTGCAGTGATCTGGACCAGTCCTGCAAAGGGCAACCTCCCACCATTTACGGTTTAGGCTGCAGTATCAGTTTTAGAGGCGGAAGAAAAAGAATAATAATAACTAGAACTGCAAGCAGTTATGAACGGGGTCCAAGCCTCGTGTGCCAGTCCCCCCCGGCGCGGGTCGTCCCCGGCGACGCCGAGAGCCCGCGAAAACGGAGCCCGCGACAGGACGAGACAGGCGAGGCAAAAGTCGGGAAATTTGACCGAGTGCGAGCTCCAAAGTTCGTAGTGAAATGCAATTGCAAATTTCCTCTTCGTTGCGTAAAAGGCCCAAACGCTTCTACTTCGGTTGTAATGCCCCCTAAAGGGCGATCGTCGCCAAATCTGGTGAAGAGCTGCAGAGTGGCATGGCGAACAATAATCTCAAGTTTTGTGATGATAGCATTCACTGCTGCAGAGACATATCCATTGCAAATTACTCCCATTTAAATGCATTGACTCATTTGCCAAAAGGCCTCTACGTTAATTATAGCGCCCCCTAACGGCCGATTTTCACCAAATTTGGTGGGAAGCTGCAGAGTGGCATGACAAACAAAATACTCCCATGGTTTGTGATGATAGCATTTAATGCTGCAGAGATATTTACATTGCAAAGTATTCCCATTCAAATGCATTGACGTATTTGCAGTAAAAGCCTCTACGTTAATTATAGCGCCCCCTAAGGGCCGATTTTGACCACATATGGTATGGAGGCTCAGAATGGGATGTTGAAGAAGACTACCTGGTTTCTTTTTGATAACTATTAATTTGGGCGAGATATGCCAAAGTTCGTGTTTTGTGGCTAGCTACAACAAATTAGTTTAGTTGTAAAGTGCGAACGGTGTAATGTAGCAAAATTCCTTTGATAAATTTTGGTCAGCTCCATACACAGATGGTATCTACCAAGTTTCGTGCACATCGGTCGCATGGCCTAGGACGAGTACGAAAACTTTGTTTTGCGCATTGTGTGATTTTACGAAATAACTTCTTCGTGGAAATGGGATTACCCTGTATCATCAGATTCATATGGATTCAAGGAACAAGGAGATCTAAGAACTTCTCATCTGCAATGCAGACTGTGGGAGTTATATGCAAAAACATATTTAAATGCATTGACTTATTTGCCAAAAGGTCTCTACGTTAATTATAGCGCCCCCTAACGGCCGATTTTCACCAAATTTGGTGGGAAGCTGCAGAGTGGCATGACGAACAAAATACTTCCAGGGTTTGTGATGATAGCATTTAATGCTGCAGAGATATTTACATTGCAAAGTATTCCCATTCAAATGCATTGACTTATTTGCCGAAAAAGCCTCTACGTTAATTATAGCGCCCCCTAACGGCCGATTTTGACCAAATTTGGTGTGGACGTTTGGAATGGGATCTTGAAGAAGCCTACCTGGTTTCTTTCTGATAACTTTTAATTTGGGCGAGATATGCTAAAGTTCGTGTTTTGTGGCTAGCTACAACGAATTAGTTTGGTTGTAAAGTGCGAACGGTGTAATGTAGCAAAATTCCTTTGATAACTTTTGGTCAGCTCCATACACAGATGGTATCTACCAAGTTTCGTGCACATCGGTTGTATGGCCTAGGACGAGTACGAAAACATTTTTTTTCGCACTACACGATTTTGCGAAAAAACTTTTTAGTATAAATGGACCTGTCCTATATCATCATATTCATGTCGATACAAGGAACAAGTGGATCTATAAATATTCGGTCTGCAATGTAGCCTTTCGGAGTTATATGCAAAAACACGTTTTACGTCATTGTAGCGCCACCTAGTGGTCCAATACTGTAATATTTGGTATGTCAGGTCCATGAACCATTGCACATCGCCTCTGTAAATTTGAAGTTGCTCACTTTAGTGTAAGTGGTAGATCCAAACATGGGTCCCATAGGCCACGCCCACTTTGACGAATCAGTACGCCACTGTAGGCCTTGCCTCAAGAGTTGGCCTAGATGGTACACACCAAATTTCGTGAAAATCGGATGAGCTGTTCATGAGATATTAACTTTTGGTACTTTTGGCGCCCCCTATTGACCAAATTTTGTAAAATTAGTTGCCTACACTAAGAGGCTCATGTGAAACAAGAATCTAAAGATTTGTGATGATATCTTTTATTTTGGCCGAGATATGGCAACGTTTGTGTCTTCGTAGCTAGCTACACAAATTTGTTTGTGCGTAGTTTACGAAATTTTCATCCGAAAAAAAATCTTTTGATAACTTTTTGTCAGGTCGGTCTACTGATGCTACAGACCAAGTTTCATGCAGATCCGTTGCACGGTGTAGGAGAAGTACGAAAAAGCAGGTTTACAATAAATCGCGATTTTTCACGTATAAAAGTCGGGGCGGAAATAGGCGTGGCCTACACCACAAGATTCAGCTGGATCCAAGGAACGCGTGGATATGTGTATTTTTAATGTGCGATGTACGGTTCGGGAGTTATAAGCAGAAACGCGTTTTTTCTGCTATAGCGCCACCTAGTGGTCAAAGTGGCTGAATTTTTTCGTCCGAGGTCCCTGCAGGGTTTTGGACCAGACCTGAAAACGGCAACCTCCCACCATTTACGGTTTAGGCTGCAGTATCAGTTTTAGAGGCGGAAGAATAATAATAAGAAACCTTACAATTCCAATAGGGTTCCACAGCCCTGCTGTGCGAACGGCGTAGCTTCGCTACCGCCGGTTCTCACAACCTCGGGCTTGGACCCCTAACTAGAACTGCAAGCAGTTATGAACGGGGTCCAAGCCTCGTGCGTCAGTCCTATCCGGCGCGAGCCGCCCCCGGCGATGCCGAGAGCCCGCAAAAACGGAGCATGCGAAATGAAAACCCGAAGCGCCGCCGCGGCGAGACAAAAGTCGGTAAATTTGGCCGAGTGCGAGCTCCAAAGTTCGTAGTGAAATGCAATTGCAAATTTCCTCTTCGTTGTGTAAAAGCCCCAAACGCTTCTACTTCGGTTGTAACGCCCCCTAAAGTGCGATCGTCGCCAAATCTGGTGAAGAGCTGCAGAGTGGCATGGCGAATAATAATCTCAAGTTTTGTGATGAAAGCATTCACTGCTGCAGAGACATATCCATTGCAAATTACTCCCATTTAAATGCATTGACTCATTTGCCAAAAGGCCTCTACGTTAATTATAGCGCCCCCTAACGGCCGATTTTCACCAAATTTGGTGGGAAGCTGGAGAGTGCCATGCCGAACAAAATACTCCCAGGGTTTTTAATGATAGCATTTAATGCTTCCGAGATATTTACATTGCAAAGTATTCCCATTCAAATGTATTGACTTATTTGCCGAAAAAGCCTCTACGTTAATCATAGCGCCCCCTAACGGCCGATTTCGACCAGATTTGGTGTGGAGGCTCAGAAGGGGATGTTGAAGAAGCCTACCTGGTTGCTTTTTGATAACTATTAATTTGGGCGAGATATGCCAAAGTTCGTGTTTTGTGGCTAGCTACAACAAATTAGTTTAGTTGTAAAGTGCGAACGGTGTAATGTAGCAAAATTCCTTTGATAACTTTTAGTCAGCTCCATACACAGATGGTATCTACCAGGTTTTGTGCACATCGGTCGCATGGCCTAGGACGAGTACGAAAACTTTGTTTTGCGCATTGTGTGATTTTACGAAATAACTTCTTCGTGGAAATGGGATTACCCTGTATCATCAGATTCATATGGATTCAAGGAACAAGGATATCTAAGAACTTTTCATCTGCAATGCAGACTGTGGGAGTTATACGTAAAAACATATTTAAATGCATTGACTTATTTGCCAAAAGGTCTCTACGTTAATTATAGCGACCCCTAACGGCCGATTTTCACCAAATTTGGTGGGAAGCTGCAGAGTTGCATGACAAACAAAATACTTCCAGGGTTTGTGATGATAGCATTTAATGCTGCAGAGATATTTACAATGCAAATATTCCCATTCAAATGCATTGACTTATTTGCCGAAAAGCTTCTACGTCAATTATAGCGCCCCCCGATGGCCTATTTTCACCAAATTTGGTAGGGGGACTAGGGATGGGATGTTGAAGAAGCCCACCAGGTTTCATTCTGATAACTATTAATTTGGCCAAGATATGCTAAAGTTCGTGTTTTGTGGCTAGCTACAACGAATTAGTTTGGTTGTAAAGTGCGAACGGTGTAGTGTAGCGAAATTCCTTTGATAACTTTTGGTCAGCTCCATAGACAGATGGTATCTATCAAGTTTCGTGCACATCGGTTGTATGGCCTAGGACGAGTACGAAAACATTTTTTTTCGCACTACACGATTTTGCGAAAAAACTTTTTAGTATAAATGGACCTGTCCTATATCGTCAGATTCACGTCGATACAAGGAACAAGGTGATCTATAAATATTCGGTCTGCGATGTAGCCTTTCGGAGTTATATGCAAAAACACGTTTTACGTCATTGTAGCGCCACCTAGTGGTCCACGTATGTAATATTTGGTAGGTCTGGTCCATGAACCATTGCACATCGACATTGTAAATTTTAAGTTGCTCACTTTAGTGTAAGTCGTAGATCCAAACATGGGTCCCATAGGCCACGCCCACTTTGACGAATCAATACGCCACTGTAGGCCTTTCCTCAAGAGTTGGCCTAGATGGTACACACCAAATTTCGTGAAAATCGGTTGAGCTGTTCATGAGATATTAACTTTTGGTACTTTTGGCGCCCCCTATTGACCAAATTTTGTAAAATTAGTTTCCTACACTAAGAGGCTCATGTGAAAAAAGAATCTAAAGATTTGTGATGATATCATTAATTTTGGCCGAGATATGGCAACGTTTGTGTCTTCGTAGCTAGCTACACAAATTTGTTTGTGCGTAGTTTACGCAATTTTCATCCGAAAACAAATCTTTTGATAACTTTTTGTCAGGTCGGTCTACTGATGCTACAGACCAAGTTTCATGCAGATCCGTTGCACGGTCTAGGAGGAGTACGAAAAAGCAGGTTTACGATAAATCGCGATTTTTCACGCATAAAAGTCGGGGCGGAAATAGGCGTGGCCTATACCACGAGATTCAGCTGGATCCAAGGAACGCGTGGATATGTGTATTTTTAATGTGCGATGTACGGTTTGGGAGTTATAAGGCCAAACGCGTTTTTTCTGCTATAGCGCCACCTAGTGGTGAAAGTGGCTGAATTTTTTCGTCCGAGGTCCCTGCAGGGTTTTGGACCAGACCTGAAAACGGCAACCTCCCACCATTTACGGTTTAGGCTGCAGTATCAGTTTTAGAGGCGGAAGAAAAAGCGGAATAATAATAAGAAACCTTACAATTCCAATAGGGTTCCACAGCCCTGCTGTGCGAACGGCGTAGCTTCGCTACCGCCGATTCTCACAGCCTCGGGCTTGGACCCCTAACTAGAACTGCAAGCAGTTATGAACGGGGTCCAAGCCTCGTGCGTCAGTCCTATCCGGCGCGAGCCGCCCCCGGCGATGCCGAGAGCCCGCAAAAACGGAGCATGCGAAAGGAAAACCCGAAGCGCCGCCGCGGCGAGACAAAAGTCGGTAAATTTGGCCGAGTGCGAGCTCCAAAGTTCGTAGTGAAATGCAATTGCAAATTTCCTCTTCGTTGTGTAAAAGCCCCAAACGCTTCTACTTCGGTTGTAACGCCCCCTAAAGTGCGATCGTCGCCAAATCTGGTGAAGAGCTGCAGAGTGGCATGGCGAATAATAATCTCAAGTTTTGTGATGAAAGCATTCACTGCTGCAGAGACATATCCATTGCAAATTACTCCCATTTAAATGCATTGACTCATTTGCCAAAAGGCCTCTACGTTAATTATAGCGCCCCCTAACGGCCGATTTTCACCAAATTTGGTGGGAAGCTGCAGAGTGCCATGCCGAACAAAATACTCCCAGGGTTTTTAATGATAGCATTTAATGCTTCCGAGATATTTACATTGCAAAGTATTCCCATTCAAATGCATTGACTTATTTGCCGAAAAAGCCTCTACGTTAATCATAGCGCCCCCTAACGGCCGATTTTGACCAGATTTGGTGTGGAGGCTCAGAAGGGGATGTTGAAGAAGCCTACCTGGTTTCTTTTTGATAACTATTAATTTGGGCGAGATATGCCAAAGTTCGTGTTTTGTGGCTAGCTACAACAAATTAGTTTAGTTGTAAAGTGCGAACGGTGTAATGTAGCAAAATTCCTTTGATAACTTTTAGTCAGCTCCATACACAGATGGTATCTACCAGGTTTTGTGCACATCGGTCGCATGGCCTAGGACGAGTACGAAAACTTTGTTTTGCGCATTGTGTGATTTTACGAAATAACTTCTTCGTGGAAATGGGATTACCCTGTATCATCAGATTCATATGGATTCAAGGAACAAGGATATCTAAGAACTTTTCATCTGCAATGCAGACTGTGGGAGTTATACGTAAAAACATATTTAAATGCATTGACTTATTTGCCAAAAGGTCTCTACGTTAATTATAGCGACCCCTAACGGCCGATTTTCACCAAATTTGGTGGGAAGCTGCAGAGTGGCATGACAAACAAAATACTTCCAGGGTTTGTGATGATAGCATTTAATGCTGCAGAGATATTTACAATGCAAATATTCCCATTCAAATGCATTGACTTATTTGCCGAAAAGCTTCTACGTCAATTATAGCGCCCCCCGATGGCCTATTTTCACCAAATTTGGTAGGGGGACTAGGGATGGGATGTTGAAGAAGCCCACCAGGTTTCATTCTGATAACTATTAATTTGGCCAAGATATGCTGAAGTTCGTGTTTTGTGGCTAGCTACAACGAATTAGTTTGGTTGTAAAGTGCGAACGGTGTAGTGTAGCGAAATTCCTTTGATAACTTTTGGTCAGCTCCATACACAGATGGTATCTATCAAGTTTCGTGCACATCGGTTGTATGGCCTAGGACGAGTACGAAAACATTTTTTTTCGCACTACACGATTTTGCGAAAAAACTTTTTAGTATAAATGGACCTGTCCTATATCGTCAGATTCACGTCGATACAAGGAACAAGGTGATCTATAAATATTCGGTCTGCGATGTAGCCTTTCGGAGTTATATGCAAAAACACGTTTTACGTCATTGTAGCGCCACCTAGTGGTCCACGTATGTAATATTTGGTAGGTCTGGTCCATGAAAAATTTCACATCGACATTGTAAATTTTAAGTTGCTCACTTTAGTGTAAGTCGTAGATCCAAACATGGGTCCCATAGGCCACGCCCACTTTGACGAATCAATACGCCACTGTAGGCCTTTCCTCAAGAGTTGGCCTAGATGGTACACACCAAATTTCGTGAAAATCGGTTGAGCTGTTCATGAGATATTAACTTTTGGTACTTTTGGCGCCCCCTATTGACCAAATTTTGTAAAATTAGTTTCCTACACTAAGATGCTCATGTGAAAAAAGAATCTAAAGATTTGTGATGATATCATTAATTTTGGCCGAGATATGGCAACGTTTGTGTCTTCGTAGCTAGCTACACAAATTTGTTTGTGCGTAGTTTACGCAATTTTCATCCGAAAACAAATCTTTTGATAACTTTTTGTCAGGTCGGTCTACTGATGCTACAGACCAAGTTTCATGCAGATCCGTTGCACGGTCTAGGAGGAGTACGAAAAAGCAGGTTTACGATAAATCGCGATTTTTCACGCATAAAAGTCGGGGCGGAAATAGGCGTGGCCTATACCACGAGATTCAGCTGGATCCAAGGAACGCGTGGATATGTGTATTTTTAATGTGCGATGTACGGTTTGGGAGTTATAAGGCCAAACGCGTTTTTTCTGCTATAGCGCCACCTAGTGGTGAAAGTGGCTGAATCTTTTCGTCCGAGGTCCCTGCAGGGTTTTGGACCAGACCTGAAAACGGCAACCTCCCACCATTTACGGTTTAGGCTGCAGTATCAGTTTTAGAGGCGGAAGAAAAAGCGGAATAATAATAAGAAACCTTACAATTCCAATAGGGTTCCACAGCCCTGCTGTGCGAACGGCGTAGCTTCGCTACCGCCGATTCTCACAGCCTCGGGCTTGGACCCCTAACTAGAACTGCAAGCAGTTATGAACGGGGTCCAAGCCTCGTGCGCCTGTCCCCCCCGGCGCGAGTCGCCCCCGGCGATCGTTGCCAAATCCGGTGAAGAGCCACAGAGTGGCATGGCGAACAATAATCTCAAGTTTTGTGATGATAGCATTTACTGCTGCAGAGACATATCTATTGCAAATTACTCCCATTTAAATGCATTGACTCATTTGCCAAATGGCCTCTACGTTAATTGTAGCGCCCCCTGACTGCCGATTTTCACCAAATTTTGTGGGAAGCCGCAGAGTGGCATGCTGAACAAAATACACCCAGGGTTTGTGATGATAGCATTTAATGCTGCAGAGATATTTACATTGCAAATTATTCCCATTTAAATGCATTGACTCATTTGCCAAAAGGCCTCTACGTTAATTGTAGCGCCCCCTGACGGCGGATTTTCACCAAATTCGGCGTGGAGGCTCGGAGTGGCATGTCGAACAATACCCTCAAGTTTTGTGATGATAGTATTTACTTCTGCGGAGATATTTACATTGCAAATTATTCCCATTTAAATGCATTGACTTATTTACCGAAAGGCCTCTACGTTAATTATAGCGCCCCCTGACGGCCGATTCTAACCAAATTTGGTATCGAGGCTAGGAATGGGATGTCAAAGATCTCTACCAAGATTTGTTCTGATAACTATTAATTTGGCCGAGATATGCTAAAGTTCGTGTTTTGTGGCTAGCTACGACAAATTTGTTTGCGTGTAGAGTGCGAACGGTGTAACGTAGCAAAATTCTTTTGATAACTTTTGGTCAGCTCTATATACAGAAGATATCTACCAAGTTTCGTGCACATCGGTAACAAGGCCTAGGACGAGTATGATAACATTTGTTTTTGCATTGCGCGATTTTGCGAAAGAACTTTGTTGTTGAAATGGACTTGTCCTATATCGTCAGATTCAGGGCGATACAAGGAACAAGGGGATCTATACATTTTCGGTCTGCGATGTAGCCTTTCGGAGTTATAGGCAAAAACACGTTTTACGTCATTGTAGCGCCACCTAGTGGTCCACTTATGTAATATTTGGTAAGTCAGGTCCATAAGCCATTGCACATCGACACTGTAAATTTTAAGTTGCTCACTTTAGTCTAAGTGGTAGATCCAAACATGGGTCCCATAGGCCACGCCCACTTTGACGAATCAGTACCCCACTGTAGTCCTGGCCTCAGGAGTGGGCCTAGATGGTACGCACCAAATTTCGTGAAAATCGGATGAGCCGTTCATGAGATATTAACTTTTTGTACTTTTGGCGCCCCCTATCGACCAAATTTTGTAAAATTTGTTGCAGACACTGAGAGGCTCATGCCAAACAAGAATCTAAAGACGTGTGATGATACCCTTTATTTTGGCCGAGATATGGCAACGTTTGTGTCTTTGTAGCTAGCTACACAAATTTGTTTGTGCGTAGTTTACGAAATTTTCATCCGAAAAAAAATCTTTTGATAACTTTTCGTCAGGTCGGCCTAGAGATACTACAGACCAAGTTTCATGCAGATCCGTCGCACGGTCTAGGAGGAGTACGAAAAAGCAGGTTTACGATAAATCGCGATTTTTCACGTATAAAAGTCTAGGCGGAAATGGGCGTGGCCTATACCACGAGATTCAGCTGGATCCGAGGAACGCGTCGATATGTGTATTTTTAATGTGCGATGTACGGTTTGGGAGTTATAAGGACAAACGCGTTTTTTCTGCTATAGCGCCACCTAGTGGTCAAAGTGGCTGAATTTTTTCGTCCGAGGTCCCTGCAGTGATCTGGACCATTCCTGAAAACGGCAACCTCCCACCATTTACGGTTTAGGCTGCAGTATCAGTTTTAGAGGCGGAAGAATAATAATAATAATAACTAGAACTGCAAGCAGTTATGAACGGGGTCCAAGCCTTGTGCGCCAGTCCTATCCGGCGCGAGCCGCCCCCGACGATGCTGAGAGCCCGCGAAAACGGAGCACGCGAAAGGAAAACCCGAAGCGCCGCCGCGGCGAGACAAAAGTCGGTTAATTTGGCCGAGTGCGAGCTCCAAAGTTCGTAGTGAAATGCAATTGCAAATTTCCTCTTCGTTGCGTAAAAGCCCCAAACGCTTCTACTTCGGTTGTAACGCCCCCTAAAGGGCGATCGTCGCCAAATCTGGTGAAGAGCTGCAGAGTGGCATGGCGAACAATAATCTCAAATTTTGTGATGAAAGCATTCACTGCTGCAGAGACATATCCATTGCAAATTACTCCCATTTAAATGCATTGACTCATTTGCCAAAAGGCCTCTACGTTAATTATAGCGCCCCCTAACGGCCGATTTTCACCAAATTTGGTGGGAAGCTGCAGAGTGCCATGACGAACAAAACACTCCCAAGGTTTGTGATGATAGCATTTAATGCTGCAGAGATATTTACATTGCAAAGTATTCCCATTCAAATGCATTGACTTATTTGCCGAAAAAGCCTCTACGTTAATTATAGCGCCCCCTGACGGCCGATTTTTACCAAATTTGGTATGGAGGCTCAGAATGGGATGTTGAAGAAGTCTACCAGGTTTATTTCTGATAACTATTCATTTGGCCGAGATATGCCAAAGTTTGTGTTTTGTGGCCAGCTACAACAAATTTGTTTAGTTGTAAAGTGCGAACGGTGTAATGTAGCGAAATTCCTTTGATAAATTTTGGTCATCTCCATAAACAGATGGTACCTACCAAGTTTCGTGCACATCGGTTACATGACCTAGGACGAGTATGAAAACTTTGTTTTGCGCATTGTGTGATTTTACGAAATAACTTCTTCGTGGACATGGGATTACCCTGTATCATCAGATTCATATGGATTCAAGGAACAAGGCGATCTAAGATCTTCTCATCTGCAATGCAGACTGTGGGAGTTATACGCAAAAACATATTTAAATGCATTGACTTATTTGCCAAAAGGTCTCTACGTTAATTATAGCGCCCCCTAACGGCCGATTTTCACCAAATTTGGTGGGAAGCTGCAGAGTGGCATGACGAACAAAATACTCCCAGTGTTTGTGATGATAGCATTTAATGCTGCAGAGATATTTACATTGCAAAGTATTCCCATTCAAATGCATTGACTTATTTGCCGAAAAAGCCTCTACGTTAATTATAGCGCCCCCTAACGGCCGATTTTGACCACATTTGGTGTGGAGGCTCAGAATAGGATGTTGAAGAAGACTACCAGGTTTCTTTCTGATAACTATTAATTTGGGAGAGATATACCAAAGTTCGTGTTTTGTGGCTAGCTACAACAAATTAGTTTAGTTGTAAAGTGCGAACGGTGTAATGTAGCGAAATTCCTTTGACAACTTTTGGTCAGCTCCATACACAGATGGTATCTACCAAGTTTCGTGCACATCGGTCGCATGGCCTAGGACGAGTACGAAAACTTTGTTTTACGCATTGTGTGATTTTACGAAATAAATTCTTCGTGGAAATGGGATTACCCTGTATTATCAGATTCATATGGATTCAAGGAACAAGGATATCTAAGAACTTTTCATCTGCAATGCAGACTGTGGGAGTTATGCGTAAAAACATATTTAAATGCATTGACTTATTTGCCAAAAGGTCTCTACGTTAATTATAGCGCCCCCTAACGGCCGATTTTCACCAAATTTGGTGGGAACCTGCAGAGTGGCATGACGAACAAAATACTCCCAGGGTTTGTGATGATAGCATTTAATGCTGCCGAGATATTTACATTGCAAAGTATTCCCATTCAAATGCATTGACTTATTTGCCGTAAAAGCCTCTACGTTAATTATAGCGCCCCCTAAGGGCCGATTTTGACCAAATATGGTATGGAGGCTCAGAATGGGATGTTAAAGAAGACTACCTGGTTTCTTTTTGATAACTATTAATTTTGGCGAGATATGCCAAAGTTCGTGTTTTGAGGCTAGCTACAACAAATTAGTTTAGTTGTAAAATGCGAACGGTGTAATGTAGCAAAATTCCTTTGATAACTTTTGGTCAGCTCCATACGCAGATGGTATCTACCAAGTTTCGTGCACATCGGTCGCATGGCCTAGGACGAGTACGAAAACTTTGTTTTGCGCATTGTGTGATTTTACGAAATAACTTCATCGTGGAAATGGGATTACCCTGTATTATCAGATTCATATGGATTCAAGGAACAAGGAGATCTAAGAATTTCTCATCTGCAATGCAAACTGTGGGAGTTATACGCAAAAAAGTATTTAAATGCATTGACTTATTTGCCAAAAGGTCTCTACGTTAATTATAGCGCCCCCTAACGGCCGATTTTCACCAAATTTGGTGGGAAGCTGCAGAGTGGCATGACGAACAAAATACTGCCAGGGTTTGTGATGATAGCATTTAATGCTGCAGAGATATTTACATTGCAAAGTATTCCCATTCAAATGCATTGACTTATTTGCCGAAAAAGCCTCTACGTTAATTATAGCGCCCCCCGACGGCGTATCTTAACCAAATTTGGTGTGGAGACTAGGAATGGGATGTTGAAGAAGCCCACCAGGTTTGATTCTGATTACTATTAATATGGCCGAGATATGCCAAAGTTCGTGTTTTGTGGCTAGCTACAACGAATTAGTTTGGTTGTAAAGTGCGAACGGTGTAATGTAGCGAAATTCCTTTGATAACTTTTGGTCAGCTCCATACACAGATGGTATCTACCAAGTTTCGTGCACATCGGTTGTATGGCCTAGGACGAGTACGAAAACATTTTTTTTCGCACTACACGATTTTGCGAAAAAACTTTTTAGTAAAAATGGACCTGTCCTATATCGTCAGATTCAGGTCGATACAAGGAACAAGAGGATCTATAAATATTTGGTCTGCGATGTAGCGTTTCGGAGTTATATGCAAAAACACGTTTTACGTCATTGTAGCGCCACCTAGTGGTCCAGTTGTTTAATATTTGGTAGGTTAGGTCCATGAACCATTGCACATCGACACTGTACATTTTAATTTGCTCACTTTAGTGTAAGTGGTAGATCCAAACATGGGACCCATAGGCCACGCCCACTTTGACGAATCAGTACCCCACTGTAGGACTGGCCTCAACAGTGGGCCTAGATGGTAAGCACCAAATTTTGTGAAAATCGGATGAGCCGTTCATGAGATATTAACTTTTGGTACTTTTGGCGCCCCCTATTGACCAAATTTTGTAAAATTAGTTTCAGACACTAAAACGCTCATGGGAAACAAGAATCTAAAGAATTGTGATGATATCATTTATTTTGGCCGAGATATGGCAACGTTTGTGTCTTCATAGCTAGCTACACAAATTTGTTTGTGCGTAGTTTACGCAATTTTTATCCGAAAAAAAGTCTTTTGATAACTTTTTGTCAGGTCAGTCTATAGATGCTTCTTACCAAGTTTTATGCAAATCGGTTGCACGGTCTAGGAGGAGTATAAAAAAGTAGGTTTACGATAAATCACGATTTTTCACGGAAAAAAGTCGGGGCGGAAATGGGCGTGGCCTACATCAAGAGATTCAGCTGGATTCAGGGAACGCATGGATATGTGTTTTTTTAATGTGCGATGTACGGTTTGGGAGTTATAAGGCCAAACGCGTTTTTACTGCTATAGCGCCACCTAGTGGTGTAAGTGGCTGAATTTTTTCGTCCGAGGTCCCTGCAGGGTTTTGGACCAGACCTGAAAACGGCAACCTCCCACCATTTACGGTTTAGGCTGCAGTATCAGTTTTAGAGGCGGAAGAATAATAATAAGAAACCTTACAATTCCAATAGGGTTCCACAGCCCTGCTGTGCGAACGGCGTAGCTTCGCTACCGCCGATTCTCGCAGCCTCGGGCTTGGACCCCTAATAACTAGAACTGCAAGCAGTTATGAACGGGGTCCAAGCCTCGTGCGCCGGTCCCCCCCGGCGTGAGTCGCCCCCGGCGATCGTTGCCAAATCCGGTGAAGAGCCACAGAGTGGCATGGCGAACAATAATCTCAAGTTTTGTGATGATAGCATTTACTGCTGCAGAGACATATCTATTGCAAATTACTCCCGTTTAAATGCATTGACTCATTTGCCGAAAGGCATCTACGTTAATTGAAGCGCCCCCTGACGGCCGATTTTCACCAAATTTTGTGGGAAGCCGCAGAGTGGCATGCTGAACAACATACACCCGGGGTTTGTGATGATAGCATTTAATGCTGCAGAGATATTTACATTGCAAATTATTCCCATTTAAATGCATTGACTCATTTGCCGAAAGGCCTCTACGTTAATTGTAGCGCCCCCTGACCACGGATTTTCACCAAATTCGGCGTGGAGGCTCGGAGTGGCATGATGAACAATACCCTCAAGTTTTGTGCTGATGGCGTGTACTGCTGCAGAGATATTCACATTGCAAATTATTCCCATTTAAATGCATTGACTTATTTACCGAAAGACCTCCACGTTAATTATAGCGCCCTCTGAAGACTGATCTTGACCAAATTTGGTATGGAGGCTTGGAATGGCATGTCAAAGATCTCTACCAAGATTTGTTCTGATATCTAATAATTTGGCCGAGATATTACAAAGTTCGTGTTTTGTGGCTAGCTACGACAAATTTGTTAGCCTGTAAAGTGCGAACGGTGTAACGTAGCAAAATTATTTTGATAACTTTTGGGCAACTCTCTATACAGATGATATCGACCAAGTTTCGTGCACATCGGTCACACGGCCTAGGACGAGTTCGAAAACATTTTTTTTTGCTTTGCGCGATTTTGCGAAATAATATTTTAGTATAAATGGACGTGTCCTATATCATCAGATTCAGATTGATAAACGGAACACGCACATCTATAAATATTCCATCTGCGATGTACCCTGTGGGAGTTATAGGCAAAAACACGTTTAAATGCATTGATTTATTTGCCAGAAGGTCTCTACGTTAATTACAGCGCCCCCTAACGTCCGATTTTCACCAAATTTGGTAAGAAGCCACAGAGTTGCATGCCGAACAAAATACTCCCAGGGTTTGTGATGATAGCATTTAATGCTGCAGAGATATTTACATTGCAAATTATTCCCATTCAAATGCATTGACTTATTTGTCGAAAAGCCTCTACGTCAATTATAGCGCCCCCTGAGGGCCTATTTTCACCAAATTTGGTATGGAGGCTCGGAGTGGCATGCCGAACAATACCCTCAAGTTTTGTGATGATAGCATTTACTGCTGCAGAGACATATCTATTGCAAATTACTCCCATTTAAATGCATTGACTCATTTGCCGAAAGGCCTCTACGTTAATTGTAGCGCCCCCTGACGGCGGATTTTCACCAAATTCGGCGTGGAGGCTCGGAGTGGCATGTCGAACAATACCCTCAAGTTTTGTGATGATAGTATTTACTTCTGCAGGAGATATTTACATTGCAAATTATTCCCATTTAAATGCATTGACTTATTTACCGAAAGGCCTCTACGTTAATTATAGCGCCCCCTGACGGCCGATTTGAACCAAATTTGGTATCCAGACTAGGAATGGGATGTCAAAGATCTCTACCAAGATTTGTTCTGATAACTATTAATTTGGCCGAGATATGCCAAAGTTCGTGTTTTGTGGCTAGCTACGACAAATGTGTTTGCGTGTAGAGTGCGAACGGTGTAACGTAGCAAAATTCTTTTGATAACTTTTGGTCAGCTCTATATAAAGAAGATATCTACCAAGTTTTGTGCACATCGGTAACACGGCCTAGGACGAGTATGATAACATTTGTTTTTGCATTGCGCGATTTTGCGAAAGAACCTTTTTGTTTAAATGGACCTGTCCTATATCGTCAGATTCAGGGCAATATAAGGAACAAGGGGATCTATAAATTTTCGGTCTGCGATGTAGCCTTTCGGAGTTATAGGCAAAAACACGTTTTACGTCATTGTAGCGCCACCTAGTGGTCCACTTATGTAATATTTGGTAGGTCAGGTCCGTGAGACATTGCACATCTACACTGTAAATTTTAAGTTGCTCACTTTAGTGTAAGTGGTAGATCCAAACATGGGTCCCATAGGCCACGCCCACTTTGACGAATCAGTACCGCACTGTAGGCCTGGCCTCAGGAGTGGGCCTAGATGGTACGCACCAAATTTCGTAAAAATCGGATGAGCCGTTCATGAGATATTAACTTTTGGTACTTTTGGCGCCCCCTATTGACCAAATTTTGTAAAATTAGTTTCCTACACTGAGACGCTCATGTGAAACAAGAATCTAAAGACTTGTGATGATATCATTTATTTTGGCCAAGATATGGCAACATTTGTGTCTTCGTAGCTAGCTACACAAATTTGTTTGGGCGTAGTTTACGCAATTTTTATCCGAAAATAATTCTTTTGATAACTTTTTGTCAGGTCGGTCTATAGATGCTTCTTACCAAGTTTTATGCAAATCAGTTGCACGGTCTAGGAGGAGTATAAAAAAGTAGGTTTACAATAAATCACGATTTTTCACGGAAAAAAGTCGGGGCGGAAATGGGCGTGGCCTACATCACGAGATTCAGCTGGATTCAGGGAACGCATGGATATGTTTATTTTTATTGTGCGATGTACGGTTCGGGAGTTATAAGGCCAAACGCGTTTTTTCTGCTATAGCGCCACCTAGCGGTGAAAGTGGCTGCATTTTTTCGTGCGAGGTCCCTGCAGGGTTTTGGACCAGACCTCAAAACGGCAACCTCCCACCATTTACGGTTTAGGCTGCAGTATCAGTTTTAGAGGCGGAAGAAAAATAAGACGAATAATAATAATAAGAAACCTTACAATTCCAATAGGGTTCCACAGCCCTGCTGTGCGAACGGCGTAGCTTCGCTACCGCCGATTCTCACAGCCTCGGGCTTGGACCCCTAACTAGAACTGCAAGCAGTTATGAACGGGGTCCAAGCCTCGTGCGCCTGTCCACCCCGGCGCGTGTCGCCCCCGGCGATCGTTGCCAAATCTGGTGAAGAGCCACAGAGTGGCATGGCGAACAATAATCTCAAGTTTTGTGATGATAGCATTTACTGCTGCAGAGACATATCTATTGCAAATTACTCCCATTTAAATGCATTGACTCATTTGCCAAATGGCCTCTACGTTAATTGTAGCGCCCCCTGACTGCCGATTTTCACCAAATTTTGTGGGAAGCCGCAGAGTGGCATGCTGAACAAAATACACCCAGGGTTTGTGATGATAGCATTTAATGCTGCAGAGATATTTACATTGCAAATTATTCCCATTTAAATGCATTGACTCATTTGCCAAAAGGCCTCTACGTTAATTGTAGCGCCCCCTGACGGCGGATTTTCACCAAATTCGGCGTGGAGGCTCGGAGTGGCATGTCGAACAATACCCTCAAGTTTTGTGATGATAGTATTTACTTCTGCGGAGATATTTACATTGCAAATTATTCCCATTTAAATGCATTGACTTATTTACCGAAAGGCCTCTACGTTAATTATAGCGCCCCCTGACGGCCGATTCTAACCAAATTTGGTATCGAGGCTAGGAATGGGATGTCAAAGATCTCTACCAAGATTTGTTCTGATAACTATTAATTTGGCCGAGATATGCTAAAGTTCGTGTTTTGTGGCTAGCTACGACAAATTTGTTTGCGTGTAGAGTGCGAACGGTGTAACGTAGCAAAATTCTTTTGATAACTTTTGGTCAGCTCTATATACAGAAGATATCTACCAAGTTTCGTGCACATCGGTAACAAGGCCTAGGACGAGTATGATAACATTTGTTTTTGCATTGCGCGATTTTGCGAAAGAACTTTGTTGTTGAAATGGACTTGTCCTATATCGTCAGATTCAGGGCGATACAAGGAACAAGGGGATCTATACATTTTCGGTCTGCGATGTAGCCTTTCGGAGTTATAGGCAAAAACACGTTTTACGTCATTGTAGCGCCACCTAGTGGTCCACTTATGTAATATTTGGTAAGTCAGGTCCATAAGCCATTGCACATCGACACTGTAAATTTTAAGTTGCTCACTTTAGTCTAAGTGGTAGATCCAAACATGGGTCCCATAGGCCACGCCCACTTTGACGAATCAGTACCCCACTGTAGTCCTGGCCTCAGGAGTGGGCCTAGATGGTACGCACCAAATTTCGTGAAAATCGGATGAGCCGTTCATGAGATATTAACTTTTTGTACTTTTGGCGCCCCCTATCGACCAAATTTTGTAAAATTTGTTGCAGACACTGAGAGGCTCATGCCAAACAAGAATCTAAAGACGTGTGATGATACCCTTTATTTTGGCCGAGATATGGCAACGTTTGTGTCTTTGTAGCTAGCTACACAAATTTGTTTGTGCGTAGTTTACGAAATTTTCATCCGAAAAAAAATCTTTTGATAACTTTTCGTCAGGTCGGCCTAGAGATACTACAGACCAAGTTTCATGCAGATCCGTCGCACGGTCTAGGAGGAGTACGAAAAAGCAGGTTTACGATAAATCGCGATTTTTCACGTATAAAAGTCTAGGCGGAAATGGGCGTGGCCTATACCACGAGATTCAGCTGGATCCGAGGAACGCGTCGATATGTGTATTTTTAATGTGCGATGTACGGTTTGGGAGTTATAAGGACAAACGCGTTTTTTCTGCTATAGCGCCACCTAGTGGTC
The DNA here is from genome assembly GCA_023631565.1 of Gymnocephalus cernua. Classification (NCBI taxonomy): domain Eukaryota; kingdom Metazoa; phylum Chordata; class Actinopteri; order Perciformes; family Percidae; genus Gymnocephalus; species Gymnocephalus cernua. Next base: position 29,648,122 of record CM042442.1, on the reverse strand, counting down.
AAAGTGGCTGAATTTTTTCGTCCGAGGTCCCTGCAGTGATCTGGACCATTCCTGAAAACGGCAACCTCCCACCATTTACGGTTTAGGCTGCAGTATCAGTTTTAGAGGCGGAAGAATAATAATAATAATAACTAGAACTGCAAGCAGTTATGAACGGGGTCCAAGCCTTGTGCGCCAGTCCTATCCGGCGCGAGCCGCCCCCGACGATGCTGAGAGCCCGCGAAAACGGAGCACGCGAAAGGAAAACCCGAAGCGCCGCCGCGGCGAGACAAAAGTCGGTTAATTTGGCCGAGTGCGAGCTCCAAAGTTCGTAGTGAAATGCAATTGCAAATTTCCTCTTCGTTGCGTAAAAGCCCCAAACGCTTCTACTTCGGTTGTAACGCCCCCTAAAGGGCGATCGTCGCCAAATCTGGTGAAGAGCTGCAGAGTGGCATGGCGAACAATAATCTCAAATTTTGTGATGAAAGCATTCACTGCTGCAGAGACATATCCATTGCAAATTACTCCCATTTAAATGCATTGACTCATTTGCCAAAAGGCCTCTACGTTAATTATAGCGCCCCCTAACGGCCGATTTTCACCAAATTTGGTGGGAAGCTGCAGAGTGCCATGACGAACAAAACACTCCCAAGGTTTGTGATGATAGCATTTAATGCTGCAGAGATATTTACATTGCAAAGTATTCCCATTCAAATGCATTGACTTATTTGCCGAAAAAGCCTCTACGTTAATTATAGCGCCCCCTGACGGCCGATTTTTACCAAATTTGGTATGGAGGCTCAGAATGGGATGTTGAAGAAGTCTACCAGGTTTATTTCTGATAACTATTCATTTGGCCGAGATATGCCAAAGTTTGTGTTTTGTGGCCAGCTACAACAAATTTGTTTAGTTGTAAAGTGCGAACGGTGTAATGTAGCGAAATTCCTTTGATAAATTTTGGTCATCTCCATAAACAGATGGTACCTACCAAGTTTCGTGCACATCGGTTACATGACCTAGGACGAGTATGAAAACTTTGTTTTGCGCATTGTGTGATTTTACGAAATAACTTCTTCGTGGACATGGGATTACCCTGTATCATCAGATTCATATGGATTCAAGGAACAAGGCGATCTAAGATCTTCTCATCTGCAATGCAGACTGTGGGAGTTATACGCAAAAACATATTTAAATGCATTGACTTATTTGCCAAAAGGTCTCTACGTTAATTATAGCGCCCCCTAACGGCCGATTTTCACCAAATTTGGTGGGAAGCTGCAGAGTGGCATGACGAACAAAATACTCCCAGTGTTTGTGATGATAGCATTTAATGCTGCAGAGATATTTACATTGCAAAGTATTCCCATTCAAATGCATTGACTTATTTGCCGAAAAAGCCTCTACGTTAATTATAGCGCCCCCTAACGGCCGATTTTGACCACATTTGGTGTGGAGGCTCAGAATAGGATGTTGAAGAAGACTACCAGGTTTCTTTCTGATAACTATTAATTTGGGAGAGATATACCAAAGTTCGTGTTTTGTGGCTAGCTACAACAAATTAGTTTAGTTGTAAAGTGCGAACGGTGTAATGTAGCGAAATTCCTTTGACAACTTTTGGTCAGCTCCATACACAGATGGTATCTACCAAGTTTCGTGCACATCGGTCGCATGGCCTAGGACGAGTACGAAAACTTTGTTTTACGCATTGTGTGATTTTACGAAATAAATTCTTCGTGGAAATGGGATTACCCTGTATTATCAGATTCATATGGATTCAAGGAACAAGGATATCTAAGAACTTTTCATCTGCAATGCAGACTGTGGGAGTTATGCGTAAAAACATATTTAAATGCATTGACTTATTTGCCAAAAGGTCTCTACGTTAATTATAGCGCCCCCTAACGGCCGATTTTCACCAAATTTGGTGGGAACCTGCAGAGTGGCATGACGAACAAAATACTCCCAGGGTTTGTGATGATAGCATTTAATGCTGCCGAGATATTTACATTGCAAAGTATTCCCATTCAAATGCATTGACTTATTTGCCGTAAAAGCCTCTACGTTAATTATAGCGCCCCCTAAGGGCCGATTTTGACCAAATATGGTATGGAGGCTCAGAATGGGATGTTAAAGAAGACTACCTGGTTTCTTTTTGATAACTATTAATTTTGGCGAGATATGCCAAAGTTCGTGTTTTGAGGCTAGCTACAACAAATTAGTTTAGTTGTAAAATGCGAACGGTGTAATGTAGCAAAATTCCTTTGATAACTTTTGGTCAGCTCCATACGCAGATGGTATCTACCAAGTTTCGTGCACATCGGTCGCATGGCCTAGGACGAGTACGAAAACTTTGTTTTGCGCATTGTGTGATTTTACGAAATAACTTCATCGTGGAAATGGGATTACCCTGTATTATCAGATTCATATGGATTCAAGGAACAAGGAGATCTAAGAATTTCTCATCTGCAATGCAAACTGTGGGAGTTATACGCAAAAAAGTATTTAAATGCATTGACTTATTTGCCAAAAGGTCTCTACGTTAATTATAGCGCCCCCTAACGGCCGATTTTCACCAAATTTGGTGGGAAGCTGCAGAGTGGCATGACGAACAAAATACTGCCAGGGTTTGTGATGATAGCATTTAATGCTGCAGAGATATTTACATTGCAAAGTATTCCCATTCAAATGCATTGACTTATTTGCCGAAAAAGCCTCTACGTTAATTATAGCGCCCCCCGACGGCGTATCTTAACCAAATTTGGTGTGGAGACTAGGAATGGGATGTTGAAGAAGCCCACCAGGTTTGATTCTGATTACTATTAATATGGCCGAGATATGCCAAAGTTCGTGTTTTGTGGCTAGCTACAACGAATTAGTTTGGTTGTAAAGTGCGAACGGTGTAATGTAGCGAAATTCCTTTGATAACTTTTGGTCAGCTCCATACACAGATGGTATCTACCAAGTTTCGTGCACATCGGTTGTATGGCCTAGGACGAGTACGAAAACATTTTTTTTCGCACTACACGATTTTGCGAAAAAACTTTTTAGTAAAAATGGACCTGTCCTATATCGTCAGATTCAGGTCGATACAAGGAACAAGAGGATCTATAAATATTTGGTCTGCGATGTAGCGTTTCGGAGTTATATGCAAAAACACGTTTTACGTCATTGTAGCGCCACCTAGTGGTCCAGTTGTTTAATATTTGGTAGGTTAGGTCCATGAACCATTGCACATCGACACTGTACATTTTAATTTGCTCACTTTAGTGTAAGTGGTAGATCCAAACATGGGACCCATAGGCCACGCCCACTTTGACGAATCAGTACCCCACTGTAGGACTGGCCTCAACAGTGGGCCTAGATGGTAAGCACCAAATTTTGTGAAAATCGGATGAGCCGTTCATGAGATATTAACTTTTGGTACTTTTGGCGCCCCCTATTGACCAAATTTTGTAAAATTAGTTTCAGACACTAAAACGCTCATGGGAAACAAGAATCTAAAGAATTGTGATGATATCATTTATTTTGGCCGAGATATGGCAACGTTTGTGTCTTCATAGCTAGCTACACAAATTTGTTTGTGCGTAGTTTACGCAATTTTTATCCGAAAAAAAGTCTTTTGATAACTTTTTGTCAGGTCAGTCTATAGATGCTTCTTACCAAGTTTTATGCAAATCGGTTGCACGGTCTAGGAGGAGTATAAAAAAGTAGGTTTACGATAAATCACGATTTTTCACGGAAAAAAGTCGGGGCGGAAATGGGCGTGGCCTACATCAAGAGATTCAGCTGGATTCAGGGAACGCATGGATATGTGTTTTTTTAATGTGCGATGTACGGTTTGGGAGTTATAAGGCCAAACGCGTTTTTACTGCTATAGCGCCACCTAGTGGTGTAAGTGGCTGAATTTTTTCGTCCGAGGTCCCTGCAGGGTTTTGGACCAGACCTGAAAACGGCAACCTCCCACCATTTACGGTTTAGGCTGCAGTATCAGTTTTAGAGGCGGAAGAATAATAATAAGAAACCTTACAATTCCAATAGGGTTCCACAGCCCTGCTGTGCGAACGGCGTAGCTTCGCTACCGCCGATTCTCGCAGCCTCGGGCTTGGACCCCTAATAACTAGAACTGCAAGCAGTTATGAACGGGGTCCAAGCCTCGTGCGCCGGTCCCCCCCGGCGTGAGTCGCCCCCGGCGATCGTTGCCAAATCCGGTGAAGAGCCACAGAGTGGCATGGCGAACAATAATCTCAAGTTTTGTGATGATAGCATTTACTGCTGCAGAGACATATCTATTGCAAATTACTCCCGTTTAAATGCATTGACTCATTTGCCGAAAGGCATCTACGTTAATTGAAGCGCCCCCTGACGGCCGATTTTCACCAAATTTTGTGGGAAGCCGCAGAGTGGCATGCTGAACAACATACACCCGGGGTTTGTGATGATAGCATTTAATGCTGCAGAGATATTTACATTGCAAATTATTCCCATTTAAATGCATTGACTCATTTGCCGAAAGGCCTCTACGTTAATTGTAGCGCCCCCTGACCACGGATTTTCACCAAATTCGGCGTGGAGGCTCGGAGTGGCATGATGAACAATACCCTCAAGTTTTGTGCTGATGGCGTGTACTGCTGCAGAGATATTCACATTGCAAATTATTCCCATTTAAATGCATTGACTTATTTACCGAAAGACCTCCACGTTAATTATAGCGCCCTCTGAAGACTGATCTTGACCAAATTTGGTATGGAGGCTTGGAATGGCATGTCAAAGATCTCTACCAAGATTTGTTCTGATATCTAATAATTTGGCCGAGATATTACAAAGTTCGTGTTTTGTGGCTAGCTACGACAAATTTGTTAGCCTGTAAAGTGCGAACGGTGTAACGTAGCAAAATTATTTTGATAACTTTTGGGCAACTCTCTATACAGATGATATCGACCAAGTTTCGTGCACATCGGTCACACGGCCTAGGACGAGTTCGAAAACATTTTTTTTTGCTTTGCGCGATTTTGCGAAATAATATTTTAGTATAAATGGACGTGTCCTATATCATCAGATTCAGATTGATAAACGGAACACGCACATCTATAAATATTCCATCTGCGATGTACCCTGTGGGAGTTATAGGCAAAAACACGTTTAAATGCATTGATTTATTTGCCAGAAGGTCTCTACGTTAATTACAGCGCCCCCTAACGTCCGATTTTCACCAAATTTGGTAAGAAGCCACAGAGTTGCATGCCGAACAAAATACTCCCAGGGTTTGTGATGATAGCATTTAATGCTGCAGAGATATTTACATTGCAAATTATTCCCATTCAAATGCATTGACTTATTTGTCGAAAAGCCTCTACGTCAATTATAGCGCCCCCTGAGGGCCTATTTTCACCAAATTTGGTATGGAGGCTCGGAGTGGCATGCCGAACAATACCCTCAAGTTTTGTGATGATAGCATTTACTGCTGCAGAGACATATCTATTGCAAATTACTCCCATTTAAATGCATTGACTCATTTGCCGAAAGGCCTCTACGTTAATTGTAGCGCCCCCTGACGGCGGATTTTCACCAAATTCGGCGTGGAGGCTCGGAGTGGCATGTCGAACAATACCCTCAAGTTTTGTGATGATAGTATTTACTTCTGCAGGAGATATTTACATTGCAAATTATTCCCATTTAAATGCATTGACTTATTTACCGAAAGGCCTCTACGTTAATTATAGCGCCCCCTGACGGCCGATTTGAACCAAATTTGGTATCCAGACTAGGAATGGGATGTCAAAGATCTCTACCAAGATTTGTTCTGATAACTATTAATTTGGCCGAGATATGCCAAAGTTCGTGTTTTGTGGCTAGCTACGACAAATGTGTTTGCGTGTAGAGTGCGAACGGTGTAACGTAGCAAAATTCTTTTGATAACTTTTGGTCAGCTCTATATAAAGAAGATATCTACCAAGTTTTGTGCACATCGGTAACACGGCCTAGGACGAGTATGATAACATTTGTTTTTGCATTGCGCGATTTTGCGAAAGAACCTTTTTGTTTAAATGGACCTGTCCTATATCGTCAGATTCAGGGCAATATAAGGAACAAGGGGATCTATAAATTTTCGGTCTGCGATGTAGCCTTTCGGAGTTATAGGCAAAAACACGTTTTACGTCATTGTAGCGCCACCTAGTGGTCCACTTATGTAATATTTGGTAGGTCAGGTCCGTGAGACATTGCACATCTACACTGTAAATTTTAAGTTGCTCACTTTAGTGTAAGTGGTAGATCCAAACATGGGTCCCATAGGCCACGCCCACTTTGACGAATCAGTACCGCACTGTAGGCCTGGCCTCAGGAGTGGGCCTAGATGGTACGCACCAAATTTCGTAAAAATCGGATGAGCCGTTCATGAGATATTAACTTTTGGTACTTTTGGCGCCCCCTATTGACCAAATTTTGTAAAATTAGTTTCCTACACTGAGACGCTCATGTGAAACAAGAATCTAAAGACTTGTGATGATATCATTTATTTTGGCCAAGATATGGCAACATTTGTGTCTTCGTAGCTAGCTACACAAATTTGTTTGGGCGTAGTTTACGCAATTTTTATCCGAAAATAATTCTTTTGATAACTTTTTGTCAGGTCGGTCTATAGATGCTTCTTACCAAGTTTTATGCAAATCAGTTGCACGGTCTAGGAGGAGTATAAAAAAGTAGGTTTACAATAAATCACGATTTTTCACGGAAAAAAGTCGGGGCGGAAATGGGCGTGGCCTACATCACGAGATTCAGCTGGATTCAGGGAACGCATGGATATGTTTATTTTTATTGTGCGATGTACGGTTCGGGAGTTATAAGGCCAAACGCGTTTTTTCTGCTATAGCGCCACCTAGCGGTGAAAGTGGCTGCATTTTTTCGTGCGAGGTCCCTGCAGGGTTTTGGACCAGACCTCAAAACGGCAACCTCCCACCATTTACGGTTTAGGCTGCAGTATCAGTTTTAGAGGCGGAAGAAAAATAAGACGAATAATAATAATAAGAAACCTTACAATTCCAATAGGGTTCCACAGCCCTGCTGTGCGAACGGCGTAGCTTCGCTACCGCCGATTCTCACAGCCTCGGGCTTGGACCCCTAACTAGAACTGCAAGCAGTTATGAACGGGGTCCAAGCCTCGTGCGCCTGTCCACCCCGGCGCGTGTCGCCCCCGGCGATCGTTGCCAAATCTGGTGAAGAGCCACAGAGTGGCATGGCGAACAATAATCTCAAGTTTTGTGATGATAGCATTTACTGCTGCAGAGACATATCTATTGCAAATTACTCCCATTTAAATGCATTGACTCATTTGCCAAAAGGCCTCTACGTTAATTGTAGCGCCCCCTGACTGCCGATTTTCACCAAATTTTGTGGGAAGCCGCAGAGTGGCATGCTGAACAAAATACACCCAGGGTTTGTGATGATAGCATTTAATGCTGCAGAGATATTTACATTGCAAATTATTCCCATTTAAATGCATTGACTCATTTGCCGAAAGGCCTCTACGTTAATTGTAGCGCCCCCTGACGGCGGATTTTCACCAAATTCGGCGTGGAGGCTCGGAGTGGCATGTCGAACAATACCCTCAAGTTTTGTGATGATAGTATTTACTTCTGCGGAGATATTTACGTTGCAAATTATTCCCATTTAAATGCATTGACTTATTTACCGAAAGGCCTCTACGTTAATTATAGCGCCCCCTGATGGCCGATTCTAACCAAATTTGGTAAGGAGGCTAGGAATGGGATGTCAAAGATCTCTACCAAGATTTGTTCTGATAACTATTAATTTGGCCGAGATATGCTAAAGTTCGTGTTTTGTGGCTAGCTACGACAAATTTGTTTGCGTGTAGAGTGCGAACGGTGTAACGTAGCAAAATTCTTTTGATAACTTTTGGTCAGCTCTATATACAGAAGATATCTACCAAGTTTCGTGCACATCGGTCACAAGGCCTAGGACGAGTATGATAACATTTGTTTTTGCATTGCACGATTTTGCGAAAGAACTTTGTTGTTGAAATGGACTTGTCCTATATCGTCAGATTCAGGGCGATACAAGGAACAAGGGGATCTATACATTTTCGGTCTGCGATGTAGCCTTTCGGAGTTATAGGCAAAAACACGTTTTACGTCATTGTAGCGCCACCTAGTGGTCCACTTATGTAATATTTGGTAGGTCAGGTCCATAAGCCATTGCACATCGACACTGTAAATTTTAAGTTGCTCACTTTAGTCTAAGTGGTAGATCCAAACATGGGTCCCATAGGCCACGCCCACTTTGACGAATCAGTACCCCACTGTAGTCCTGGCCTCAGGAGTGGGCCTAGATGGTACGCACCAAATTTCGTGAAAATCGGATGAGCCGTTCATGAGATATTAACTTTTTGTACTTTTGGCGCCCCCTATCGACCAAATTTTGTAAAATTTGTTGCAGACACTGAGAGGCTCATGGCAAACAAGAATCTAAAGACTTGTGATGATACCCTTTATTTTGGCCGAGATATGGCAACGTTTGTGTCTTTGTAGCTAGCTACACAAATTTGTTTGTGCGTAGTTTACGAAATTTTCATCCGAAAAAAATTTTTTTGATAACTTTTCGTCAGGTCGGCCTAGAGATACTACAGACCAAGTTTCATGCAGATCCGTCGCACGGTCTAGGAGGAGTACGAAAAAGCAGGTTTACGATAAATCGCGATTTTTCACGTATAAAAGTCTAGGCGGAAATGGGCGTGGCCTATACCACGAGATTCAGCTGGATCCAAGGAACGCGTTGATATGTGTATTTTTAATGTGCGATGTACGGTTCGGGAGTTATAAGGCCAAACGCGTTTTTTCTGCTATAGCGCCACCTAGTGGTCAAAGTGGGCGAATTTTTTCGTCCGAGGTCCCTGCAGTGATCTGGACCAGTCCTGCAAAGGGCAACCTCCCACCATTTACGGTTTAGGCTGCAGTATCAGTTTTAGAGGCGGAAGAATAATAATAACTAGAACTGCAAGCAGTTATGAACGGGGTCCAAGCCTCGTGCGCCGGTCCCCCCCGGCGAAAACGGAGCCCGCGAAAGGAGAACCCGAAGCGCCGCCGCCTGACCGAGCGCGAGCTCCAAAGAACGTAGTGAAATGCAATTGCAAATTTCCTCTTCGTTGCGTAAAAGGCCAAACCGCTTCTACCTTGATTATAGCGCCCCCTAAAGGGCGATTGTCGCCAAATCCGTTGGGGAGCCGCAGAGTGGCATGTCGAACATTAGTCTCAAGTTTCATGGTGATGGCATTTACTGCTGCAGAGACATATCCATTGCAAATTACTCCCATTTAAATGCATTGACTCATTTGCCAAAAGGTCTCTACGTTAATTATAGCGCCCCCTAACGGCCGATTTTCACCAAATTTGGTGGGAAGCTGCAGAGTGGCATGACAAACAAAATACTCCCAGGGTTTGTGATGATAGCATTTAATGCTGCAGAGATATTTACATTGCAAAGTATTCCCATTCAAATGCATTGACGTATTTGCCGTAAAAGCCTCTACGTTAATTATAGCGCCCCCTAAGGGCCGCTTTTGACCAAATATGGTATGGAGGCTCAGAATGGGATGTTGAAGAAGACTACCTGGTTTCTTTTTGATAACTATTAATTTGGGCGAGATATGCCAAAGTTCGTGTTTTGTGGCTAGCTACAACAAATTAGTTTAGTTGTAAAGTGCGAACGGTGTAATGTAGCGAAATTCCTTTGATAACTTTTGGTCAGCTCCATACACAGATGGTATCTACCAAGTTTCGTGCACATCGGTCGCATGGCCTAGGACGAGTACGAAAACTTTGTTTTGCGCATTGTGTGATTTTACGAAAGAACTTTTTTGTGGAAATGGGATTACCCTGTATTATCATATTCATATGGATTCAAGGAACAAGGAGATCTAAGAACTTCTCATCTGCAATGCAAACTGTGGGAGTTATACGCAAAAACATATTTAAATGCATTGACTTATTTGCCAAAAGGTCTCTACGTTAATTATAGCGCCCCCTAACGGCCGATTTTCACCAAATTTGGTGGTAAGCTGCAGAGTGGCATGACGAACAAAATACTCCCAGGGTTTGTGATGATAGCATTTAATGCTGCAGAGATATTTACATTGCAAAGTATTCCCATTCAAATGCATTGACTTATTTGCCGAAAAAGCCTCTACGTTAATTATAGCGCCCCCTAACGGCCGATTTTGACCAAATTTGGTGTGGGGGCTCAGAATGGGATGTTGAAGAAGCCTACCTGGTGTCTTTCTGATAACTATTAATTTGGGCGAGATATGTTAAAGTTCGTGTTTTGTGGCTAGCTACAACGAATTAGTTTGGTTGTAAAGTGCGAACGGTGTAATGTAGCGAAATTCCTTTGATAACTTTTGGTCAGCTCCATAAACAGATGGTATCTATCAAGTTTCGTGCACATTGGTCGCATTGCCTAGGACGAGTACGAAAACTTTGTTTTGCGCATTGTGTGATTTTACGAAATAACTTCTTCGTAGAAATGGGATTACCCTGTATCATCAGATTCATATGGATTCAATGAAGAAAGAAATCTAAGAACTTCTCATCTGCAATGCAGACTGTGGGAGTTATATGCAAAAACATATTTAAATGCATTGACTTATTTGCCAAAAGGTCTCTACGTTAAATATAGCGCCCCCTAACGGCCGATTTTCACCAAATTTGGTGGGAAGCTGCAGAGTGGCATGACAAACAAAATACATCCAGGGTTTGTGATGATAGCATTTAATGCTGCAGAGATATTTACATTGCAAAGTATTCCCATTCAAATGCATTGACTTATTTGCCGAAAAAGCCTCTACGTTAATTATAGCGCCCCCTAACGGCCGATTTTGACCAAATTTGGTGTGGAGGCTAGGGATGGGATGTTGAAGAAGCCCACCAGGATTCATTGTGATAACTATTAATTTGACCGAGATATGCCAAAGTTCGTGTTTTGTGGCTAGCTACAACGAATTAGTTTAGTTGTAAATTGCGAACGGTGTAATGTAGCGAAATTCCTTTGATAACTTTTGGTCATCTCCAAACCCAGATGGTATGTACCAAGTTTCGTGCACATTGGTTGTATGGCCTAGGACGAGTACGAAAACATTTATTTTCGCACTACACGACTTTGCGATAAAACTTTTTAGTATAAATGGACCTGTCCTATATCGTCAGATTCAGGTCGATACAAGCAACAAGTGCATCTATAAATATTCGGTCTGCGATGTAGCCTTTCGGAGTTATATGCAAAAACACGTTTTACGTCATTGTAGCGCCACCTAGTGGTCCAATAATGTAATATTTGGTATGTCAGGTCCATGAACCATTGCACATCGACTCTGTAAATTTTAAGTTGCTCACTTTAGTGTAAGTGGTAGATCCAAACATGGGTCCCATAGGCCACGCCCACTTTGACGAATCAGTACGCCACTGTAGGCCTTGCCTCAAGAGTTGGCCTAGATGGTACACACCAAATTTCGTGAAAATCGGATGAGCTGTTCATGAGATATTAACTTTTGGTACTTTTGGCGCCCCCTATTGACCAAATTTTGTAAAATTAGTTGCCTACACTAAGAGGCTCATGTGAAACAAGAATCTAAAGATTTGTGATGATATCTTTTATTTTGGCCGAGATATGGCAACGTTTGTGTCTTTGTAGCTAGCTACACAAATTTGTTTGTGCGTAGTTTACGAAATTTTCATCCGAAAAAAAATCTTTTGATAACTTTTTGTCAGGTCGGTCTACTGATGCTACAGACCAAGTTTCATGCAGATCCGTTGCACGGTGTAGGAGAAGTACGAAAAAGCAGGTTTACAATAAATCGCGATTTTTCACGCATAAAAGTCGGGGCGGAAATAGGCGTGGCCTACACCACAAGATTCAGCTGGATCCAAGGAACGCATGGATATGTGTATTTTTAATGTGCGATGTACGGTTCGGGAGTTATACGCAGAAACGCGTTTTTTCTGCTATAGCGCCACCTAGTGGTCAAAGTGGCTGAATTTTTTCTTCCCAGGTCCCTGCAGTGTTTTGGACCAGACCTGAAAACGGCAACCTCCCACCATTTACGGTTTAGGCTGCAGTATCAGTTTTAGAGGCGGAAGAATAATAATAAGAAACCTTACAATTCCAATAGGGTTCCACAGCCCTGCTGTGCGAACGGCGTAGCTTCGCTACCGCCGGTTCTCACAACCTCGGGCTTGGACCCCTAATAACTAGAACTGCAAGCAGTTATGAACGGGGTCCAAGCCTCGTGCGCCGGTCCCCCCCGGCGCGAGTCGCCCCCGGCGATCGTTGCCAAATCTGGTGAAGAGCCACAGAGTGGCATGGCGGACAATAATCTCAAGTTTTGTGATGATAACATTTACTGCTGCAGAGACGTATGCATTGCAAATTACTCCCATTTAAATGCATTGACTCATTTGCCAAAAGGCATCTACGTTAATTGTAGCGCCCCCTAACGGCCGATTTTCACCAGATTTTGTGGGAAGCCGCAGAGTGGCATCCTGAACAAAATACACCCAGGGTTTGTGATGATAGCATTTAATGCTGCAGAGATATTTACATTGCAAATTATTCCCATTTAAATGCATTGACTCATTTGCCGAAAGGCCTCTACGTTAATTGTAGCGCCCCCTGACGGCGGATTTTCACCAAATTCGGCGTGGAGGCTCGGAGTGGCATGTTGAACAATACCCTCAAGTTTTGTGATGATAGTATTTACTTCTGCAGAGATATTTACATTGAAAATTATTCCCATTTAAATGCATTGACTTATTTACCGAAAGGCCTCTACGTTAATTATAGCGCCCCCTGACGGCCGATTTTAACCAAATTTGGTATCGAGGCTAGGAATGGAATGTCAAAGATCTCTACCAAGATTTGCTCTGATATCTAATAATTTGGCCGAGATATGCCAAAGTTCGTGTTTTGTGGCTAGCTATGACAAATTTGTTTGGTTATAAAGTGCGAAGGGTGTAACGTAGCAAAATTCTTTTGATAACTTTTGGTCAGCTCTCTATAAAGAAGATATCTACAAGGTTTCGTGCACATCGGTCACACGGCCTAGGACGAGTACGATAACATTTGTTTTTGCATTGCGCGATTTTGCGAAAAAACTTTTTGGTTGAAATGGACCAATCCTATATCATCAGATTCAGGTCGATACAAGGAACAAGGCGATTTATAAATATTCGGTCTGTGATGTAGCCTTTTGGAGTTATAGGCAAAAACACGTTTAAATGCATTGACTTATTTGCCAGAAGGTCTCTACGTTAATTACAGCGCCCCCTAACGGCCGATTTTCACCAAATTTGGTGGGAAGCCACAGAGTTGCATGCCGAACAAAATAGTCCCAGGGTTTGTGATGATAGCATTTAATGCTGCAGAGATATTTACATTGCAAATTATTCCCATTCAAATGCATTGACTTATTTGCCGAAAAGCCTCTACGTCAATTTTAGCGCCCCCTGACGGCCTATTTTCACCAAAGTTAGTATGGAGGCTAGGGATGGGATGTTGAAGAAGCCCACCAGGTTTCATTGTGATAGCTATTAATTTGGCCGATATATGCCAAAGTTCGTGTTTTGTGGATAGCTACAACAAATTAGTTTGGTTGTAAAGTGCGAACAGTGTAATGTAGCGAAATTCCTTTGATAACTTTTGGTCAGCTCCATACACAGATGGTTTCTACCAAGTTTCGTGTACATTGGTTGTATGGCCTAGGACGAGTACGAAAACATTTTTTTTCGCATTACACGATTTTGCGAAAAGAATTCTTAGTTCAAATGGGCAGGACCTATATCAGCAGCTTCAAATGGATACAAGGAACAAGTGGATGTATACATTTCTTGTCTGCGTTGTAGCTTGTGGGAGTTATAGGCAAAAACACGTTTTACGTCATTGTAGCGCCACCTAGTGTTCCACTTATGTAATATTTGGTACGTCAGGTCCATGAACCATACTACATCGACATTGTAAATTTTAAGTTGCTCACTTTAGTGTAAGTGGTAGATCCAAACATGGGTCCCATAGGCCACGCCCACTTTGACGAATCAGTACCCCACTGTAGGCCTGGCCTCAGGAGTGGGCCTAGATGGTACGCACCAAATTTCGTGAAAATCGGATGAGCTGTTCATGAGATATTAAATTTTGGTACTTTTGGCGCCCCCCATTGACCAAATTTTGTAAAATTAGTTTCAGAAACTAAGAGGCTCATGTCAAACTAGGATCTAAAGATTTGCGATGCTATCATTTATTTTGGCCGAGATATGGCAATGTTTGTGTCTTCGTAGCTAGCTACACAAATTTGTTTGTGCGTAGTTTACGCAATTTTTATCTGAAAACAAATCTTTTGATAACTTTTTGTCAGGTTGGTCTACTGATGGTACAGACCAAGTTTCATGCAGATCCGTCGCACGGTCTAGGAGGAGTATGAAAAAGCAGGTTTACGATAAATCGCGATTTTTCACGCATAAAAGTTGGGGCGGAAATGGGCGTGGCCTATACCACGAGATTCAGCTGGATCCAAGGAACGCGTGGATATGTGTATTTTTAATGTGCGATGTAAGGTTTGGGAGTTATAAGGCCAAACGCGTTTTTTCTGCTATAGCGCCACCTAGTGGTGAAAGTGGCTGAATTTTTTCGTCCGAGGTCCCTGCAGGGTTTTGGACCAGACCTGAAAACGGCAACCTCCCACCATTTACGGTTTAGGCTGCAGTATCAGTTTTAGAGGCGGAAGAAAAAGCCGCCGAAGAATAATAATAACTAGAACTGCAAGCAGTTATGAACGGGGTCCAAGCCTCGTGCGTCGGTCCTATCCGGCGCGAGCCGCCCCCGGCGATGCCGAGAGCCCGCAAAAACGGAGCATGCGAAATGAAAACCCGAAGCGGCGCCGCGGCGAGACAAAAGTCGGTAAATTTGGCCGAGTGCGAGCTCCAAAGTTCGTAGTGAAATGCAATTGCAAATTTCCTCTTCGTTGTGTAAAAGCCCCAAACGCTTCTACTTCGGTTGTAACGCCCCCTAAAGTGCGATCGTCGCCAAATCTGGTGAAGAGCTGCAGAGTGGCATGGCGAATAATAATCTCAAGTTTTGTGATGAAAGCATTCACTGCTGCAGAGACATATCCATTGCAAATTACTCCCATTTAAATGCATTGACTCATTTGCCAAAAGGCCTCTACGTTAATTATAGCGCCCCCTAACGGCCGATTTTCACCAAATTTGGTGGGAAGCTGCAGAGTGCCATGCCGAACAAAATACTCCCAGGGTTTTTAATGATAGCATTTAATGCTTCCGAGATATTTACATTGCAAAGTATTCCCATTCAAATGTATTGACTTATTTGCCGAAAAAGCCTCTACGTTAATCATAGCGCCCCCTAACGGCCGATTTCGACCAGATTTGGTGTGGAGGCTCAGAAGGGGATGTTGAAGAAGCCTACCTGGTTGCTTTTTGATAACTATTAATTTGGGCGAGATATGCCAAAGTTCGTGTTTTGTGGCTAGCTACAACAAATTAGTTTAGTTGTAAAGTGCGAACGGTGTAATGTAGCAAAATTCCTTTGATAACTTTTAGTCAGCTCCATACACAGATGGTATCTACCAGGTTTTGTGCACATCGGTCGCATGGCCTAGGACGAGTACGAAAACTTTGTTTTGCGCATTGTGTAACTTCTTCGTGGAAATGGGATTACCCTGTATCATCAGATTCATATGGATTCAAGGAACAAGGATATCTAAGAACTTTTCATCTGCAATGCAGACTGTGGGAGTTATACGTAAAAACATATTTAAATGCATTGACTTATTTGCCAAAAGGTCTCTACGTTAATTATAGCGACCCCTAACGGCCGATTTTCACCAAATTTGGTGGGAAGCTGCAGAGTGGCATGACAAACAAAATACTTCCAGGGTTTGTGATGATAGCATTTAATGCTGCAGAGATATTTACAATGCAAATATTCCCATTCAAATGCATTGACTTATTTGCCGAAAAGCTTCTACGTCAATTATAGCGCCCCCCGATGGCCTATTTTCACCAAATTTGGTAGGGGGACTAGGGATGGGATGTTGAAGAAGCCCACCAGGTTTCATTCTGATAACTATTAATTTGGCCAAGATATGCTAAAGTTCGTGTTTTGTGGCTAGCTACAACGAATTAGTTTGGTTGTAAAGTGCGAACGGTGTAGTGTAGCGAAATTCCTTTGATAACTTTTGGTCAGCTCCATACACAGATGGTATCTATCAAGTTTCGTGCACATCGGTTGTATGGCCTAGGACGAGTACGAAAACATTTTTTTTCGCACTACACGATTTTGCGAAAAAACTTTTTAGTATAAATGGACCTGTCCTATATCGTCAGATTCACGTCGATACAAGGAACAAGGTGATCTATAAATATTCGGTCTGCGATGTAGCCTTTCGGAGTTATATGCAAAAACACGTTTTACGTCATTGTAGCGCCACCTAGTGGTCCACGTATGTAATATTTGGTATGTCTGGTCCATGAACCATTGCACATCGACATTGTAAATTTTAAGTTGCTCACTTTAGTGTAAGTCGTAGATCCAAACATGGGTCCCATAGGCCACGCCCACTTTGACGAATCAATACGCCACTGTAGGCCTTTCCTCAAGAGTTGGCCTAGATGGTACACACCAAATTTCGTGAAAATCGGTTGAGCTGTTCATGAGATATTAACTTTTGGTACTTTTGGCGCCCCCTATTGACCAAATTTTGTAAAATTAGTTTCCTACACTAAGAGGCTCATGTGAAAAAAGAATCTAAAGATTTGTGATGATATCATTAATTTTGGCCGAGATATGGCAACGTTTGTGTCTTCGTAGCTAGCTACACAAATTTGTTTGTGCGTAGTTTACGCAATTTTCATCCGAAAACAAATCTTTTGATAACTTTTTGTCAGGTCGGTCTACTGATGCTACAGACCAAGTTTCATGCAGATCCGTTGCACGGTCTAGGAGGAGTACGAAAAAGCAGGTTTACGATAAATCGCGATTTTTCACGCATAAAAGTCGGGGCGGAAATAGGCGTGGCCTATACCACGAGATTCAGCTGGATCCAAGGAACGCGTGGATATGTGTATTTTTAATGTGCGATGTACGGTTTGGGAGTTATAAGGCCAAACGCGTTTTTTCTGCTATAGCGCCACCTAGTGGTGAAAGTGGCTGAATTTTTTCGTCCGAGGTCCCTGCAGGGTTTTGGACCAGACCTGAAAACGGCAACCTCCCACCATTTACGGTTTAGGCTGCAGTATCAGTTTTAGAGGCGGAAGAAAAAGCGGAATAATAATAAGAAACCTTACAATTCCAATAGGGTTCCACAGCCCTGCTGTGCGAACGGCGTAGCTTCGCTACCGCCGATTCTCACAGCCTCGGGCTTGGACCCCTAACTAGAACTGCAAGCAGTTATGAACGGGGTCCAAGCCTCGTGCGCCGGTCCCCCCCGGCGCGGGTCCCCCCCGGCGCGGGTCGCCCCCGGCGACGCCGAGAGCCCGCGAAAACGGAGCCCGCGACAGGACAACCCAAAGCGCCGCCGCGGCGAGGCAAAAGTCGGGAAATTTGACCGAGCGCGAGCTCCAAAGTTCGTAGTGAAATGCAATTGCAAATTTCCTCTTCGTTGCGTAAAAGGCCCAAACGCTTCTACTTCGGTTGTAATGCCCCCTAAAGGGCGATCGTCGCCAAATCTGGTGAAGAGCTGCAGAGTGGCATGGCGAACAATAATCTCAAGTTTTGTGATGATAGCATTCACTGCTGCAGAGACATATCCATTGCAAATTTCTCCCATTTAAATGCATTGACTCATTTGCCAAAAGGCCTCTACGTTAATTATAGCGCCCCCTAACGGCCGATTTTCACCAAATTTGGTGGGAAGCTGCAGAGTGGCATGACAAACAAAATACTCCCATGGTTTGTGATGATAGCATTTAATGCTGCAGAGATATTTACATTGCAAAGTATTCCCATTCAAATGCATTGACGTATTTGCCGTAAAAGCCTCTACGTTAATTATAGCGCCCCCTAAGGGCCGATTTTGACCACATATGGTATGTAGGCTCAGAATGGGATGTTGAAGAAGACTACCTGGTTTCTTTTTGATAACTATTAATTTGGGCGAGATATGCCAAAGTTCGTGTTTTGTGGCTAGATACAACAAATTTGTTTAGTTGTAAAGTGCGATCGGTGTAATGTAGCGAAATTCCTTTGATAACTTTTGGTCAGCTCCATATGCAGATGGTATCTACCAAGTTTCGTGCACATCGGTCGCATGGCCTAGGACGAGTACGAAAACTTTGTTTTGCGCATTGTGTGATTTTACGAAATAACTTCTTCGTGGAAATGGGATTACCCTGTATCATCAGATTCATATGGATTAAAGGAACAAGGAGATCTAAGAACTTCTCATCTGCAATGCAGACTGTGGGAGTTATACGCAAAAACATATTTAAATGCATTGACTTATTTGCCAAAGGGTCTCTACGTTAATTATAGCGCCCCCTAACGGCCGATTTTCACCAAATTTGGTGGGAAGCTGCAGAGTGGCATGACAAACAAAATACTCCCATGGTTTGTGATGATAGCATTTAATGCTGCAGAGATATTTACATTGCAAAGTATTCCCATTCAAATGCATTGACTTATTTGCCGAAAAAGCCTCTACGTTAATTATAGCGCCCCCTAACGGCCGATTTTGACCAAATTTGGTGTGGACGTTCGGAATGGGATGTTGAAGAAGCCTACCTGGTTTCTTTCTGATAACGTTTAATTTGGGCGAGATATGCTAAAGTTCGTGTTTTGTGGCTAGCTACAACGAATTAGTTTGGTTGTAAAGTGCGAACGGTGTAATGTAGCGAAATTCCTTTGATAACTTTTGGTCAGCTCCATACACAGATGGTATCTACCAAGTTTCGTGCACATCGGTTGTATGGCCTAGGACGAGTACGAAAACATTTTTTTTCGCACTACACGATTTTGCGAAAAAACTTTTTAGTATAAATGGAACTGTCCTATATCATCATATTCAGGTCGATACAAGGAACAAGTGGATCTATAAATATTCGGTCTGCAATGTAGCCTTTCGGAGTTATATGCAAAAACACGTTTTACGTCATTGTAGCGCCACCTAGTGGTCCAATAATGTAATATTTGGTCTGTCAGGTCCATGAACCATTGCACATCGACTCTGTAAATTTTAAGTTGCTCACTTTAGTGTAAGTGGTAGATCCAAACATGGGTCCCATAGGCCACGCCCACTTTGACGAATCAGTACGCCACTGTAGGCCTTGCCTCAAGAGTTGGCCTAGATGGTACGCACCAAATTTCGTGAAAATCGTATGAGCTGTTCATGAGATATTAACTTTTGGTACTTTTGGCGCCCCCTATTGACCAAATTTTGTAAAATTAGTTGACTACACTAAGAGGCTCATGTAAAACAAGAATCTAAAGATTTGTGATGATATCTTTTATTTTGGCCGAGATATGGCAACGTTTGTGTCTTCGTAGCTAGCTACACAAATTTGTTTGTGCGTAGTTTACGAAATTTTCATCCGAAAAAAAATCTTTTGATAACTTTTTGTCAGGTCGGTCTACTGATGCTACAGACCAAGTTTCATGTAGATCCGTTGCACGGTGTAGGAGAAGTACGAAAAAGCAGGTTTACAATAAATCGCGATTTTTCACGCATAAAAGTTGGGGCGGAAATGGGCGTGGCCTATACCACGAGATTCAGCTGGATCCAAGGAACGCGTGGATATGTGTATTTTTAATGTGCGATGTAAGGTTTGGGAGTTATAAGGCCAAACGCGTTTTTTCTGCTATAGCGCCACCTAGTGGTGAAAGTGGCTGAATTTTTTCGTCCGAGGTCCCTGCAGGGTTTTGGACCAGACCTGAAAACGGCAACCTCCCACCATTTACGGTTTAGGCTGCAGTATCAGTTTTAGAGGCGGAAGAAAAAGCCGCCGAAGAATAATAATAACTAGAACTGCAAGCAGTTATGAACGGGGTCCAAGCCTCGTGCGCCTGTCCACCCCGGCGCGTGTCGCCCCCGGCGATCGTTGCCAAATCTGGTGAAGAGCCACAGAGTGGCATGGCGAACAATAATCTCAAGTTTTGTGATGATAGCATTTACTGCTGCAGAGACATATCTATTGCAAATTACTCCCATTTAAATGCATTGACTCATTTGCCAAAAGGCCTCTACGTTAATTGTAGCGCCCCCTGACTGCCGATTTTCACCAAATTTTGTGGGAAGCCGCAGAGTGGCATGCTGAACAAAATACACCCAGGGTTTGTGATGATAGCATTTAATGCTGCAGAGATATTTACATTGCAAATTATTCCCATTTAAATGCATTGACTCATTTGCCGAAAGGCCTCTACGTTAATTGTAGCGCCCCCTGACGGCGGATTTTCACCAAATTCGGCGTGGAGGCTCGGAGTGGCATGTCGAACAATACCCTCAAGTTTTGTGATGATAGTATTTACTTCTGCGGAGATATTTACGTTGCAAATTATTCCCATTTAAATGCATTGACTTATTTACCGAAAGGCCTCTACGTTAATTATAGCGCCCCCTGATGGCCGATTCTAACCAAATTTGGTAAGGAGGCTAGGAATGGGATGTCAAAGATCTCTACCAAGATTTGTTCTGATAACTATTAATTTGGCCGAGATATGCTAAAGTTCGTGTTTTGTGGCTAGCTACGACAAATTTGTTTGCGTGTAGAGTGCGAACGGTGTAACGTAGCAAAATTCTTTTGATAACTTTTGGTCAGCTCTATATACAGAAGATATCTACCAAGTTTCGTGCACATCGGTAACAAGGCCTAGGACGAGTATGATAACATTTGTTTTTGCATTGCGCGATTTTGCGAAAGAACTTTGTTGTTGAAATGGACTTGTCCTATATCGTCAGATTCAGGGCGATACAAGGAACAAGGGGATCTATACATTTTCGGTCTGCGATGTAGCCTTTCGGAGTTATAGGCAAAAACACGTTTTACGTCATTGTAGCGCCACCTAGTGGTCCACTTATGTAATATTTGGTAGGTCAGGTCCATAAGCCATTGCACATCGACACTGTAAATTTTAAGTTGCTCACTTTAGTCTAAGTGGTAGATCCAAACATGGGTCCCATAGGCCACGCCCACTTTGACGAATCAGTACCCCACTGTAGTCCTGGCCTCAGGAGTGGGCCTAGATGGTACGCACCAAATTTCGTGAAAATCGGATGAGCCGTTCATGAGATATTAACTTTTTGTACTTTTGGCGCCCCCTATCGACCAAATTTTGTAAAATTTGTTGCAGACACTGAGAGGCTCATGCCAAACAAGAATCTAAAGACGTGTGATGATACCCTTTATTTTGGCCGAGATATGGCAACGTTTGTGTCTTTGTAGCTAGCTACACAAATTTGTTTGTGCGTAGTTTACGAAATTTTCATCCGAAAAAAAATCTTTTGATAACTTTTCGTCAGGTCGGCCTAGAGATACTACAGACCAAGTTTCATGCAGATCCGTCGCACGGTCTAGGAGGAGTACGAAAAAGCAGGTTTACGATAAATCGCGATTTTTCACGTATAAAAGTCTAGGCGGAAATGGGCGTGGCCTATACCACGAGATTCAGCTGGATCCGAGGAACGCGTCGATATGTGTATTTTTAATGTGCGATGTACGGTTTGGGAGTTATAAGGACAAACGCGTTTTTTCTGCTATAGCGCCACCTAGTGGTCAAAGTGGCTGAATTTTTTCGTCCGAGGTCCCTGCAGTGATCTGGACCATTCCTGAAAACGGCAACCTCCCACCATTTACGGTTTAGGCTGCAGTATCAGTTTTAGAGGCGGAAGAATAATAATAATAATAATAACTAGAACTGCAAGCAGTTATGAACGGGGTCCAAGCCTCGTGCGCCTGTCCACCCCGGCGCGTGTCGCCCCCGGCGATCGTTGCCAAATCTGGTGAAGAGCCACAGAGTGGCATGGCGAACAATAATCTCAAGTTTTGTGATGATAGCATTTACTGCTGCAGAGACATATCTATTGCAAATTACTCCCATTTAAATGCATTGACTCATTTGCCAAAAGGCCTCTACGTTAATTGTAGCGCCCCCTGACTGCCGATTTTCACCAAATTTTGTGGGAAGCCGCAGAGTGGCATGCTGAACAAAATACACCCAGGGTTTGTGATGATAGCATTTAATGCTGCAGAGATATTTACATTGCAAATTATTCCCATTTAAATGCATTGACTCATTTGCCGAAAGGCCTCTACGTTAATTGTAGCGCCCCCTGACGGCGGATTTTCACCAAATTCGGCGTGGAGGCTCGGAGTGGCATGTCGAACAATACCCTCAAGTTTTGTGATGATAGTATTTACTTCTGCGGAGATATTTACGTTGCAAATTATTCCCATTTAAATGCATTGACTTATTTACCGAAAGGCCTCTACGTTAATTATAGCGCCCCCTGATGGCCGATTCTAACCAAATTTGGTAAGGAGGCTAGGAATGGGATGTCAAAGATCTCTACCAAGATTTGTTCTGATAACTATTATTTGGCCGAGATATGCTAAAGTTCGTGTTTTGTGGCTAGCTACGACAAATTTGTTTGCGTGTAGAGTGCGAACGGTGTAACGTAGCAAAATTC
The DNA here is from genome assembly GCA_023631565.1 of Gymnocephalus cernua. Taxonomy (NCBI): domain Eukaryota; kingdom Metazoa; phylum Chordata; class Actinopteri; order Perciformes; family Percidae; genus Gymnocephalus; species Gymnocephalus cernua. The sequence goes on along the minus strand of CM042442.1, from coordinate 29,625,447 downwards.
TTTTGATAACTTTTGGTCAGCTCTATATACAGAAGATATCTACCAAGTTTCGTGCACATCGGTAACAAGGCCTAGGACGAGTATGATAACATTTGTTTTTGCATTGCGCGATTTTGCGAAAGAACTTTGTTGTTGAAATGGACTTGTCCTATATCGTCAGATTCAGGGCGATACAAGGAACAAGGGGATCTATACATTTTCGGTCTGCGATGTAGCCTTTCGGAGTTATAGGCAAAAACACGTTTTACGTCATTGTAGCGCCACCTAGTGGTCCACTTATGTAATATTTGGTAGGTCAGGTCCATAAGCCATTGCACATCGACACTGTAAATTTTAAGTTGCTCACTTTAGTCTAAGTGGTAGATCCAAACATGGGTCCCATAGGCCACGCCCACTTTGACGAATCAGTACCCCACTGTAGTCCTGGCCTCAGGAGTGGGCCTAGATGGTACGCACCAAATTTCGTGAAAATCGGATGAGCCGTTCATGAGATATTAACTTTTTGTACTTTTGGCGCCCCCTATCGACCAAATTTTGTAAAATTTGTTGCAGACACTGAGAGGCTCATGCCAAACAAGAATCTAAAGACGTGTGATGATACCCTTTATTTTGGCCGAGATATGGCAACGTTTGTGTCTTTGTAGCTAGCTACACAAATTTGTTTGTGCGTAGTTTACGAAATTTTCATCCGAAAAAAAATCTTTTGATAACTTTTCGTCAGGTCGGCCTAGAGATACTACAGACCAAGTTTCATGCAGATCCGTCGCACGGTCTAGGAGGAGTACGAAAAAGCAGGTTTACGATAAATCGCGATTTTTCACGTATAAAAGTCTAGGCGGAAATGGGCGTGGCCTATACCACGAGATTCAGCTGGATCCGAGGAACGCGTCGATATGTGTATTTTTAATGTGCGATGTACGGTTTGGGAGTTATAAGGACAAACGCGTTTTTTCTGCTATAGCGCCACCTAGTGGTCAAAGTGGCTGAATTTTTTCGTCCGAGGTCCCTGCAGTGATCTGGACCATTCCTGAAAACGGCAACCTCCCACCATTTACGGTTTAGGCTGCAGTATCAGTTTTAGAGGCGGAAGAATAATAATAATAACTAGAACTGCAAGCAGTTATGAACGGGGTCCAAGCCTCGTGCGCCGGTCCCCCCCGGCGCGGGTCGCCCCCGGCGACGCCGAGAGCCCGCGAAAACGGAGCCCGCGACAGGACAACCCAAAGCGCCGCCGCGGCGAGGCAAAAGTCGGGAAATTTGACCGAGCGCGAGCTCCAAAGTTCGTAGTGAAATGCAATTGCAAATTTCCTCTTCGTTGCGTAAAAGGCCCAAACGCTTCTACTTCGGTTGTAATGCCCCCTAAAGGGCGATCGTCGCCAAATCTGGTGAAGAGCTGCAGAGTGGCATGGCGAACAATAATCTCAAGTTTTGTGATGATAGCATTCACTGCTGCAGAGACATATCCATTGCAAATTTCTCCCATTTAAATGCATTGACTCATTTGCCAAAAGGCCTCTACGTTAATTATAGCGCCCCCTAACGGCCGATTTTCACCAAATTTGGTGGGAAGCTGCAGAGTGGCATGACAAACAAAATACTCCCATGGTTTGTGATGATAGCATTTAATGCTGCAGAGATATTTACAATGCAAAGTATTCCCATTCAAATGCATTGACGTATTTGCCGTAAAAGCCTCTACGTTAATTATAGCGCCCCCTAAGGGCCGATTTTGACCACATATGGTATGTAGGCTCAGAATGGGATGTTGAAGAAGACTACCTGGTTTCTTTTTGATAACTATTAATTTGGGCGAGATATGCCAAAGTTCGTGTTTTGTGGCTAGCTACAACAAATTTGTTTAGTTGTAAAGTGCGAACGGTGTAATGTAGCAAAATTCCTTTGATAACTTTTAGTCAGCTCCATACACAGATGGTATCTACCAGGTTTTGTGCACATCGGTCGCATGGCCTAGGACGAGTACGAAAACTTTGTTTTGCGCATTGTGTGATTTTACGAAATAACTTCTTCGTGGAAATGGGATTACCCTGTATCATCAGATTCATATGGATTCAAGGAACAAGGATATCTAAGAACTTTTCATCTGCAATGCAGACTGTGGGAGTTATACGTAAAAACATATTTAAATGCATTGACTTATTTGCCAAAAGGTCTCTACGTTAATTATAGCGACCCCTAACGGCCGATTTTCACCAAATTTGGTGGGAAGCTGCAGAGTGGCATGACAAACAAAATACTTCCAGGGTTTGTGATGATAGCATTTAATGCTGCAGAGATATTTACAATGCAAATATTCCCATTCAAATGCATTGACTTATTTGCCGAAAAGCTTCTACGTCAATTATAGCGCCCCCCGATGGCCTATTTTCACCAAATTTGGTAGGGGGACTAGGGATGGGATGTTGAAGAAGCCCACCAGGTTTCATTCTGATAACTATTAATTTGGCCAAGATATGCTAAAGTTCGTGTTTTGTGGCTAGCTACAACGAATTAGTTTGGTTGTAAAGTGCGAACGGTGTAGTGTAGCGAAATTCCTTTGATAACTTTTGGTCAGCTCCATACACAGATGGTATCTATCAAGTTTTGTGCACATCGGTTGTATGGCCTAGGACGAGTACGAAAACATTTTTTTTCGCACTACACGATTTTGCGAAAAAACTTTTTAGTATAAATGGACCTGTCCTATATCGTCAGATTCACGTCGATACAAGGAACAAGGTGATCTATAAATATTCGGTCTGCGATGTAGCCTTTCGGAGTTATATGCAAAAACACGTTTTACGTCATTGTAGCGCCACCTAGTGGTCCACGTATGAAATATTTGGTATGTCTGGTCCATGAACCATTGCACATCGACATTGTAAATTTTAAGTTGCTCACTTTAGTGTAAGTCGTAGATCCAAACATGGGTCCCATAGGCCACGCCCACTTTGACGAATCAATACGCCACTGTAGGCCTTTCCTCAAGAGTTGGCCTAGATGGTACACACCAAATTTCGTGAAAATCGGATGAGCTGTTCATGAGATATTAACTTTTGGTACTTTTGGCGCCCCCTATTGACCAAATTTTGTAAAATTTGTTTCCTACACTAAGAGGCGCATGTGAAACAAGAATCTAAAGATTTGTGATGATATCATTTATTTTGGCCGAGATATGGCAACGTTTGTGTCTTCGTAGCTAGCTACACAAATTTGTTTGTGAGTAGTTTACGCAATTTTCATCCGAAAAAAAATCTTTTGATAACTTTTTGTCAGGTCAGTCTACTGATGCTACAGACCAAGTTTCATGCAGATCCGTGGTACGGTCTAGGAGGAGTACGAAAAAACAGGTTTACGATAAATCGCGATTTTTTACGTATAAAAGTCTAGGCGGAAATGGGCGTGGCCTATACCACGAGATTCAACTGGATCCAAGGAACGCGTGGATATGTGTATTTTTAATGTGCGATGTACGGTTCGGGAGTTATAAGGCCAAACGCGTTTTTTCTGCTATAGCGCCACCTTGTGGTCAAAGTGGCTGAATTTTTTCGTCCGAGGTCCCTGCAGTGTTTTGGACCAGACCTGAAAACGGCAACCTCCCACCATTTACGGTTTAGGCTGCAGTATCAGTTTTAGAGGCGGAAGAAAAAGCGGAATAATAATAAGAAACCTTACAATTCCAATAGGGTTCCACAGCCCTGCTGTGCGAACGGCGTAGCTTCGCTACCGCCGATTCTCACAGCCTCGGGCTTGGACCCCTAATAATAAGAATTTTTACAATTCCAATAGGGTTCCACAGCCCTGCTGTGCGAACGGCGTAGCTTCGCTACCGCCCGTTCTCGCAACCTCGGGCTTGGACCCCTAATAATAATAATAACTAGAACTGCAAGCAGTTATGAACGGGGTCCAAGCCTTGTGCGCCGGTCCCCCCCGGCGAAAACGGAGCCCGCAAAAGGAGAACCCGAAGCGCCGCCGCCTGACCGAGCGCGAGCTCCAAAGAACGTAGTGAAATGCAATTGCAAATTTCCTCTTCGTTGCGTAAAAGGCCAAACCGCTTCTACCTTGATTATAGCGCCCCCTAAAGGGCGATTGTCGCCAAATCCGTTGGGGAGCCGCAGAGTGGCATGTCGAACATTAGTCTCAAGTTTCATGGTGATGGCATTTACTGCTGCAGAGACATATCCATTGCAAATTACTCCCATTTAAATGCATTGACTCATTTGCCAAAAGGTCTCTACGTTAATTATAGCGCCCCCTAACGGCCGATTTTCACCAAATTTGGTGGGAAGCTGCAGAGTGGCATGACAAACAAAATACTCCCAGGGTTTGTGATGATAGCATTTAATGCTGCAGAGATATTTACATTGCAAAGTATTCCCATTCAAATGCATTGACGTATTTGCCGTAAAAGCCTCTACGTTAATTATAGCGCCCCCTAAGGGCCGCTTTTGACCAAATATGGTATGTAGGCTCAGAATGGGATGTTGAAGAAGAATACCTGGTTTCTTTTTGATAATTATTAATTTGGGCGAGATATGCCAAAGTTCGTGTTTTGTGGCTAGCTACAACAAATTAGTTTAGTTGTAAAGTGCGAACGGTGTAATGTAGCGAAATTCCTTTGATAACTTTTGGTCAGCTCCATACACAGATGGTATCTACCAAGTTTCGTGCACATCGGTCGCATGGCCTAGGACGAGTATGAAAACTTTGTTTTGCGCATTGTGTGATTTTACGAAATAACTTCTTTGTGGAAATGGGATTACCCTGTATTATCATATTCATATGGATTCAAGGAACAAGGAGATCTAAGAACTTCTCATCTGCAATGCAAACTGTGGGAGTTATACGCAAAAACATATTTAAATGCATTGACTCATTTGCCAAAAGGCCTCTACGTTAATTATAGCGCCCCCTAACGGCCGATTTTCACCAAATTTGGTGGGAACCTGCAGAGTGCCATGATGAACAAAATACTCCCAGGGTTTGTAATGATAGCATTTAATGCTGCCGAGATATTTACATTGCAAAGTATTCCCATTCAAATGCATTGACTTATTTGCCGAAAAAGCCTCTACGTTAATTATAGTGCCCCCTAACGGCCGATTTTGACCAGATTTGGTGTGGAGGCTCAGAAGGGGATGTTGAAGAAGCCCACCAGGGTTCATTGTGATAACTATTAATTTGGCCGAGATATGCCAAAGTTTGTGTTTTATGGCTAGCTATAACAAATTAGTTTGGTTGTAAAGTGCGAACGGTGTAATGTAGCAAAATTCCTTTGATAACTTTTGGTCATCTCCATAAACAGATGGTATCTACCAAGTTTCGTGCACATTGGTCGCATTGCCTAGGACGAGTACGAAAACTTTGTTTTGCGCATTGTGTGATTTTACGAAATAACTTCTTCGTAGAAATGGGATTACCCTGTATCATCAGATTCATATGGATTCAATGAAGAAAAAAATCTAAGAACTTCTCATCTGCAATGCAGACTGTGGGAGTTATATGCAAAAACATATTTAAATGCATTGACTTATTTGCCAAAAGGTCTCTACGTTAATTATAGCGCCCCCTAACGGCCGATTTTCACCAAATTTGGTGGGAAGCTGCAGAGTGGCATGACAAACAAAATACATCCAGGGTTTGTGATGATAGCATTTAATGCTGCAGAGATATTTACATTGCAAAGTATTCCCATTCAAATGCATTGACTTATTTGCCGAAAAAGCCTCTACGTTAATTATAGCGCCCCCTAACGGCCGATTTTGACCAAATTTGGTGTGGAGGCTAGGGATGGGATGTTGAAGAAGCCCACCAGGATTCATTGTGATAACTATTAATTTGACCGAGATATGCCAAAGTTCGTGTTTTGTGGCTAGCTACAACGAATTAGTTTAGTTGTAAATTGCGAACGGTGTAATGTAGCGAAATTCCTTTGATAACTTTTGGTCAGCTCCATACCCAGATTGTATCTACCAAGTTTCGTGCACATTGGTTGTATGGCCTAGGACGAGTACGAAAACATTTTTTTTCGCACTACACGATTTTGCGATAAAACTTTTTAGTATAAATGGACCTGTCCTATATCGTCAGATTCAGGTCGATTCAAGCAACAAGTGCATCTATAAATATTCGGTCTGCGATGTAGCCTTTCGGAGTTATATGCAAAAACACGTTTTACGTCATTGTAGCGCCACCTAGTGGTCCAATAATGTAATATTTGGTATGTCAGGTCCATGAGCCATTGCACATCGACTCTGTAAATTTTAAGTTGCTCACTTTAGTGTAAGTGGTAGATCCAAACATGGGTCCCATAGGCCACGCCCACTTTGACGAATCAGTACGCCACTGTAGGCCTTGCCTCAAGAGTTGGCCTAGATGGTACACACCAAATTTCGTGAAAATCGGATGAGCTGTTCATGAGATATTAACTTTTGGTACTTTTGGCGCCCCCTATTGACCAAATTTTGTAAAATTAGTTGCCTACACTAAGAGGCTCATGTGAAACAAGAATCTAAAGATTTGTGATGATATCTTTTATTTTGGCCGAGATATGGCAACGTTTGTGTCTTCGTAGCTAGCTACACAAATTTGTTTGTGCGTAGTTTACGAAATTTTCATCCAAAAAAAAATCTTTTGATAACTTTTTGTCAGGTCGGTCTACTGATGCTACAAACCAAGTTTCATGCAGATCCGTTGCACGGTGTAGGAGAAGTACGAAAAAGCAGGTTTACAATAAATCGCGATTTTTCACGCATAAAAGTCGGGGCGGAAATAGGCGTGGCCTACACCACAAGATTCAGCTGGATCCAAGGAACGCGTGGATATGTGTATTTTTAATGTGCGATGTACGGTTCGGGAGTTATAAGCAGAAACGCGTTTTTTCTGCTATAGCGCCACCTAGTGGTCAAAGTGGCTGAATTTTTTCGTCCGAGGTCCCTGCAGTGTTTTGGACCAGACCTGAAAACGGCAACCTCCCACCATTTACGGTTTAGGCTGCAGTATCAGTTTTAGAGGCGGAAGAATAATAATAAGAAACCTTACAATTCCAATAGGGTTCCACAGCCCTGCTGTGCGAACGGCGTAGCTTCGCTACCGCCGGTTCTCACAACCTCGGGCTTGGACCCCTAATAAGAATTTTTACAATTCCAATAGGGTTCCACAGCCCTGCTGTGCGAACGGCGTAGCTTCGCTACCGCCCGTTCTCGCAACCTCGGGCTTGGACCCCTAATAAGAATTTTTACAATTCCAATAGGGTTCCACAGCCCTGCTGTGCGAACGGCGTAGCTTCGCTACCGCCCGTTCTCGCAACCTCGGGCTTGGACCCCTAATAATAAGAATTTTTACAATTCCAATAGGGTTCCACAGCCCTGCTGTGCGAACGGCGTAGCTTCGCTACCGCCCGTTCTCGCAACCTCGGGCTTGGACCCCTAATAACTAGAACTGCAAGCAGTTATGAACGGGGTCCAAGCCTCGTGCGCCGGTCCCCCCCGGCGAAAACGGAGCCCGCGAAAGGAGAACCCGAAGCGCCGCCGCCTGAACGAGCGCGAGCTCCAAAGAACGTAGTGAAATGCAATTGCAAATTTCCTCTTCGTTGCGTAAAAGGCCAAACCGCTTCTACCTTGATTATAGCGCCCCCTAAAGGGCGATTGTCGCCAAATCCGTTGGGGAGCCGCGGAGTGGCATGTCGAACATTAGTCTCAAGTTTCGTGATGATGGCATTTACTGCTGCCGAGATATTCACATTGCAAATTGCTCCCATTTAAATGCATTGACTCATTTGCCGAAAGGCCTCTACGTTAATTGTAGCGCCCCCTGGCGGCGAATTTTCACCAAATTTGGTGTGGAGGCTCGGGGTGGCATGACGAACAACACTGTCAAGTTTTGTGATGATGGCATTTACTGCTGCAGAGATATTCACATTGCAAATTATTCCCATTTAAATGCATTGACTTATTTACTGAAAGACCTCCACGTTAATTATAGCGCCCCCTGAAGGCCGATTTTGACCAAATTTGGTATCGAGGCTTGGAATGGCATGTCAAAGATCTGTACCAAGATTTGTTCGGATATCAAATAATTTGGCCGAGATATGCCAAAGTACGTGTTTTGTGGCTAGCCACGTCAAATTAGTTTGCTTGTAAAGTGCGAACGGTGTACCGTAGCAAAATTCTTTTGACAACTTTTGGTCAGCTCTATATACAGATGATATCTTCCAAGTTTCGTGGACATTGGTCACACGGCCTAGGACGAGTACGAAAACATTTTTTTTTGCATTGCGCAATTTTGCGAAAAATTCTTTTCGTAGAAATGGACTTTTCCTATATCATCAAATTCTGATGCATACAAGGAACACGTGGATCTATAAATATTCCATCTGCGATGTATTCTGTGGGAGTTATAGGCAAAAACACGTTTTACGTGATTGTAGCGCCACCTAGTGGTCCACTTTTGTAATATTTGGTACCTGTGGTCCGGAAACCATTGTACATCTACACTGTAAATTTGAAGTTGCTCACAATAGTGTAAGTGGTAGATATAAACCTGGGTCCCATTTGGGTCCCATAGGCCACGCCCACTTTGACGAATCAGTACCCCACTGTAGTCCTGGCCTCAGAAGTGGGCCTAGATGGTACGCTCCAAATTTCGTAAAAATCGGATGAGCCGTTCATGAGATATTAACTTTTTGTACTTTTGGCGCCCCCTATTGACCAAATTTTTTAAAATTTGTTTCAGACACTGAGAGGCTCATTCCAAACAAGAATCTAAAGATTTGTGATGATATCATTTATTTTGGCCGAGATATGGCAACGTTTGTGTCTTCGTAGCTAGCTACACAAATTTGTTTGTGCGTAGTTTACGCAATTTTTATCCGAAAAAAAATCTTTTGAATTGTTTGTCTCAGGTCGGCCAATAGATGCTAGAGACCAAGTTTCATGCAGATCCGTTACACGGTCTAAGAGGAGTACGAAAAAGCAGGATTACGATAAATCGCGATTTTTCACGTATAAAAGTCTAGGCGAAAATGGGCGTGGCCTATACCACGAGATTCAGCTGGATCCGAGGAACGCGTCGATATGTGTATTTTTAATGTGCGATGTACGGTTTGGGAGTTATAAGGACAAACGCGTTTTTTCTGCTATAGCGCCACCTAGTGGTCAAAGTGGCTGAATTTTTTCGTCCGAGGTCCCTGCAGTGATCTGGACCATTCCTGAAAACGGCAACCTCCCACCATTTACGGTTTAGGCTGCAGTATCAGTTTTAGAGGCGGAAGAATAATAATAATAATAATAACTAGAACTGCAAGCAGTTATGAACGGGGTCCAAGCCTCGTGTGCCAGTCCCCCCCGGCGCGGGTCGCCCCCGGCGACGCCGAGAGCCCGCGAAAACGGAGCCCGTGACAGGACAACTCGAAGCGCCGCTGCGGCAAGGCAAAAGTCGGGAAATTTGACCGAGTGCGAGCTCCTAAGTTCGTAGTGAAATGCAATTGCAAATTTCCTCTTCGTTGCGTAAAAGGCCCAAACGCTTCTACTTCGGTTGTAATGCCCCCTAAAGGGCGATCGTCGCCAAATCTGGTGAAGAGCTGCAGAGTGGCATGGCGAACAATAATCTCAAGTTTTGTGATGATAGCATTCACTGCTGCAGAGACATATCCATTGCAAATTACTCCCATTTAAATGCATTGACTCATTTGCCAAAAGGCCTCTATGTTAATTATAGCGCCCCCTAACGGCCGATTTTCACCAAATTTGGTGGGAAGCTGCAGAGTGGCATGACAAACAAAATACTTCCAGGGTTTGTGATGATAGCATTTAATGCTGCAGAGATATTTACATTGCAAAGTATTCCCATTCAAATGCATAGACGTATTTGCCGTAAAAGCCTCTACGTTAATTATAGCGCCCCCTAAGGGCCGATTTTGACCAAATATGGTATGGAGGCTCAGAATGGGATGTTGAAGAAGACTAACTGGTTTCTTTTTGATAACTATTAATTTGGGCGAGATATGCCAAAGTTCGTGTTTTGTGGCTAGCTACAACAAATTAGTTTAGTTGTAAAGTGCGAACGGTGTAATGTAGCGAAAGTCCTTTGATAACTTTTGGTCAGCTCCATACACAGATGGTATCTACCAAGTTTCGTGCACATCGGTCGCATGGCCTAGGACGAGTACGAAAACTTTGTTTTGCGCATTGTGTGATTTTACGAAATAACTTCTTCGTGGAAATGGGATTACCCTGTATTATCAGATTCATATGGATTCAAGGAACAAGGAGATCTAAGAACTTCTCATCTGCAATGCAAACTGTGGGAGTTATACGCAAAAACATATTTAAATGCATTGACTTATTTGCCAAAAGGTCTCTACGTTAATTATAGCGCCCCCTAACGGCCGATTTTCACCAAATTTGGTGGGAAGCTGCAGAGTGGCATGACGAACAAAATACTCCCAGGGTTTGTGATGATAGCATTTAATGCTGCAGAGATATTTACATTGCAAAGTATTCCCATTCAAATGCATTGACTTATTTGCCGAAAAGGCCTCTACGTTAATTATAGCGCCCCCTAACGGCCGATTTTGACCAAATTAGGTGTGGAGGCTCAGAATGGGATGTTGAAGAAGCCTACCTGGTTTCTTTCTGATAACTATTAATTTGGGCGAGATATGCTAAAGTTCGTGTTTTGTGGCTAGCTACAACGAATTAGTTTGGTTGTAAAGTGCGAACGGTGTAATATAGCGAAATTCCTTTGATAACTTTTGGTCAGCTCCATACACAGATGGTATCTACCAAGTTTCGTGCACATCGGTTGTATGGCCTAGGACGAGTACGAAAACATTTTTTTTCGCACTACACGATTTTGCGAAAAAACTTTTTAGTATAAATGGACCTGTCCTATATCGTCAGATTCAGGTCGATACAAGGAACAAGTCCATCTATAAATATTCGGTCTGCAATGTAGCATTTCGGAGTTATATGCAAAAACACGTTTTACGTCATTGTAGCGCCACCTAGTGGTCCAATAATGTAATATTTGGTAAGTCAGGTCCATGAACCATTGCACATCGACTCTGTAAATATTAAGTTGCTCACTTTAGTGTAAGTGGTAGATCCAAACATGGCACCCATAGGCCACGCCCACTTTGACGAATCAGTACCCCACTGTAGGCCTGGCCTCAAGAGTGGGCCTAGATGGTACGCACCAAATTTCGTGAGAATCGGATGAGCTGTTCATGAGATATTAACTTTTGGTACTTTTGGCGCCCCCTATTGACCAAATTTTGTAAAATTTGTTTCCTACACTAAGAGGCTCATGTGAAACAAGAATCTAAAGATTTGTGATGATATCATTTATTTTGGCCGAGATATGGCAACGTTTGTGTCTTCGTAGCTAGCTACACAAATTTGTTTGCGCGTAGTTTACGCAATTTTCATCCGAAAAAAAATCTTTTGATAACTTTTTGTCAAGTCGGTCTATAGATGCTACTTACCAAGTTTTATGCAAATCGGTTGCACGGTCTAGGAGGAGTATGAAAAAGTAGGTTTACGATAAATCGCGATTTTTAACGCACAAAAGTCGGGGCGGAAATGGGCGTGACCTACATAACTAGATTCATCGGGATCCAGGGAACGCGTGGATATGTGCATTTTCTTTGTGCGATGTACGGTTTGGGAGTTATAAGGCCAAACGCGTTTTTTCTGCTATAGCGCCACCTAGTGGTGGAAGTGGCTGAATTTTTTCGTCCGAGGTCCCTGCAGGGTTTGGGACCAGACCTGAAAACGGCAACCTCCCACCATTTACGGTTTAGGCTGCAGTATCAGTTTTAGAGGCGGAAGAAAAATAGGGAAGAATAATAAGAAACCTTACAATTCCAATAGGGTTCCACAGCCCTGCTGTGCGAACGGCGTAGCTTCGCTACCGCCGGTTCTCGCAACCTCGGGCTTGGACCCCTAACTAGAACTGCAAGCAGTTATGAACGGGGTCCAAGCCTCGTGCGTCAGTCCTATCCGGCGCGAGCCGCCCCCGGCGATGCCGAGAGCCCGCAAAAACGGAGCATGCGAAAGGAAAACCCGAAGCGCCGCCGCGGCGAGACAAAAGTCGGTAAATTTGGCCGAGTGCGAGCTCCAAAGTTCGTAGTGAAATGCAATTGCAAATTTCCTCTTCGTTGTGTAAAAGCCCCAAACGCTTCTACTTCGGTTGTAACGCCCCCTAAAGTGCGATCGTCGCCAAATCTGGTGAAGAGCTGCAGAGTGGCATGGCGAATAATAATCTCAAGTTTTGTGATGAAAGCATTCACTGCTGCAGAGACATATCCATTGCAAATTACTCCCATTTAAATGCATTGACTCATTTGCCAAAAGGCCTCTACGTTAATTATAGCGCCCCCTAACGGCCGATTTTCACCAAATTTGGTGGGAAGCTGCAGAGTGCCATGCCGAACAAAATACTCCCAGGGTTTTTAATGATAGCATTTAATGCTTCCGAGATATTTACATTGCAAAGTATTCCCATTCAAATGTATTGACTTATTTGCCGAAAAAGCCTCTACGTTAATCATAGCGCACCCTAACGGCCGATTTCGACCAGATTTGGTGTGGAGGCTCAGAAGGGGATGTTGAAGAAGCCTACCTGGTTGCTTTTTGATAACTATTAATTTGGGCGAGATATGCCAAAGTTCGTGTTTTGTGGCTAGCTACAACAAATTAGTTTAGTTGTAAAGTGCGAACGGTGTAATGTAGCAAAATTCCTTTGATAACTTTTAGTCAGCTCCATACACAGATGGTATCTACCAGGTTTTGTGCACATCGGTCGCATGGCCTAGGACGAGTACGAAAACTTTGTTTTGCGCATTGTGTGATTTTACGAAATAACTTCTTCGTGGAAATGGGATTACCCTGTATCATCAGATTCATATGGATTCAAGGAACAAGGATATCTAAGAACTTTTCATCTGCAATGCAGACTGTGGGAGTTATACGTAAAAACATATTTAAATGCATTGACTTATTTGCCAAAAGGTCTCTACGTTAATTATAGCGACCCCTAACGGCCGATTTTCACCAAATTTGGTGGGAAGCTGCAGAGTGGCATGACAAACAAAATACTTCCAGGGTTTGTGATGATAGCATTTAATGCTGCAGAGATATTTACAATGCAAATATTCCCATTCAAATGCATTGACTTATTTGCCGAAAAGCTTCTACGTCAATTATAGCGCCCCCCGATGGCCTATTTTCACCAAATTTGGTAGGGGGACTAGGGATGGGATGTTGAAGAAGCCCACCAGGTTTCATTCTGATAACTATTAATTTGGCCAAGATATGCTAAAGTTCGTGTTTTGTGGCTAGCTACAACGAATTAGTTTGGTTGTAAAGTGCGAACGGTGTAGTGTAGCGAAATTCCTTTGATAACTTTTGGTCAGCTCCATACACAGATGGTATCTATCAAGTTTCGTGCACATCGGTTGTATGGCCTAGGACGAGTACGAAAACATTTTTTTTCGCACTACACGATTTTGCGAAAAAACTTTTTAGTATAAATGGACCTGTCCTATATCGTCAGATTCACGTCGATACAAGGAACAAGGTGATCTATAAATATTCGGTCTGCGATGTAGCCTTTCGGAGTTATATGCAAAAACACGTTTTACGTCATTGTAGCGCCACCTAGTGGTCCACGTATGTAATATTTGGTATGTCTGGTCCATGAACCATTGCACATCGACATTGTAAATTTTAAGTTGCTCACTTTAGTGTAAGTCGTAGATCCAAACATGGGTCCCATAGGCCACGCCCACTTTGACGAATCAATACGCCACTGTAGGCCTTTCCTCAAGAGTTGGCCTAGATGGTACACACCAAATTTCGTGAAAATCGGTTGAGCTGTTCATGAGATATTAACTTTTGGTACTTTTGGCGCCCCCTATTGACCAAATTTTGTAAAATTAGTTTCCTACACTAAGAGGCTCATGTGAAAAAAGAATTTAAAGATTTGTGATGATATCATTAATTTTGGCCGAGATATGGCAACGTTTGTGTCTTCGTAGCTAGCTACACAAATTTGTTTGTGCGTAGTTTACGCAATTTTCATCCGAAAACAAATCTTTTGATAACTTTTTGTCAGGTCGGTCTACTGATGCTACAGACCAAGTTTCATGCAGATCCGTTGCACGGTCTAGGAGGAGTACGAAAAAGCAGGTTTACGATAAATCGCGATTTTTCACGCATAAAAGTCGGGGCGGAAATAGGCGTGGCCTATACCACGAGATTCAGCTGGATCCAAGGAACGCGTGGATATGTGTATTTTTAATGTGCGATGTACGGTTTGGGAGTTATAAGGCCAAACGCGTTTTTTCTGCTATAGCGCCACCTAGTGGTGAAAGTGGCTGAATTATTTCGTCCGAGGTCCCTGCAGGGTTTTGGACCAGACCTGAAAACGGCAACCTCCCACCATTTACGGTTTAGGCTGCAGTATCAGTTTTAGAGGCGGAAGAAAAAGCGGAATAATAATAAGAAACCTTACAATTCCAATAGGGTTCCACAGCCCTGCTGTGCGAACGGCGTAGCTTCGCTACCGCCGATTCTCACAGCCTCGGGCTTGGACCCCTAATAATAACTAGAACTGCAAGCAGTTATGAACGGGGTCCAAGCCTCGTGCGCCTGTCCACCCCGGCGCGTGTCGCCCCCGGCGATCGTTGCCAAATCTGGTGAAGAGCCACAGAGTGGCATGGCGAACAATAATCTCAAGTTTTGTGATGATAGCATTTACTGCTGCAGAGACGTATCTATTGCAAATTACTCCCATTTAAATGCATTGACTCATTTGCCAAAAGGCCTCTACGTTAATTGTAGCGCCCCCTGACTGCCGATTTTCACCAAATTTTGTGGGAAGCCGCAGAGTGGCATGCTGAACAAAATACACCCAGGGTTTGTGATGATAGCATTTAATGCTGCAGAGATATTTACATTGCAAATTATTCCCATTTAAATGCATTGACTCATTTGCCGAAAGGCCTCTACGTTAATTGTAGCGCCCCCTGACGGCGGATTTTCACCAAATTCGGCGTGGAGGCTCGGAGTGGCATGTCGAACAATACCCTCAAGTTTTGTGATGATAGTATTTACTTCTGCGGAGATATTTACGTTGCAAATTATTCCCATTTAAATGCATTGACTTATTTACCGAAAGGCCTCTACGTTAATTATAGCGCCCCCTGATGGCCGATTCTAACCAAATTTGGTAAGGAGGCTAGGAATGGGATGTCAAAGATCTCTACCAAGATTTGTTCTGATAACTATTAATTTGGCCGAGATATGCTAAAGTTCGTGTTTTGTGGCTAGCTACGACAAATTTGTTTGCGTGTAGAGTGCGAACGGTGTAACGTAGCAAAATTCTTTTGATAACTTTTGGTCAGCTCTATATACAGAAGATATCTACCAAGTTTCGTGCACATCGGTAACAAGGCCTAGGACGAGTATGATAACATTTGTTTTTGCATTGCGCGATTTTGCGAAAGAACTTTGTTGTTGAAATGGACTTGTCCTATATCGTCAGATTCAGGGCGATACAAGGAACAAGGGGATCTATACATTTTCGGTCTGCGATGTAGCCTTTCGGAGTTATAGGCAAAAACACGTTTTACGTCATTGTAGCGCCACCTAGTGGTCCACTTATGTAATATTTGGTAGGTCAGGTCCATAAGCCATTGCACATCGACACTGTAAATTTTAAGTTGCTCACTTTAGTCTAAGTGGTAGATCCAAACATGGGTCCCATAGGCCACGCCCACTTTGACGAATCAGTACCCCACTGTAGTCCTGGCCTCAGGAGTGGGCCTAGATGGTACGCACCAAATTTCGTGAAAATCGGATGAGCCGTTCATGAGATATTAACTTTTTGTACTTTTGGCGCCCCCTATCGACCAAATTTTGTAAAATTTGTTGCAGACACTGAGAGGCTCATGCCAAACAAGAATCTAAAGACATGTGATGATACCCTTTATTTTGGCCGAGATATGGCAACGTTTGTGTCTTTGTAGCTAGCTACACAAATTTGTTTGTGCGTAGTTTACGAAATTTTCATCCGAAAAAAAATCTTTTGATAACTTTTCGTCAGGTCGGCCTAGAGATACTACAGACCAAGTTTCATGCAGATCCGTCGCACGGTCTAGGAGGAGTACGAAAAAGCAGGTTTACGATAAATCGCGATTTTTCACGTATAAAAGTCTAGGCGGAAATGGGCGTGGCCTATACCACGAGATTCAGCTGGATCCGAGGAACGCGTCGATATGTGTATTTTTAATGTGCGATGTACGGTTTGGGAGTTATAAGGACAAACGCGTTTTTTCTGCTATAGCGCCACCTAGTGGTCAAAGTGGCTGAATTTTTTCGTCCGAGGTCCCTGCAGTGATCTGGACCATTCCTGAAAACGGCAACCTCCCACCATTTACGGTTTAGGCTGCAGTATCAGTTTTAGAGGCGGAAGAATAATAATAATAATAACTAGAACTGCAAGCAGTTATGAACGGGGTCCAAGCCTCGTGCGTCAGTCCTATCCGGCGCGAGCCGCCCCCGGCGATGCCGAGAGCCCGCAAAAACGGAGCATGCGAAAGGAAAACCCGAAGCGCCGCCGCGGCGAGACAAAAGTCGGTAAATTTGGCCGAGTGCGAGCTCCAAAGTTCGTAGTGAAATGCAATTGCAAATTTCCTCTTCGTTGTGTAAAAGCCCCAAACGCTTCTACTTCGGTTGTAACGCCCCCTAAAGTGCGATCGTCGCCAAATCTGGTGAAGAGCTGCAGAGTGGCATGGCGAATAATAATCTCAAGTTTTGTGATGAAAGCATTCACTGCTGCAGAGACATATCCATTGCAAATTACTCCCATTTAAATGCATTGACTCATTTGCCAAAAGGCCTCTACGTTAATTATAGCGCCCCCTAACGGCCGATTTTCACCAAATTTGGTGGGAAGCTGCAGAGTGCCATGCCGAACAAAATACTCCCAGGGTTTTTAATGATAGCATTTAATGCTTCCGAGATATTTACATTGCAAAGTATTCCCATTCAAATGTATTGACTTATTTGCCGAAAAAGCCTCTACGTTAATCATAGCGCCCCCTAACGGCCGATTTCGACCAGATTTGGTGTGGAGGCTCAGAAGGGGATGTTGAAGAAGACTACCTGGTTGCTTTTTGATAACTATTAATTTGGGCGAGATATGCCAAAGTTCGTGTTTTGTGGCTAGCTACAACAAATTAGTTTAGTTGTAAAGTGCGAACGGTGTAATGTAGCAAAATTCCTTTGATAACTTTTAGTCAGCTCCATACACAGATGGTATCTACCAGGTTTTGTGCACATCGGTCGCATGGCCTAGGACGAGTACGAAAACTTTGTTTTGCGCATTGTGTGATTTTACGAAATAACTTCTTCGTGGAAATGGGATTACCCTGTATCATCAGATTCATATGGATTCAAGGAACAAGGATATCTAAGAACTTTTCATCTGCAATGCAGACTGTGGGAGTTATACGTAAAAACATATTTAAATGCATTGACTTATTTGCCAAAAGGTCTCTACGTTAATTATAGCGACCCCTAACGGCCGATTTTCACCAAATTTGGTGGGAAGCTGCAGAGTGGCATGACAAACAAAATACTTCCAGGGTTTGTGATGATAGCATTTAATGCTGCAGAGATATTTACAATGCAAATATTCCCATTCAAATGCATTGACTTATTTGCCGAAAAGCTTCTACGTCAATTATAGCGCCCCCCGATGGCCTATTTTCACCAAATTTGGTAGGGGGACTAGGGATGGGATGTTGAAGAAGCCCACCAGGTTTCATTCTGATAACTATTAATTTGGCCAAGATATGCTAAAGTTCGTGTTTTGTGGCTAGCTACAACGAATTAGTTTGGTTGTAAAGTGCGAACGGTGTAGTGTAGCGAAATTCCTTTGATAACTTTTGGTCAGCTCCATACACAGATGGTATCTATCAAGTTTCGTGCACATCGGTTGTATGGCCTAGGACGAGTACGAAAACATTTTTTTTCGCACTACACGATTTTGCGAAAAAACTTTTTAGTATAAATGGACCTGTCCTATATCGTCAGATTCACGTCGATACAAGGAACAAGGTGATCTATAAATATTCGGTCTGCGATGTAGCCTTTCGGAGTTATATGCAAAAACACGTTTTACGTCATTGTAGCGCCACCTAGTGGTCCACGTATGTAATATTTGGTATGTCTGGTCCATGAACCATTGCACATCGACATTGTAAATTTTAAGTTGCTCACTTTAGTGTAAGTCGTAGATCCAAACATGGGTCCCATAGGCCACGCCCACTTTGACGAATCAATACGCCACTGTAGGCCTTTCCTCAAGAGTTGGCCTAGATGGTACACACCAAATTTCGTGAAAATCGGTTGAGCTGTTCATGAGATATTAACTTTTGGTACTTTTGGCGCCCCCTATTGACCAAATTTTGTAAAATTAGTTTCCTACACTAAGAGGCTCATGTGAAAAAAGAATCTAAAGATTTGTGATGATATCATTAATTTTGGCCGAGATATGGCAACGTTTGTGTCTTCGTAGCTAGCTACACAAATTTGTTTGTGCGTAGTTTACGCAATTTTCATCCGAAAACAAATCTTTTGATAACTTTTTGTCAGGTCGGTCTACTGATGCTACAGACCAAGTTTCATGCAGATCCGTTGCACGGTCTAGGAGGAGTACGAAAAAGCAGGTTTACGATAAATCGCGATTTTTCACGCATAAAAGTCGGGGCGGAAATAGGCGTGGCCTATACCACGAGATTCAGCTGGATCCAAGGAACGCGTGGATATGTGTATTTTTAATGTGCGATGTACGGTTTGGGAGTTATAAGGCCAAACGCGTTTTTTCTGCTATAGCGCCACCTAGTGGTGAAAGTGGCTGAATTTTTTCGTCCGAGGTCCCTGCAGGGTTTTGGACCAGACCTGAAAACGGCAACCTCCCACCATTTACGGTTTAGGCTGCAGTATCAGTTTTAGAGGCGGAAGAAAAAGCGGAATAATAATAAGAAACCTTACAATTCCAATAGGGTTCCACAGCCCTGCTGTGCGAACGGCGTAGCTTCGCTACCGCCGATTCTCACAGCCTCGGGCTTGGACCCCTAATAACTAGAACTGCAAGCAGTTATGAACGGGGTCCAAGCCTCGTGTGCCAGTCCCCCCCGGCGCGGGTCGCCCCCGGCGACGCCGAGAGCCCGCGAAAACGGAGCCCGCGACAGGACAACCCGAAGCGCCGCTGCGGCGAGGCAAAAGTCGGGAAATTTGACCGAGTGCGAGCTCCAAAGTTCGTAGTGAAATTTCCTCTTCGTTGCGTAAAAGGCCCAAACGCTTCTACTTCGGTTGTAATGCCCCCTAAAGGGCGATCGTCGCCAAATCTGGTGAAGAGCTGCAGAGTGGCATGGCGAACAATAATCTCAAGTTTTGTGATGATAGCATTCACTGCTGCAGAGACATATCCATTGCAAATTACTCCCATTTAAATGCATTGACTCATTTGCCAAAAGGCCTCTACGTTAATTATAGCGCCCCCTAACGGCCGATTTTCACCAAATTTGGTGGGAACCTGCAGAGTGCCATGATGAACAAAATACTCCCAGGGTTTGTAATGATAGCATTTAATGCTGCCGAGATATTTACATTGCAAAGTATTCCCATTCAAATGCATTGACTTATTTGCCGAAAAAGCCTCTACGTTAATTATAGTGCCCCCTAACGGCCGATTTTGACCAGATTTGGTGTGGAGGCTCAGAAGGGGATGTTGAAGAAGCCCACCAGGTTTCATTGTGATAACTATTAATTTGGCCGAGATATGCCAAAGTTTGTGTTTTATGGCTAGCTATAACAAATTAGTTTGGTTGTAAAGTGCGAACGGTGTAATGTAGCAAAATTCCTTTGATAACTTTTGGTCATCTCCATAAACAGATGGTATCTACCAAGTTTCGTGCACATTGGTCGCATTGCCTACGACGAGTACGAAAACTTTGTTTTGCGCATTGTGTGATTTTACGAAATAACTTCTTCGTAGAAATGGGATTACCCTGTATCATCAGATTCATATGGATTCAATGAAGAAAGAAATCTAAGAACTTCTCATCTGCAATGCAGACTGTGGGAGTTATATGCAAAAACATATTTAAATGCATTGACTTATTTGCCAAAAGGTCTCTACGTTAATTATAGCGCCCCCTAACGGCCGATTTTCACCAAATTTGGTGGGAAGCTGAAGAGTGGCATGACAAACAAAATACATCCAGGGTTTGTGATGATAGCATTTAATGCTGCAGAGATATTTACATTGCAAAGTATTCCCATTCAAATGCATTGACTTATTTGCCGAAAAAGCCTCTACGTTAATTATAGCGCCCCCTAACGGCCGATTTTGACCAAATTTGGTGTGGAGGCTAGGGATGGGATGTTGAAGAAGCCCACCAGGATTCATTGTGATAACTATTAATTTGACCGAGATATGCCAAAGTTCGTGTTTTGTGGCTAGCTACAACGAATTAGTTTAGTTGTAAATTGCGAACGGTGTAATGTAGCGAAATTCCTTTGATAACTTTTGGTCAGCTCCATACACAGATTGTATCTACCAAGTTTCGTGCACATTGGTTGTATGGCCTAGGACGAGTACGAAAACATTTTTTTTCGCACTACACGATTTTGCGATAAAACTTTTTAGTATAAATGGACCTGTCCTATATCGTCAGATTCAGGTCGATTCAAGCAACAAGTGCATCTATAAATATTCGGTCTGCGATGTAGCCTTTCGGAGTTATATGCAAAAACACGTTTTACGTCATTGTAGCGCCACCTAGTGGTCCAATAATGTAATATTTGGTATGTCAGGTCCATGAACCATTGCACATCGACTCTGTAAATTTTAAGTTGCTCACTTTAGTGTAAGTGGTAGATCCAAACATGGGTCCCATAGGCCACGCCCACTTTGACGAATCAGTACGCCACTGTAGGCCTTGCCTCAAGAGTTGGCCTAGATGGTACACACCAAATTTCGTGAAAATCGGATGAGCTGTTCATGAGATATTAACTTTTGGTACTTTTGGCGCCCCCTATTGACCAAATTTTGTAAAATTAGTTGCCTACACTAAGAGGCTCATGTGAAACAAGAATCTAAAGATTTGTGATGATATCTTTTATTTTGGCCGAGATATGGCAACGTTTGTGTCTTCGTAGCTAGCTACACAAATTTGTTTGTGCGTAGTTTACGAAATTTTCATCCGAAAAAAAATCTTTTGATAACTTTTTGTCAGGTCGGTCTACTGATGCTACAGACCAAGTTTCATGCAGATCCGTTGCACGGTGTAGGAGAAGTACGAAAAAGCAGGTTTACAATAAATCGCGATTTTTCACGCATAAAAGTCGGGGCGGAAATAGGCGTGGCCTACACCACAAGATTCAGCTGGATCCAAGGAACGCGTGGATATGTGTATTTTTAATGTGCGATGTACGGTTCGGGAGTTATAAGCAGAAACGCGTTTTTTCTGCTATAGCGCCACCTAGTGGTCAAAGTGGCTGAATTTTTTCGTCCGAGGTCCCTGCAGTGTTTTGGACCAGACCTGAAAACGGCAACCTCCCACCATTTACGGTTTAGGCTGCAGTATCAGTTTTAGAGGCGGAAGAATAATAATAAGAAACCTTACAATTCCAATAGGGTTCCACAGCCCTGCTGTGCGAACGGCGTAGCTTCGCTACCGCCGGTTCTCACAACCTCGGGCTTGGACCCCTAACTAGAACTGCAAGCAGTTATGAACGGGGTCCAAGCCTTGTGCGCCGGTCCCCCCCGGCGAAAACGGAGCCCGCGAAAGGAGAACCCGAAGCGCCGCCGCCTGAACGAGCGCGAGCTCCAAAGAACGTAGTGAAATGCAATTGCAAATTTCCTCTTCGTTGCGTAAAAGGCCAAACCGCTTCTACCTTGATTATAGCGCCCCCTAAAGGGCGATTGTCGCCAAATCCGTTGGGGAGCCGCAGAGTGGCATGTCGAACATTAGTCTCAAGTTTCGTGATGATGGCATTTACTGCTGCCGAGATATTCACATTGCAAATTGCTCCCATTTAAATGCATTGACTCATTTGCCGAAAGGCCTCTACGTTAATTGTAGCGCCCCCTGGCGGCGAATTTTCACCAAATTTGGTGTGGAGGCTCGGGGTGGCATGACGAACAACACTGTCAAGTTTTGTGATGATGGCATTTACTGCTGCAGAGATATTCACATTGCAAATTATTCCCATTTAAATGCATTGACTTATTTACTGAAAGACCTCCACGTTAATTATAGCGCCCCCTGAAGGCCGATTTTGACCAAATTTGGTATCGAGGCTTGGAATGGCATGTCAAAGATCTGTACCAAGATTTGTTCGGATATCAAATAATTTGGCCGAGATATGCCAAAGTACGTGTTTTGTGGCTAGCCACGTCAAATTAGTTTGCTTGTAAAGTGCGAACGGTGTACCGTAGCAAAATTCTTTTGACAACTTTTGGTCAGCTCTATATACAGATGATATCTTCCAAGTTTCGTGGACATTGGTCACACGGCCTA
Organism: Gymnocephalus cernua; assembly: GCA_023631565.1. NCBI lineage: Eukaryota > Metazoa > Chordata > Actinopteri > Perciformes > Percidae > Gymnocephalus > Gymnocephalus cernua. Next base: position 29,602,850 of record CM042442.1, on the reverse strand, counting down.
GGACGAGTACGATAACATTTGTTTTTGCATTATGCGATTTTGCGAAAAAAAATTTTAGTATATATGAACCTGTCCTATATCTTCAGATTCAGGTCCATACAAGGAACAAGTGGATCTATAAATATTCGGTCTTCGATGTAGCCTTTCGGAGTTATATGCAAAAACACTTTTAAATGCATTGACTTATTTGGCAGAAGGTCTCTACGTTAATTACAGCGCCCCCTAACGGCCGATTTTCACCAAATTTGGTGGGAAGCCACAGAGTTGTATGCCGAACAAAATACTCCCAGGGTTTGTGATGATAGCATTTAATGCTGCAGAGATATTTACATTGCAAATTATTCCCATTCAAATGCATTGACTTATTTGCCGAAAAGCCTCTACGTCAATTATAGCGCCCCCCGACGGCCTATCTTCACCAAATTTGGTATGGAGACTAGGAATGGGATGTTGAAGAATCCCACCAGGTTTAATTCTGATAACTATTAATTTGGCCGAGATATGCCAAAGTTCGTGTTTTGTGGCTAGCAACAACGAATTAGTTTGGTTGTAAAGTGCGAACGGTGTAATTTAGCGAAATTCCTTTGATAACTTTTGGTCAGCTCCATATACAGATGGTATATACCAAGTTTCGTGCACATCGGTTGTATGGCCTAGGACGAGTACGAAAACATTTTTTTCCGCACTACACGATTTTGCGAAAAAAACTTTTAGTATAAATGGAACTGTCCTATATCATCAGATTCAGGTCGATACAAGGAACAAGTCGATCTATAAATATTCGGTCTGCGATGTAGCCTTTCGGAGTTATATGCAAAAACACGTTTTACGTCATTGTAGCGCCACCTAGTGGTCCACTTATGTAATATTTGGTAGGTCAGGTCCGTGAGACATTGCACATCTACACTGTAAATTTTAAGTTGCTCACTTTAGTGTAAGTGGTAGATCCAAACATGGGTCCCATAGGCCACGCCCACTTTGACGAATCAGTACCGCACTGTAGGCCTGGCCTCAGGAGTGGGCCTAGATGGTACGCACCAAATTTCGTGAAAATCGGATGAGCCGTTCATGAGATATTAACTTTTGGTACTTTTGGCGCCCCCTATTGACCAAATTTTGTAAAATTAGTTTCCTACACTGAGACGCTCATGTGAAACAAGAATCTAAAGACTTGTGATGATATCATTTATTTTGGCCAAGATATGGCAACATTTGTGTCTTCGTAGCTAGCTACACAAATTTGTTTGGGCGTAGTTTACGCAATTTTTATCCGAAAATAATTCTTTTGATAACTTTTTGTCAGGTCGGTCTATAGATGCTTCTTACCAAGTTTTATGCAAATCAGTTGCACGGTCTAGGAGGAGTATAAAAAAGTAGGTTTACAATAAATCACGATTTTTCACGGAAAAAAGTCGGGGCGGAAATGGGCGTGGCCTACATCACGAGATTCAGCTGGATTCAGGGAACGCATGGATATGTTTATTTTTATTGTGCGATGTACGGTTCGGGAGTTATAAGGCCAAACGCGTTTTTTCTGCTATAGCGCCACCTAGCGGTGAAAGTGGCTGAATTTTTTCGTGCGAGGTCCCTGCAGGGTTTTGGACCAGACCTCAAAACGGCAACCTCCCACCATTTACGGTTTAGGCTGCAGTATCAGTTTTAGAGGCGGAAGAAAAATAAGACGAATAATAATAATAAGAAACCTTACAATTCCAATAGGGTTCCACAGCCCTGCTGTGCGAACGGCGTAGCTTCGCTACCGCCGATTCTCACAACCTCGGGCTTGGACCCCTAACTAGAACTGCAAGCAGTTATGACGGGGTCCAAGTCTCCGATGCAACTCGTCCCCGACGCCCCGAGGAGCGTGCGAAAGCGGAACCCAAAGCCCGACTGAGTGGAGGCAAACGTTGGTAAATATCGAGAGGCGTGAGCCGCAAGGTCTGCGGTACGTTGCGATGCAAATATCCCATCAAGGTCAATGGAGCAAAAGGGCCCGGTCTGATTTAAGTTGACTTTAGCGCCCCCTAATGACCGATCTTTACCAAATTGGGTTTGGAGCCTCAGGGCGGCATGCCGACGACGACCCCCCAAGTTTCACGTTGATAGCCTGTAATCTTGCCGAGATACTGCAATTGATCTTCCCCAAATTTGGTAGAGAGCATCAGAGTGCTATGTTGGACAGTATTCTTGAGTGGTTTGCTTATATATTTAAAATTGGCCGAGATATGATTAAGTTTGTGCTTGGTAGCTTACTAGGAAAATTTGTTTGGTCATCAATGCGCATACTTTAACGTAGCAAAATTAAAAAACGTAGCAAAAAGCAAGTATACATCTTGATAACATGCAAATAATATACAAATTGGCGTTTCGTATATATGCACTTTCAGAAATTCAGTATGCATAATAAAAAGATACACTGCACTACTCAATGGAAATAGTGGCCATTAGAGCTGGACAATTCAGTGAAAAATATGAATCACGATTTTGTTTTGCTTAAAATTGATATCACCATTCCTTGACACGATTTTTTTTCTCAACAAGTGTAATGTTTATTGCACACATGAACCATGGAAAAACAAAACAAATTGTCAGTACCAAACTGATTTTTTGGGCATGTATAGCACATTGCACATCACCACACGCCTGCAAACATAAGGGGTTCTCCCACCATAGGCATAGTCATGCCCACTGCCAACCCGGAACTTGTGGCGTGCCGTCTAATTAAGACCGTTGCAGCACTTGCCATCACTCCCTTACCAGTCCCTGTGGTCACTTGGCCAATGAATGCAAATGGAAAAAAGGTTTGTTTTTGTTTGTGTTTCTCTGTTATGTACCTTTTTTCTGTATGAGTTCAGTTTGAGACTGAGTGGTTGGCTGATTTTTGTCACTAGTGCCTGGGCTCACTCGACGAGTGAAACACATGACTAAAAAGCAGGGTGAATCAAGATCGCGATTTTATAATGATTAATCTTGTGGTCATGCAAAATACTGAACACTTCTTGTGTTGGGCTGGGATGGGGGTTAGAGGGTTACTGCATGGAAGTTAGGAGGAGGGGAAGGGGACGGGATGAAGAGGAGGGAGTGGCAAACTAGCTTCCATATTAAGGGACAACACTTTGAACATCAAAAATAAGCTACATCACCCAACATCTCTTAGAGCACCTTTAACATTGATTGACTAAAATGGTCAAAACACATCTACATTGACAATAGCGTCCGCTAATGGCCAATCTTCGCCAAATGTGATACAAAGGCTCAGAACAGCATGCCGAACAAGCATCACGTTTCATGTTGATAGCATTAACTGTCGCAGCAACACGTTTTTTTCTGCTTTATTGCCACCTCGTGGTGGAAATAGGTGAATTGTTGCGCCTGAGGTCCTTGCAGGGTTCTGGACCAGTCCTGGAAATGGCACCCGCCCACCATGTGGGCGCACAAGGGCAAAAACAGGTCCACGTTGAATGTAGCACCCCCTAAAGGCCTATGTTTACGAAATTCGGTGGCCTCAAAATGACATTCCGTAAAAGCAGCCCAAGTTTCGCGTTGATAGCATGTACTGTGGCCGAGATATTGTAATTGAAATCTTCCCATTTAAATGCATTGAGTTATTAAAAAATACAGTTTTTTTAACTGAATTTATTTCAAACAACTCTTCACACGAACAATTTTGTATGCATGTTTTGTCCGAGTCAAGGTTATTGTAGTTGTACATTTGTCATGGGACAAGGTTCAAAAAGCTCAGAAAAAGTATTGTGTAAAAATAACTCAACAAAAACATCATACAATGTTAGAAATATGTATTCACAATCTATTCAACAATAACACTAGTAGATAAAATGTACATATGTTTATGAATATGTAAAGAGTCTACACAAGACGCCAAATGTGTAAGTGACGTGTTCCAGGACAAAACCTAAATAGCCAATAGACTAAAGATGTCTAAAACGATGTTTTGAACGTTACTGTACTTACTGTACCGGGGTTACAGGGCATGGATGGCATGGATGTATGTATGTACAGGGCATGTATGTATGTATGTATGTATGTATGTATGGATCTCTGTCGCAAAGATATTGAAAATCACAAAGTCCCCATTTAAATGCATTGACTTATTGGCCAACGCAAATAAACGTTGATTATAGCACCCCCTAATGGCTGATCTTTACCAAATTTGGTGTAGAGCCTCAGGTTGGCATGCCGACAAAGCCCCCCAAGTTTCGCGTTGACAGCATGTACGGTGGCCGAGATATTGTAATTGAAATCTTCCCATTTAAATGCATTGAGTTATTTAATGAAAAACTTAAACGTTTATTATAGCGCCCCGTAATGGCCGATCTTCCCAAAATTTGGTCCACAGCATTGGAGTGCTATGTAGCACAAGGTTGTCAAATGGTTTGCTTATAGCTTTAAAATCGGCCGACATATGATTAAGTTTGTGCTTGGTAGCTAGCTAGGATAATTTGTTTGGTCGTAAAATGCGCATACTTTAACGTAGAAAGATTCTTTGGATAATTTTTGTTCAAGTGTGTCTAGAGGTGCTAGGTACCAGGTTTCGTGCATATCGGTTGCACGGCCTTGGACGAGTTCGAAAAAGTTGGTTTTGCACATTGCGCGATATTGCGAAAACAATTCTCAGCAGAAATGGGCGTGGCCTACATCATGAGATTCAGATGGACTCAAGGAACACGGGGACATATGGATTTCTAATGTGCGATACGTAGTGTGGGAGTTAAAAGCAAAAAAACACTATAGCGCCACCTAGTGGTCTACATGTGTAATTCTTTGTAACTGCAGTCCATGCCCCATTCTACATCTACCATGTAAATTTCAATTGGCTCACATCAGGGTAAAGGGTGAATCTAGACGTGAGTCTCATAGGCCACGCCCACTTTGACCAATCCGTACCCCACGGTAGGGGTGGTCTCATGAGTGACTCTAGATAGTACCCTCCAAATTTGGTAAAAATCGAATGAGCCGTTCATGAGATATAAACATTTTGTACTTGTAGCGCCCCCTACTGGTCAATTTTTGTAATATGTATTGGGCCCCTCCAGAGGGACATGGGAAACAAGAATCTGAAGTTGTGCATTGATAACATTTATTTTGACCGAGATATGGCAAAGTTCGTGTTTTCATTGTTAGCTACACAAATTTGGTTGTGCGTAATATATGCAATTTGGGTCCTATAACAATTCTGTTTATAATTATTTGTCTGGTTGGTCTGAAGGTGCTACGTGCCAAGTTTCGTGCGAATCGGTCACACGGTCTAGGAGGAGTTTGAAAAAGTAGGTTTTTGATAAATTGCGATTTTTCACGCATAAAACTATAGGCGGAAATGGGCGTGGCCTATATCGTGAGATTTCCTAGAATCCAGTGAACGCGTGGATATGTATATTTTTAATGTGCGACATACGGTTTGGAAGTTATAGGGTCAAACGCGTTTTTTCTGCTATAGCGCCACCTAGTGGTGGAAGTGGGGACATTCTTGTGCCTGAGGTCGTTGCCGGGTTCTGGACCAGTCCTGAAAAGGGCACCCGCTCACCATGTACGGTTTAGGCTGCAGCGGGACTTTTACGCGGAGAAGAAGAATAATAATAAGGAAAAGAATCATGAGAAAAACAATAGGGTTCCACAGTCCTACTGTGCGAACGGCGTAGCTATTGCTACCGCCGCTTCTTCCAGACTCGGACTTGGACCCCTAACTAGAACTGCAAGCAGTTATGAACGGGGTCCAAGCCTCGTGTGCCAGTCCCCCCCGGCGCGGGTCGCCCCCGGCGACGCCGAGAGCCCGCGAAAACGGAGCCCGCGACAGGACAACCCGAAGCGCCGCTGCGGCGAGGCAAAAGTCGGGAAATTTGACCGAGTGCGAGCTCCAAAGTTCGTAGTGAAATTTCCTCTTCGTTGCGTAAAAGGCCCAAACGCTTCTACTTCGGTTGTAATGCCCCCTAAAGGGCGATCGTCGCCAAATCTGGTGAAGAGCTGCAGAGTGGCATGGCGAACAATAATCTCAAGTTTTGTGATGATAGCATTCACTGCTGCAGAGACATATCCATTGCAAATTACTCCCATTTAAATGCATTGACTCATTTGCCAAAAGGCCTCTACGTTAATTATAGCGCCCCCTAACGGCCGATTTTCACCAAATTTGGTGGGAACCTGCAGAGTGCCATGATGAACAAAATACTCCAGGGTTTGTAATGATAGCATTTAATGCTGCCGAGATATTTACATTGCAAAGTATTCCCATTCAAATGCATTGACTTATTTGCCGAAAAAGCCTCTACGTTAATTATAGTGCCCCCTAACGGCCGATTTTGACCAGATTTGGTGTGGAGGCTCAGAAGGGGATGTTGAAGAAGCCCACCAGGTTTCATTGTGATAACTATTAATTTGGCCGAGATATGCCAAAGTTTGTGTTTTATGGCTAGCTATAACAAATTAGTTTGGTTGTAAAGTGCGAACGGTGTAATGTAGCAAAATTCCTTTGATAACTTTTGGTCATCTCCATAAACAGATGGTATCTACCAAGTTTCGTGCACATTGGTCGCATTGCCTAGGACGAGTACGAAAACTTTGTTTTGCGCATTGTGTGATTTTACGAAATAACTTCTTCGTAGAAATGGGATTACCCTGTATCATCAGATTCATATGGATTCAATGAAGAAAGAAATCTAAGAACTTCTCATCTGCAATGCAGACTGTGGGAGTTATATGCAAAAACATATTTAAATGCATTGACTTATTTGCCAAAAGGTCTCTACGTTAATTATAGCGCCCCCTAACGGCCGATTTTCACCAAATTTGGTGGGAAGCTGCAGAGTGGCATGACAAACAAAATACATCCAGGGTTTGTGATGATAGCATTTAATGCTGCAGAGATATTTACATTGCAAAGTATTCCCATTCAAATGCATTGACTTATTTGCCGAAAAAGCCTCTACGTTAATTATAGCGCCCCCTAACGGCCGATTTTGACCAAATTTGGTGTGGAGGCTAGGGATGGGATGTTGAAGAAGCCCACCAGGATTCATTGTGATAACTAATAATTTGACCGAGATATGCCAAAGTTCGTGTTTTGTGGCTAGCTACAACGAATTAGTTTAGTTGTAAATTGCGAACGGTGCAATGTAGCGAAATTCCTTTGATAACTTTTGGTCAGCTCCATACCCAGATTGTATCTACCAAGTTTCGTGCACATTGGTTGTATGGCCTAGGACGAGTACGAAAACATTTTTTTTCGCACTACACGATTTTGCGATAAAACTTTTTAGTATAAATGGACCTGTCCTATATCGTCAGATTCAGGTCGATTCAAGCAACAAGTGCATCTATAAATATTCGGTCTGCGATGTAGCCTTTCGGAGTTATATGCAAAAACACGTTTTACGTCATTGTAGCGCCACCTAGTGGTCCAATAATGTAATATTTGGTATGTCAGGTCCATGAACCATTGCACATCGACTCTGTAAATTTTAAGTTGCTCACTTTAGTGTAAGTGGTAGATCCAAACATGGGTCCCATAGGCCACGCCCACTTTGACGAATCAGTACGCCACTGTAGGCCTTGCCTCAAGAGTTGGCCTAGATGGTACACACCAAATTTCGTGAAAATCGGATGAGCTGTTCATGAGATATTAACTTTTGGTACTTTTGGCGCCCCCTATTGACCAAATTTTGTAAAATTAATTGCCTACACTAAGAGGCTCATGTGAAACAAGAATCTAAAGATTTGTGATGATATCTTTTATTTTGGCCGAGATATGGCAACGTTTGTGTCTTCGTAGCTAGCTACACAAATTTGTTTGTGCGTAGTTTACGAAATTTTCATCCGAAAAAAAATCTTTTGATAACTTTTTGTCAGGTCGGTCTACTGATGCTACAGACCAAGTTTCATGCAGATCCGTTGCACGGTGTAGGAGAAGTACGAAAAAGCAGGTTTACAATAAATCGCGATTTTTCACGCATAAAAGTCGGGGCGGAAATAGAAATGGCCTACACCACAAGATTCAGCTGGATCCAAGGAACGCGTGGATATGTGTATTTTTAATGTGCGATGTACGGTTCGGGAGTTATAAGCAGAAACGCGTTTTTTCTGCTATAGCGCCACCTAGTGGTCAAAGTGGCTGAATTTTTTCGTCCGAGGTCCCTGCAGTGTTTTGGACCAGACCTGAAAACGGCAACCTCCCACCATTTACGGTTTAGGCTGCAGTATCAGTTTTAGAGGCGGAAGAATAATAATAAGAAACCTTACAATTCCAATAGGGTTCCACAGCCCTGCTGTGCGAACGGCGTAGCTTCGCTACCGCCGGTTCTCACAACCTCGGGCTTGGACCCCTAATAATAAGAATTTTTACAATTCCAATAGGGTTCCACAGCCCTGCTGTGCGAACGGCGTAGCTTCGCTACCGCCCGTTCTCGCAACCTCGGGCTTGGACCCCTAATAAGAATTTTTACAATTCCAATAGGGTTCCACAGCCCTGCTGTGCGAACGGCGTAGCTTCGCTACCGCCCGTTCTCGCAACCTCGGGCTTGGACCCCTAATAATTCCTTCAATTCCAATAGGGCCTTCGCCGCTGTCGGCGCTCGGGCCCTAATGAATGAAACGTTGCTGCACGTGACGCTAGTTAACACTACACTCAACAGCAGGTAACGTTAGCCTTCCGCTAGCTAGTAGCTCGATTAAACACGGTTAAAATGCTGACAGCTAACGCTAAACGGTGTAAAGTTTGACTGTGTTTCTGCCGTTGTCGGAAAAACACAGACGGAGACGGTGCGTTCAATGAAACTGGTAACCTACAGCCTCGCGGTGCATTCGTAGTTATTGTAAAATACCCTTTTGAATTTATTTCCTCAGCATATTAGGTCATATTGTTGATTGTTATATATATATATATATATATATATATATATATATATATATATATATATATATATATATATATATATATATATAGGGGAGGAACAACACAGGGAAGAGTTGTTGGATAAAACTGTGGGTCTGTGTTTCTCACATGGGGGTACGTGTACCCCTAGGGGTACTTTGGAGGACTGCAGGGGGTATTTAACAAAGTTACATGTTGTTGTTTGATCTATGATCAGTGTTTCCCAGAAGAAATGGTGACTCAATTACATATCATTTAGCTGACACTTTTTATCTATCTATTTCTATCTATCTATTTATTACAATTGCTATATATATCAGAGGTTGTACACCTCTGGAGCAACTAGGGGTTAAGTGTCTTGCTCAGGGACACATTAAGGCGTGTGTTCTAACCACTGCTCCATCACCACCCACCCAAAATGTTTGTTGTTCAGAACAATGTTCCTCTGTATGTAGACTTTTCTTTTCCTACCAAAAATGTGACATTTGTGTCGCCTTCTTTGGACCTGTTCTTGCCTTCCTTCCTTCTACTGTCCTTCTACTTTTTGTACTTTTTGTCCGTGTTTTTGAAGTTTTTGATACTATTTTCGACCTATTCTTGCCTTCCTTCCTTCCTTCTTTCTATCATCTTTTTCCCAAGGTTTTGTCTTTTTTACAGTTTTTGTGTCCTTTTCTCATTAGCATTTAAATGTTTTTATCAGTTACAAGGCTGTTGTTGTTTAGTAACTCTATCGCTGTACTGTTCCTCTTTATACAGACTTTTTCTTTCTACCAAAAATGATTAGCGCTGGTCAGGGGGTACTTGGCTTAAGGAAACAATACAAAAGGGGGTACATTATTGGAAAAGGTTTGAGAACCACTGGTTTGGAGGACTTGTTGGATAAAACTGTTTAAGAGAAAAGTGCAATGATACCACACTAACACACCAAGGTTTTGACTCACATAAGCCCTGTCTGGAATACGTAGGAAGGAGAAGAGAAGGAGACTGCTGATAAGGAGAGGGAGGCCTCGTTCATCGGGGTCTCGCGCTAAGAGGATTACAGAGAAGCCTGCAGAGTTGGCTGGACTCGCTGGTTACAGTTACACCCCTGCTCTTAAACTCTGCTCACTGAGCTACTGCGAGGCGTAAGAGTGCCAGCTTTCTGCAGATGCTCTGCAGGACGGTGGGATTCCCCCGGCGTGGAGGGATGGTACAGTGTGAAGAGAGCAGAGCCGTGAGGATTAGAGGAGTGGAAAAGGAGGGGAGATCTGATGACAGGGTGTGGGATTAGAGGAGGAGGGTGGTGATCTCTGGAAAAAAAAGACCCCTGTCATCAACGGACTGAGGTGGGTGTGGCCAACCAGAGACACAGGCATCTCTTTGCCTTCATGTGTCTCCTCAGTTTCTGCTGACTTTCTTTAAAGTTACAATCCCAAAGATCTCTTTGGAGGAGGAGGAGACACGTGATAAGACAAGGGAGGAAAGGAGAGGAGAGAAGGAAACAAGGGGGAGAGGAAAGGCAGCAAGAAGGGGAGAAGAAAGGCAAGAAGAGTAGAAAACAGAAAACAAAACAAAAAAGAACGAACAGAAACAAGCGAGAAAAGAAGAGTAGGAGGAAACAATAAGGAAATGAAAGAAGAGGAAATGAGAGAAGGAAACATGGAAAGAGAGCAGAGAAGAGCAGCAAACAACAAAAAAAGAGAAGAGGACACAAGAAAGGAAACATGAGAGAAGAAGAAAAAAGAAAAAGAAGAGTATAGGAGACCAGAAAAGAGGGGAGGAAAGGAGACAGAAGAGGAGAATAGAGGAGGGGTGCTAAGTAGTGAGAGAAGTAAAGCAGAGGATGAACCGTGGGAAGAGGAAAGGAGAAGAGGACACAATAGGAAAGAGGAGGAAATTAGGGTGGAAAGTAAAGGAGAGGAGGAAAGAGGGGAGGACAGAGAAGGGAAGGAAAGGAAGAGAGGGGAGGAGGAGGAAACAAGAGAAGAAATGAGAGAAGAAGAGAGGGCATACAGGAGGTAAGAAAAGGAGAAAACAAAACAGATTAAACCAACAACAAAAAAATGAAGAGAGGGGAGGAGGAAACAAGAAAAGGAGAGGAGGACACAAAGATGGAAAGAACAGGAGACCAAAGAAGCGAGGAGGAGATGGGAAGAGTGGCAAAGGAGACAAAAGAGAGAAAGAAAAAAGAGGAGGAGAGAGAAGGGTTGTCACATCAGCATTCAGGGTGAGAGAGTATATCATCCATAAATGATGACGGGAATCATTGATCTGAGGCGCAGACTGCAGCTCGTCTGTCAGCACAGTGTCACGGCTTCAGCAATCGCCTATTAGTCGCACATCAAGGCTCCGACCGTGTGGCGTTTTATTTGACTTCTGCTTATTTCAGACGGCAAATTAAAAAAAAAGGACTTTTGGGTGACTGAGCACAAGACTCCGCTGTATTCACATTAAGTGATACTTCACAGGGAGTGGAAAACACTAACAGGGAATTGTGTACTTGATGCTGAAGAATTGACGTGTTCAGTGGTTATATTACCGGCGTAATGCAACGCACGCACGCACGCCGAACACACACACACACACACACACACACACACACACACACACACACACACACACACACACACACACACACACACACACACACACACACACACACACACACACAATTTATTTAAGTCCACTTGAAGGCAATAGTTTACAGGGACATAAATATTCTAGATGCAGTAAAATACAAAATCATGGGCCATTGGCATACAGCAGGTCTTCACACACACACACACACACACACACACACACACACACACACACACACACACACACACACACACACACACACACACACACACACAAACAGTCAAGTACACACACACACACAGTCGAGTACACAAATAGTCGAGTACACACACACACACACACACACACACACACACACACACACACACACACACACACACACACACACACACAGTCGAGTACACAAACAGTCGAGTACACACACACACACAGTCGAGTACACAAACAGTCGAGTACACACACACACACACACACACACACACACACACACACACACACACACACACAGTCGAGTACACACACACACACACACACACACACACACAGTCGAGTACGCACACGCACACACACACACACACACACACACACACACACACACACACACACACACACACACACACACACACACACACACACACAGTCGAGTACACAAACAGTCGAGTACACACACACACACACACACACACACACACACAGTCGAGTACACAAACAGTCGAGTACACACACACACACACACTCACACAGTCAAGTACACAAACAGTCGAGTACACACACACACACACACACACACACACACACACACACACACACACACACACACAGTCGAGTACACAAACAGTCGAGTACACACACACACACACACTCACACAGTCGAGTACACAAACAGTCGAGTACACACACACACACACACACACACACACAGTCGAGTACACACACACACACACACACACACACACACACACACACACACACACACACACACAGTCGAGTACACAAACAGTCGAGTACACACACACACACACACACACACACAGTCGAGTACACAAACAGTCGAGTACACACACACACACACACTCACACAGTCAAGTACACAAACAGTCGAGTACACACACACACACACACACACACACACACACACACACACACACACACACACACACACACACACACACACACACACACACACACACAGAGTGGCGAGTTGTCCACTCAGCGCTGGAGTCAGGTTCGCTGGCTCTCAGATATCACTGTGGCCGCAGAAACCAGAACCCGCTTAATAAAACATGAGCGTTGTTTGGACAGAGAGGCACTGCTGCAGTCACGGGGGAACAGGACCCTGTACGGCCAGGGGTGGAGAAGTATCCACAGCCTTTACTGAAGTAAAAATACTAATACTACACAATGAAAATACTCCACTACGAGTAAAAGTCCTGCTTTGAAAATATGAGTTTAAGTTCTAGTATGTAGGCTAAGTAACAGCAGAATTCACTAAAAGTATCAAAAGTAAAAATACTCAAAATGCAGAAGGAACAAGAAGTATAAAGTTGCATAACATGGAAATTCTCAAGTACAAGTACCTCAAATTTGTACTTAAGTAAAGTACTTGAGTACTGTAAACGTATTAAGTTACATTTTACCTCCGTCTACGTCCCTGCTGCTCGATTTTGGTTTATAAACTGTCACGTACATGTTTCACAAGTTACTAATTTGACCTCAAACACATCTCAAATTCATTTATTTAGTTAATTAAAAAAAAACTACAGTGTAGAAATACTCTGTTGCAAGTTATAGTCCTCCATCCATCCATCCATCGTCGTCCGCTTATCCGTGGTCGGGTCGCGGGGGGAGCAGCTCCAGCAGGGGACCCCAAACTTCCCTTTCCCGAGCCACATTAACCAGCTCTGACTGGGGGATCCCGAGGCGTTCCCAGGCCAGGTTGGAGATGTAATCCCTCCACCTAGTCCTGGGTCTTCCCCAAGGCCTCCTCCCAGCTGGACGTGCCTGGAACACCTCCCTAGGGAGGCGCCCAGGGGGCATCCTTACCAGATGCCCGAACCACCTCAACTGGTTCGGGCAGTTATAGTCCTACTTACTTTAAAGCGTAACTCTCGCCAAAATGCATCCTAGGGTCTTTTTGTGAATGTACGCGAGTCAAACTTTAGTTTAAAAGCATATTTAGGACAGAAGCGCCACTTTTAAGATTCACCGTGTTCTTGTTTTTGGGTCAAATGGCCTTTTGAATGGGAGAGCTAGGGGCACTTTTATGCTAGCCTCAAAATATCTATTTTTAACCACTAAGAAGACTCGACACAACATGAGACTTTGCTCCGAGTATCTCCAGGAGCTCTACACATTAACTCCACCGGAGCACAAGGGATATACTAAATCTGTTGCTGCTTGTTTTGATATTGACTCGTCAATACTTGCTCCAAGTATCGACTGGAGATACTTGGAGCAAAGTCTCATGTTGTGTCGAGTCTTCTTAGTGGTTAAAAATAGATATTTTGAGGCTAGCATAAAAGTGCCCCTAGCTCTCCCATTCAAAAGGCCATTTGACCCAAAAACAAGAATACGGTGAATCTTAAAAGTGGAGCTTCCGTCCTAAATATGCTTTTAAACTAAAGTTTGACTCACGTACATTCACAAAAAGACCCTAGGATGCATTTTGGCGAGAGTTACGCTTTAAAGCGTTAGTGCGTAACTTGTTGATAGTAATAAACGTTCGTTACATTCAAGCCGTTGCCAAATGAGTTGCTACGAAGCTAATTAAGACTCTCAGCTCCACACAACTCTCTCTGGCGTCCGGTGACTTTCCCGCGCAGAAGCTCGAGAGAAAATAATTACGTCTTCTGAAGAGTCCATCATGTTTTTTTAATCCTCCATGTCCTCCTTGGCTACTAGCAACCGTGTTGCGGTCACGGAAGACTTGTATCATGTGGACGCGGCGACAGTTTTGTTGTCATTACTTAGAATTCCTCATTTAGCGGCAGAAACTACGCACTATGGGCCCTATTTTAACGATCTCGGCTCGGCCTCCTTTTTCCATTGCAGATTTAGTACCGCCTCATGCGTGAGGCGAGCGTGGCTGGTCGTCATAGCGATGCCGCAGCAAACTGCCGTGACCTATAAATACTCAAGTACAAGAAGCTCCAATGTCTACTTAAGTACAGTACAGTACAGTACTTGAGTAAATGTACTTAGTGCTTAAATGTAACAGATGAAGAGTCCATCGTTCTGTAAACTCAACGCTGCTGATCGATGCAGATTGAGTTGATCAGGCCCAGCCGGTCTATTGAGTAACCGTGGCAACAGCGGTGACAGAGCGGCTCAAAGGTTGTGAGGCTGAAGCTTTCCATCTGTTTGCATAAAAACACTTCTGCATCTGTTAGTTCATCGTTTCTGAGGGGAAATCGGGACTGTTTTTACCTTATTTTTTTTATCTAAAATTGCATCACATCATCCACTTTTTGAAAATGAAATTCGTGCAGAATACAAAAAAAAGACATTCCCAGTGTTTACTTTACAGCAGAGGTCTTCAACAATTTTTAAACCAAGGACCCCTTAACTGAGAGTAAGACGGAGCAGGGACCCCCTACTACATATGGTATGAAATTATGTTGCATATTAAACTGGACCTACAATAACGTGTAGGGCGGCCTGAAATACTAAGCGTATTGAAATAATAATTTTGGCATGATTTTATAAATCATCTTTTAATGTTAAACATACACAGTGAATCTTTAGGATGACCTGTATCTGTGGATGGTTTCCTTAGTGACTACTTTACCTATTATAGGCCAGTAAACCTAGCCTCAGTGTGGACTTATATTTGCTGATAATAGACCTTTTTCACAGCAGACATTTTGATTTGTCATAGTAGGAAAAGAACAGCTGGAATTGATAACCTTAACAATGGCTCAATTCCATCAAGTGTCCCAGTAAGATATATTTCAGTGATGCACAACACCAGCAGGGCCTCTGCTAAGTGGAATGCAGCCATCATCACACCTGTGCTTGTCCTACTATGACATGTCAACATGTCTGCCGTGAAAAAGGTATATATGTTGGATTCATGCTAAGACATTTTCATTTTTGAAAAAGAACTTTCAAAAATTAACAATCATTTTGACTTTGAGGACCCCCTAGGGGTCCCGGGACCCCCTGTTGAAGATCTCAGCTCTACAGTTTGGAAAGGGCAGGTGTTTGGTTTCAGAAGGACGGGAGGACACAATGAAGTCAGAGAAAAAAGTAAAAACATTTGACGTTAGAATCTAAAAAATGATTGGTATGGCTTTCCATAATAATGTAAAGAGTAAGTATTACCGTTATTAATGCACTAAGTCTAATCTTCAGTTTCTAGGTTTCACTAAGTTAAATTAAAGACTTTAATAACACACAGAATGCAGTTTATTAATGCAGTTTCATGATCATACCGGCCTAAGCATGAAGGAAAACCAGAAGGGACGATATGGCAAACATAATATACATACTATACTATGACTTTTTTCGACATACCATACTATTTTTAATTTTTTTACATACTATACTATGACTTTTGTAACATCACATTTTTCAGCTTTCAAAATATCAAGTGGAGGAGTAAAAAGCTTGGAGAACTTTTGTTCCTTTCTGGCCAGTGTGTTAGCGGTTAGCTCGACAGCTACAGTGGTTCACCAACTAGCCCTGCGGGTAGTCACTACATCACCAAGCGTCAGGTAACCAGATGTTCAGTGAAGACGTGAGGATGAATGTATGATATTCAGGCCCAAAAGAAGTCCAAAGAACGTGTTTAGTGACATGAAATAAGTCCAAACCTCATATCAAAAACTGACAAAGTTGTCGTAATGTTTCATGTATGTCTGTTAGTGTTATGTTACGTATGTGTATGTCTTCTTTTTTTCACAGCTATCGTATCGTACACACACACACACACACACACACACACACACACACACACACACACACACACACACACACACACACACACACACACACACACACACACACACACACACACACACACACACACACCTACCCAGGTTGGAGGATGCTCGGCCCTGAGCTGCTCTGTCCTGCAGCTCCTGAGCGATTTCTAGCTGGTGCTGGTGGTGCTGCCGAGCTCGCTCCAGGTCCTGAGGATCACACCGACAACCATCAATCATATTTATTAGTCACGTAATAAATAAACGTCTCAACAGCACATAGAACACACAGAATGAGGCTGCAACTACAGTTATTTTCATTGTCGTTTATTTCCTCCATTAATGGATTTGTTGTTTGGTCTATGATCAGTGTTTCCCAGAAGAAATGGTGACGACGTCCTCAAACGTCTTGTTTTGTCCACAACTCAAATATATTCAGTTTCCTGTCACAGAGGAGAGAAGACACTAGAACATATTCACATTTAACAAGCTGGAATTAGAGATTATATATATATATATATATATATATATATATATATATATATATATATATATATATATATATATATATATATATATATATATATATGCTGCGTCCAGCGCTTAGTCCCACCCATAACGATTGTGATTGGTTTAAAGAAATGCCAATAAACTAGAACACATCTAGCCCCAGAATGCTGTGTGGACTAGCCATACCGTCCTCCGCAGCGCTGTGGAGGAAGGTCTGGCAATGCTAGACTATGTCACAAGTGATACCCAATCAGCAGAGCGCTTGCGCACGTAACAGGGTGTTCAATGCACCCCCGTTTCAGGGAGCGATGGCAGCAAAGGGCTGCAAGTCGGAACCGCAGCCGCTGCACCAAGGACTGAGCCTCTGCATATGGGTGCGCGCTCCACCAGGTGAGCTACCCAGGCGCCCGTGGCCCATGTCTTTCAACAGTTTCCTACCAACCTGCATGCATCGGGCGGCGTGTCCCAGGCCAGCGTACGCCCTCATCTCGATCGCCCGGTCGCCCATCTCCTGAGCCAACTCCAGAACTCGGGTGTGGTACGATATGGCCTTGTCGAAGTCCCGCTGGGAGTGGTAGGCACTGCCCAGGTTGCTGTACGCCCGCGCCTCCTCACGCACATTCTCCAAAGTCTGACAAAAAGAAACACCATTTCAGCGTTAATCAGACATGATGACAGTGGCAGTTTCACATTCTTCAGAGTGTCCCCAGTCGCCAAAGATCAGATATTATTAATGCTCTTCTTCCTTCAAAAAAAGTTGTTCTTCATCAGTAGGCATACATGACTTCAAATAACACAAAGAAGGACTCAAAGGACTTTAAAAAAGACTGTCACTTGCAACAGGACAATAAAAACAGACTCTTAATAAGAAATTAAATAATACATTGAAAAATATATCAGTTATACTCTGTATAACTAAAGGAAGAGACAGATTTTCTGTTTAGAAAGACGGAGACGGAGCCTCCCATCGCTAACAGATGGAAATTGTTTTGTGTTACGAGCTTCAACATTTAAAGCTAAAGAGACCAAAATTGTCAAAACAAAATGACTTCATAAACTCTCAGTAGTCTGGAGATTTGACTTTATTCTGCTACAAAATCTAATTGTCAACAGATGGTCAATGTGTGTGTGAGGGGGGGAGAGAGAGAGACAGAGAGAGAGAGAGAGAGAGAGAGACAGAGAGAGAGAGAGAGAGAGAGAGAGAGAGAGACAGAGAGAGAGAGAGAGAGAGAGAGAGAGAGAGAGAGAGAGAGAGAGAGACAGAGAGAGAGAGAGAGAGAGAGAGAGACAGAGAGAGAGAGAGAGAGAGAGAGAGAGAGAGACAGAGAGAGAGAGAGAGAGAGAGAGAGAGAGAGAGAGAGAGAGAGAGAGAGACAGAGAAATGTTGGCTGCAGCGGTTGGCTCGCTTGGCAATTTTACACTTCATCCAAAATAAAGCAACATAAAAAGTGAAATGTGCACAGATTATTGTCTTTTGTTATGTTTGTTTGTGAAACATTTGCAGGAAGAGGAAATATGCAGTAACTTTGTCATAAATACTGCGTTCAGACAATGATAGATGGATGTGCTAAAATACACACTACAACAATGTTAGAAAAAACTAGAGATGTAACTGCTGCCCTCCCGTTTGAATTTATCACAGTCTTGTTAATATACGAGAGTGTGTTCATGGGGATGAAGGAACATGTCAGCCAGTAGATCATCAGCAGAATTATCCTTCAAGATCGATCTCGCTGGGTGAACACAAGGCTGTTAATTATCAAAACAGTTTAGGAGGACCAAAGTTTCCCTCCTCCACCGAGACACCATCAACAGATGACAGGATGTAGTTCAGTACCTTTGAGATGTCCAAGTGCTGCTCGTGGCACTGCACGGCGTTGGTGAAGTCTCCCAGCGCTGTGTACACGGCGCCCATGTTGCCCAGCTGGCGAGCCTCGGAGAGCTGGCACTGCGTTTGTCGCGCCAACAGCACACACTGTTTATGGCTGGCCAGCGCGTTGGGGTAGTCGCCGATAGCTGTGTACACATGGCCCAGACCGCTGAGAGCATCAGACGCAGCCTGGAATCACACAAACAACACAACCGTCCACTGAGTCCAGGGGCGAGTCCGGGGGGGGGGGGGGGGGGGGATAATCAGTCAGGGAGGCATTTTATCAGAATACAGCACAGAAAATCTTAGAAATATAGGAAATATTGGATAGGTTAGAACAACACAATGGAATTCTGCTCGATAAAATACATACTGTAACATTCATTATTAATTGACTTGTTTTCATTTTGAAAATGTAATACACATTTTCTATAGGCTCAGTCTGCCTTTAAAAAAATAAAATTCCAGTGCCAGGCTTCTCTCCTCAGAGTGAAGCCTCCTATGGCGCCATTTTGATGCTAATAAGCCATCACCCCCCGTTAGCATCCCATTCATTTTGACGTCACTTTGACAGCCAATAACTTTACATCTGAAGTGTTTAAAGACTTCATTTGTCCATCGTTTATTTCTAAAGAAACACGACAATGTATAAAAGGCTCCGTTACCTTGTACCTCACGTTATGGCTCCGTATCAGACGTTTTTATAAAAATAGGCTAACGATTGTGTCATAACCACGCGACTTACTGTCTCATAGTAGAGGAATTACCGTACAGTACAGGAGAAGCTCGCAGGCAGTTTGGACTTACATTAGCTGTTTAGTTTAATTGCTAATGTTAACTAGCATTTTAGTTATCAATAACTAGCCTGTGCCTATGTTATCTCCTTACATATACCTACGCTCTCCGTCTCTGATAGATTGGGAATGATTGAGATTTCTCTTGGCACAGCTACCAGAAGACTTACAACGTTCAGACACGTTGCTCACGTCACATCTACGTCATCAAGCTCAGTTTGCAGCTGCGCAGTAACGCTCAGCCATCACCGGAAAAGTGCTGGTAAGAGGCTTCACTTGTCTCCGTCAAAAACAGCGGGATCGCTGTGTCCATTTTATATACTGTCTATGGTTTCATTGTATCAGACTTTATTAATTGGTCATGTGACGAGGGCCGGGAAGATGGCCAGAAAGGGCAGCTGAGTGACAGTACTCTGATCCAATGGAAATCACAACTGTCAGATTAACAGCACTCTAGCCCAATGAATGCCCCCCGTTCTAGCCCCGCCCCTGACTCAATCCCAGGAAACTACAGCTTTGATTTCAGGGCTTTACACCAAATAATACATCATGTTGTATTTGCAACAATTTCACTTTTTTACAACTTGCATCTTATTTTCTGTAGTTTTGATCTTTTCATTCCTTTTTTTAAGATTATGTTTTGGGTTTTTATGGCCTTTACTGAGAGGACAGCTTGAAGACAGGAAAGGAGAGAGGGGGGGCATGCAGCAAAGGGCCGCAGGTCGGATTCAAACCCGCAACCCACGGTGCGCACACTGTAGACTACTGGGTGAGCTAGAGGTCGCCGTGATCTGTACTTATAACGTTGTGAAAGAAGTATTCAGATCTTTTACTTAAGCAAAAGCGACGATATATTCTATTTGACACAAATACATATTTAAAGTACAATATTTCCCTCCTGAAATGTAGTGCAGTAGAAGTATAAAGTAACATAAAATGCGATTACTCTAGTAAAGCACGAGTACAGTACTCACAGTAGTTACATTGTACCACTGAACGCTGTTTTCACCACGTTAGTTTGGAATGTGGTAAATTGGGTAAAAACACGAGCAGTCAGAACTCGTCTTGTTGTAATTGTGCGCGTTTACATTTATATAAAAGTGAATATTCTTAAAGTACTTCCTTAATTCTTGCCTTTTGTCAGAATTGCATTCAGAGTGGCAGCAGCTGCAGGTTTTTGTACTTTTAGACTCTTTACTTCTCTGTCTGCGGGGCTTCACTCTGAATCGCAGCACATGGCGTTAACGTGTCCCAACTGAGGCCTGTCCTCCTGTGCACTCAGCTTATCATGGCTGGTAGTTTAATCCTGTCTGTGTATTTATTGTCCTCCTTAATTCAAGTATGTGGATCATGCCTGTTGGGAATCACTGGATGAGATAATCTGTATAAACTGTTGGCTGGTTTACAGCCTCTCTGATCGTCTGGCTGCTTGCCGCCCTGTCGGACTTCGGCCTAGTGTACCCACTGTGTTCCCAGATCTTACTTTGTTAATTCAATGTGATTATAACTCACAAAAATGATGGAAGAAACAGTGACAATAAGACCCAACATGTCACCAAACTAAATAACAACACTAAGGTAACCCTGATGAGCATTCAGAGTTTGTCTTATCTCCATTATAACAGCTGGACAGCTGTGCTACTACTTTCATTACATTGACTTTAGTACTTAAGAACTAGTTTAACTTACTTTGCTTGAGTTTATCAGGCCGCCATTGTAAATAAGAACCTTTTCTACCGTTTTTTTTCCAATGTGTTTGTGTCTTAGTGACTGATGGGAACAACAATCTTTGACATTGGTCCAGTATTAAGAGAGATATCTGCAGTCGTCAGCTTGTATTTACCTTCACTAAAGTGCTCGTTTTGCTGCCGACAGACTCAGATTAATATTCTAAGTGTCTGACAACATTATTCAGAGATAGACCTTTAAAACCTCTTTGAGACCTTTCTGTTTAACCAGAAACAGCTCTGGAGTCACTAGCACTAAACCCACCAGACTCCATTTACAAAAGCAATACTTTTAGCATGTATAGAGCCAACATATTTTCACATATAAAATTAGTAAATTATGTGTTTATTTCAACCAAAACTAGAGATGTAATGGTTGGAAAAGTGGAAAGACGACCCAGAACGGCTTTTCATAGTTTTATTTTGTTTCTGTCGACTTTGAATGAAGTGTGTTTTACGATGCTAAAATCACTGTTTATTTACATGGAGTCTGGTGGGTTTAGCAAACGCAATTTCACGGATGTTTTTATGTTTAAAAAAAAGGATCTTACTCTTTAACAGAAAGGTCGACCTCCTTAGAAATCCTTTCCATAATGATGTCAGACACTTGGAATATTAATCTGAGTCTGTCAGCGGCAAAACAAGCACTTTTGTGAAGGTAAATACAAGCTGGTAATTACTATTAACTTCCATCGCAGCTTGTTTCTCTGCTGCCGACTGCAGCGATCTCTCTTAATACTGGACCAATGTCAAAGGTTGTTGTTCCCATCAGTCACTAAGACACAAAAACACAGGAAAACAGGGTCCAGGTTGAAAAAAAACTGTAGTTACCCTTTAATGACTTGCCTGGAAAAAATAAAGGTGAAAAATATTTTTTTTTCTTCCATGTTACGCAACTTTAGACTTGTACTTGACTTCTTCTCAGAGGTAAATATTGTACTTTTTACTCCACTACATTTGTCTGACAGCTGACAGTTTTTCCTCCCCTTCCTGTCCAGTGAGAACCACGTATCTCCAGATGTGTGGATGTTGAATGTTTGTGATAAACATTACCACACTGCACATATCTGTACATACTGTACATATGTGTCTATATGGTTCATTCAGAATATCCATATTTATTCTGTTTTTTTATTATGTATTCTGTTAATACACCGCATATATCTATATTATTCTTACTAATATTACTTCTACTACATTGCACATATCTGTACATTTTGCTCATACACTGTTCATATTACATAGACATATATTATTCTGCTCCTATAACACAGCAATATATTTCTTGTCCTGCCTATGTACCACCTGTCTATACTTTGTATATCACATTACGCTTTTCTGCTTTTTTTGCACTTCTGGTTAGACGCAAACTGCATTTCGCTGTCTTTGTACTTGTACTCTGCACAATGACAATACAGTTGAATCTAATCTAATCTAAACTGAAGGATGAAGTCTTCCTGTATGTGTTGAGAAAATTCTCCTTTTTAAGCTAAATAAAGTCTTTAAAAAGCCTCTTGAATCAGCTGGAAAATACATCGTCACAAAGCTGAAAACAGCTGTTTTTCTGACGCCATGTTTTAAAACTTTAGAGATACTACGTGGTTCTCACGGGACAGCGACGCTACAAACATGTGATGTATATAGACCATGATGCATTGCTGTAGATTAAACTACCCAACAGTATATAAAGGAGTTAAAATGAGCCCAACCTTAAACATCTACAGCAGAAAAATGCAACATAAACATGAATGCAGCAGGAATATTAATCCAGAAACATCAGATAGAAGAGGAAAACACTGACAGGGAACATTTTACTGCACAATGAGTACTTTAAATACATTTAGCTATTACTTTTACTGAAGTAAAGGATCTGCATACTTCTTCCAGCCCTTCTGAACAGTAAGAGGATACTGTTTACAGAGAATGTAAAAGGAGGAGGGGGGGGACGTCACCTTCTCACATCCCAAATGGAAATGTTATTGGAGGCTGCAGGAGTGAGAGCTCATCTTTCACATCCTATTAGCCCCGGCTGTGAGAGTCTCCTCCGCTCTCCTCAGGTTCCTGCAGTTCTGTTTAAACCCTGTTTCAGCACCTGAGACACTGTTACAGCACTTTGAGTCGTCTAATGACTTCCAGCAGCGCTCCTCCTGCTAATTACAGAGACCTCTTCAGGCATAATACCACGCAAATCACGAGGAGAGCTTTAAGTTCACACCGCTGTTGTCTTCATAAAAACAGGCCATGAACACACACACACACACACACACACACACACACACACACACACACACACACACACACACACACACACACACAGGCACGCACGCACACACATAGACACACAAAGACACACACACATACAGGCACGCACGCACGCACACACATAGACACACACACACACACAGGCACGCACGCACGCACACGCACACACATACACATGCACGCACGCACACACACACACAGGCCCGCACGCACACACATAGACACACAAAGACACACACACACACACACAGGCACGCACGCACACACACACACACACACACACACAAACACACACACACACACACACACAGGCACGCACGCACGCACACACATAGACACACAAAGACACACACACACACACACACACACACACAGTTGTACACGTTCTTGTCTGTTTCTCTGATTAGAGAAATGAGAAACGGTCGCTGCCTCCCTGCTCTTGCTTTTGTAATTTGTTTGCTAACTAATCTTAAGGTTATTGGTATTGATCAGATGAGTCCTGGGAAATATGCATCAGGAAGTCTGTTTCAAATTAACCACAACAATCAAGATGGGAGCAGCACTCACAGTCTCACTGTGTGCTACTGCTGTTCTGGGCCTATACGTGTGGACACAAACACATTGTTATGTATTGCTAATACACAAATACACACATAGCAGCTATAAAGTCCTGCTGATTTGTCAATACATTCCAACAGGTAATATTTCACTGTGTATATTGTACGATAAAATGCAATTAAAGAGTTTAAAGACTTTTCTGGAAAGTAATTTATTTCATTGGATGGATAGATTTGTATATTTTAAGCCGTGTAACGAGACAAATATAAAAGAGGACTAGTCCCTCTGGCAGCTCTGATGTGGGGGCTTTCACTGGCAAAGGAATAAACACTGAATCTTCACATTAATTATAACCATAAACATTTCTATCTTTGCAGAAGTCTGCTGCAGGATGAGGATGCCTTAGTTGTAGCGGAGTAGAAGTAGAAAGTGGCATGAAAAGAAAAGACTCAAGTAAAGTACAAGTACCTCAACATTTGTACTTAAGCACAGTAAGTAAGTAAGTAAGTAAAATGTATTTATAAAGCGCTTTTCACAGATAAAATCATAAAGTGCTGTACAACAGAATAGGTAGAACAAACAGTATAAAATGCATATACATATATCAAAAGAAAGTTGATGAGAACCCATCAACCAAAAGCTTTCCTAAATAAGCAAGTTTTCAGATCTTTTTTAAAAGAGACAACAGAGTCAGCCAGACGCACGGACAGGGGCAGGGCGTTCCACAGTCTGGGAGCAACAGACTGGAAAGACCTGGTCCCCTCGGGTCTTAGAACCAGTCTTAGGGACCGCAAGCAAGTTTTGGTCAGAGGACCGAAGAGTCCGGCTAGGGAAATACGGCTTCAAAAGGTCTCGGATATACTGGGGGGCCTGACCGTTTAAGGCCCTGAAAGTCAGCACTAAAATCTTAAAGTCGATCCTGAATTTTACAGGGAGCCAATGGAGAGCCGACAAGACTGGAGTGATACGAGACCTTCGAGGGGCAACCTGGTAAAAGTCTAGCAGCAGAATTTTGAACAATTTGCAGTTTGTTCAAAGCAGACATATTCAGACAGGTAAACACAGAGTTACAGTAGTCAAGCCTTGTTGATATGAAAGCGTGAATTATCATTTCCAGGTCGTTCTTTGACAACAATTTGCGAATTTTAGAGATGTTCCTAAGATGATAAAAGCAATTTCGGACGAGCTGTTTTGAGTGTGTCTCAAAACAGTCTACAGTACTAAATACAATACAATACTATTTGTATAGCACATTTAAAAACCACCGGGGTTAACCAAAGTGCTTAACAAGGCCAAAGGATATACAATACAAACACAATATCAACATAATACACAGGAAACAGGAAGAACACACATATCAAGATATTTTAAAAGCTAATGAAAAGAAATGCGTTTTCAGAGATGATTTAAACAGTGACAGAGTTTGTGCAGATCTGATATGAGACGGTGAGATATTCCATAGCTCGGGTCCACAGAATGCAAAAGCACGATCACCCCTGTTTTTTTAGTCGAGTTGGTGGGACGGATAGGGAATTTGAGTCCCCCGATCTCGATGATCTTGACTGAGATACTGGATGGAGCAATTCAGACAAGTACTGTGGAGCCTGATTTTGTAGTGACTTAAAAACAAATAGCAAAACTTTAAAAATCAATTCTAAATTTAACCGGTAGCCAATGGAGCGAAATCAGAACTGGTGTGATGTGTTCAAATTTACGCCTCCCTTTGAGGAGGCGTGCGGCTGCATTTTGGACTAATTGCAGACGGGTGATGCATTTCTGCGTTTGTGTACTTAGTTACATTCCACCACTGCTTCTCGTAGCTGTATACATGCATTTAGTTGGATTTCACCACTGGTAACACTTCTAGGAAACAATCTCCATAAATAACTGATTGGAAACGTGAAAAAAGACATCCTTCAATGACGCGTTTCCTTCACCGGACACGTGGTCACCGGTGCTAATAAATCTGTTGAACGCAGCTTGTATCTGTGAACACACAGCGTGATGTTATTATCAAAAGCCCGAGGAGGTATAGACTGTAAGAATGATCCCGTTGATGCAATCACAGTGATGATAATGAAGTTAGAGGCTCTCTGCAGCACTCACACAGACTCACCCGCTCAAACGTTACAACGGGACTTTGACCTTTCAGAGCACACAATGAGGGACAGCGAAGAATAAAGTCAGAGGCTCTAATGAATGTTTGCAAGTTTAAAGAACGTGAGAGAGAGAGAGAGAGAGGAGGAGAAGAAGCTATGAATTATTAAAAGAGGAGTTATTAGCATTCGTTACTCATTCATATCCCAAACACACTCTCTTCTCTCGTATTCAGACTGAGAGTTTGTTCTTCAGCAGACACATGAGATATTCAATATTCAGAGGACAAAAAGAAAGAAAACTATATAATTATAGAAAAAGGTACGAATACGGATATATTTTACGTTGAAGACACACAAAAAGATTTCCCTCCAGCCATTTTAACCCTTTGTCCAACGTGTCTCCATGTAGCTCTGTAATTAGGAATTAATGATATCTAAATTCTTTAAGGGAAAGTTTAAATCAATCATCATTTACTAACACTAGCGCAGTTTACGCTGCGTCTGTTTATGCGAGTTCGGTAATAGCGCACGCTATGCTTCCACATTTTGCGTAGTATTTATCAACCTGGACACCCATCAGCCAATCAGTGTCTTTCTCCGCCCACTATATATGATACGGCTGAGTGCAGACGGCCACATTCCCACTGCTGATGCTATAAGATAAGATAAGATAAGATAAGATAAGATAAGATAAGATAAGATAAGATAAGCCTTTATTGTCTCCTATAGGAGAAAGTTGTCTTGGGCATTCGAGAGAACAAAATGGCGACACATCACGCATAAACACACAATAAACATACAGTTAACCAACATAAAAACATAGTCATACATTATCTCATGCTTCAATGAACATCTAATAACACACGACCCCCCCCCCCCCCCCCCCCAACAACACATCCTCCCCCTCGTAATGCACAAAAGTTTTGATAATGATTGTACATTTCCCATTAACTCACGCTGTGGTGAATGACCACATGACTGGTTGAAATGAAAATTTGTAACGTAGCGATGAGTTTAACAACTGCTGGATGGGACGTGAACGCTGAGTCGGAGAGTCGACGTCATCTTTGATTTCTTCCAGTAACTCTAATATTGCACGGCTGCTTAATCTGTAACGCTTCATGATTTCGTGTTCACTCCACTGACAAAGTGTGATCCTTGTGTTAAAAATATTTTCAGCCCGGCCGATGTCTTCGTCTTGCTCGGATCACTGCTGCCATTTCACCAGCGGCATATATGCCTACGAGGAAACCAGATTGCGGCTGCTTTTAATTTCCCCCCGCAGAATAGAGGCGCGCTCTTACTGGCAGTCTTTGTAAATACCACGGAATATATAATTAGGTGTACTTTACGCGTATCCTCCCACCTTTTTGGGTGGAACTCCCACTTCCCCCATGACACTCCCACGAACGCACATTGAAACCGCAACTTGTCTCTTCTCGCTCATGTGGCAGGAAATCTGCCATTTACGTGCCCTGTTTGTAAATAGCCCGCATCGGTTACGTCCGACCAATTAGCGCCTGGAAACAGGCGCAAACGGCTTGATAAATCTAGCCCAGAGTCTTGTAAGAGGTCACAAGACAAGGTTGCAAACCACTGGTTTAAACTTCAGGGATGCATTATCACGTTTTATTTTTAATGTTTCTTAATCTAAAAAGGATCTACAGCTTTCAGACAAATGGAGTGGAGTGAAAAGTACGATATTTTCCTCTGAGATGTTGAGGAGTACAAGTATACAGTTCTTGAGTAAATGTACTTAACTGCTTTACACCAGTGAAATCTACCTAAGTACCTTAACAGAGGACCTAAAAGTAGTACGTTCAAAAAATTTAATAAATCAGAAATTCGGACATGAATAAATAAGACACAAACCAGCACTACACTTCCTTAATGAATGCTAAAAACTGAAAACAGCCAAACTGACCTTTAGTGAAATTTAGCTTCTAATTAAAAATTGGGACAAACTGCTCTTTTCATTTCTGTGTGTGTGTGTGTGTGTGTGTGTGTGTGTGTGTGTGTGTGTGTGTGTGTGTGTGTGTGTGTGTGTGTGTGTGTGTGTGTGTTTGTGAAAGACGACAGCACACCCACACCAACTGAAATCCCAATTCCCTGCAAAGTGATGAGAGTAAACACATAAAATCCAGTTGACACATCTCCGAGGCAGGAAAGGGAGATTTAATAAATGACGTGGCGGCCGCTGTGTGTACACTCAACCGGCCAGACGAGTGTTTGATTTCCCTCAAGGACACAATGTTTCCCCTGCACGAGAAAAAAAAACAAAAAAAAATCCAA
Source organism: Gymnocephalus cernua (assembly GCA_023631565.1). NCBI lineage: Eukaryota > Metazoa > Chordata > Actinopteri > Perciformes > Percidae > Gymnocephalus > Gymnocephalus cernua. Next base: position 29,574,376 of record CM042442.1, on the reverse strand, counting down.
TCATGTTGTGTCTGGGTCTGTGTTTATATATATGTGTACAAGAAAAAGATGGAGAGACTGACAACCCTTGTCATTTTGCACGGAAAGAAAATCAAAGATATATAATATAACCTGTCGGTATTATATATTTTTTATATAATGTTGCAGGGGAATCTCATTAGGAGGGTCTGTGTGGGTAAAAAGAGGAGGAAGGAAAAGATCTCCTCTCTCTAAAGAGATAGGAGAGACGAGTGGAGACAGTGGCTCTGCATTCTCCGCTCGATAAACTGTGCAGCAGCGATGCAGGAGGGTTAGAAAAGAGATGCTCAATCACCCAAAAAATATGGGCTTTTCACCCTCAGCATGGCATAAAGGAAGAAACGAGTTCTCCTGCTGCGTCAGGAGGAAATGACAGATCTGAGTTAACTTGGTTCATGTTAGTTTGACTCTGAGACCGAAAGACTGAGTCAGGAAATACAGAGGGGAGAAAGGACAGCCAGAGAGAGGAATGGAGAGAAACTGGAGACTCTTTCCAACATTCACCATTTGGAGCTGGTTCTGGGTACTTATAAGTTATCATGAAGATTTTGCACGAGTTTCTGACGTTTTGTCGTCATACAGGTACAGTAGTTCGTGATATGTCTTCAAACTCCTCGATTTCTTGCATCGCAGTCTAAATAAATGCATCGTTAAATAAAAAATGATAACACACGATTAAATAAACGTTTGGCCAAGAAACGTAAGAGGGTTTGTCGGCATGAACGCACAGAACGTGATGGAAAGATCAGGATTTAATGGAGGTAAATGGAATGTTTTCATGGAGCAGAGGATTGTGTTTGTTGTTGGTGCAGCGGAGAACAGCCCAGCTTCTTCAAATATCTTGTTTTGTCCAAAACGTAAAGAAATGAAATCCCCCATGATGTAAAAACACAGAAAAGCGACTAATTCTCAGACTTAAACTATGACTTCATTACCTAAAGTGTTGCTTATTGTTTTTCTGTCACCTGACTGAGTGTTTTAATTATAAAGCAGCTGTACGGGACTGAATTCAGTTGTATTATATTATATTATAAAGGTGTTGCCTTCTTTTGTGTGTGTGTCCACCCCTGTGGGTTGAACACCAGCTCTTTGTTTGGAAGCGCGCTGTCTGGAATCGCTCAAATAAACACATGTACCGCAGCAAAGCAAACACACAGCGGGAGATATGGATTTGTGTTGATGACCGTGTTTTAGTCGCCTCAGGCTGTGCACCTGTGGAGGAGAAGCTCAATAATCTGTCTGTCAACAACACAAGACATTCAACTCCTGGCAGACACACACACACACACACGCACGCACGCACACACACACACACACACACACACACACACACACACACATACACACACACACACACACACACACACACACACACACACACACACACACACACACACACACACACACACAGCTCAAACAAACAAGTCCTCCAAACCATAAAATTAATTTCCGGGTTAGCACTCCACCAATCAGATTGGTCATTGAGTCCCACCCTCCGACCCAGCAAGTCAGGTCGGCCAAAATGACGGCGGACGGCCCCTCCGACGGACGACGGCACGGAACACACCAAACAGACTCGAGTCACAGACCTCGCCAGACTGTCCATCGGCCGATTATCGGGTTGGTGTGTCAGGGCCATTATACTCTGTCACATTACTTTCTACGGCCACTAGAGGGAGCCACCATTAGAGACAATAAGATAAATCGTAACTGCTGCATGAAAAAAAAACGACCTATGGGAGCGTTTTTCGAGGGGGGACAGTCTCGAAGGAACTGTTCTGTCTGGTTTTAATACTGAGATTAATGACAAACTTAATGTGACAGAACTGGAAGCTGCTCACAAACACAAGCAGTATTCCTGTTAGTCGCTCGCTGCTTTCATTAAAACAAACTTACTCAAACCCTCATTCGTCTTACTGACAGGTGTTCAATCCGCCTCTCCAGATCCAGGATGCAATTACATGCTATTAAATGGGCGTGTGTGTGTGTGTCTGTGTGTGTGTGCGTGTGTGTGTGCGTGTGTGTGTGTGTGTGAGGGTCCAGTGGAGCGTTCAACAACATTAAAGTGGCCGTAGAGCTGTTATAATAAAGCTGTACATTAGCATCATCTTATTGAGTAAACAGCTGGGGTATATATAATAATAAAAAGCAGCCCACTTGTCCAGTCATTTTAGATACTGCGATAACAATACTAATCAAAAGATATTGAGTGTAATTGTATACTTCTGAGGAGAGATGTGGAGCTATATGAAGGGCCCAAAGGAGAGAGGAAAAAACTAAAATCTAATCTAAATCAAAATCAAAATAAGCCGTTTATCTATCTGACAACAACTTACAATACACAGTTGATATTTGTGTACAAACGAATACTCTGGCACACATGAAACTGTTTGCACATACAGCAGAGAAAACAAGAAAAATCGAAGACATCAAACCTTAGAGATTACCACACACACACACACACACACACACACACACACGCACACACACACACACACACAAGGTTGTTTATATTTCTCTCTTTGATATCACAGAGCCAATAAAATATCCCAGAAAACGCTCCACAGGCACAAAATCTTGAGAATAAATAAAACATGAAATCCTGCCGTGACATAATGTTGTATGTTCACACTGCAACACATGTTGGAAAAGTTAAGAAAGCAACACACTCTCGTATATACAGACAAATGAACAAAACAAACACACACACACACGCACGCACGCACGCACACACACACACACACACACACACACACACACACACACACACACACACACATGGGAGTAGTTAAACGAAGGTAAACACACACAAACAACCTGACAGTTTCACTTTGTGTTGGAGACATAAAGGGGCCAAAGTCTAATGTGTAACAGCGATCTAATTAACTACGGTTTTCACAACTGTCCAAAGTGTTTGAGAAGAAAGTCGGAGAGTTTAGCTCGGGGCCGTGGCGAGGGGAAAACTGCTTTGAGAGTGAGAGAGCAGACTGAGATGTTACAAACAAGCAAAGAGAAAGTAGGTTTTTTTATTCGTTTGGGTTGAGATCTGTAGAGATCCACCGTCTCTGATAAACTGCTGACATTGTCATATCATACGCACTGTATTCTAACGAATGTAGCTCTTAAATTAAACATATCAGGTAGGCAAGAACCTTCCCAAACAAAGAATCAAGATGACATCAACACTGCTCAACAAGTAACTATGGTAAGTACGTTATTCCTACTGCAGGAAAGCCTCTCTCTGCTTTCTGATTCTTAAAAAGGTCCCATATTGTAAAAAGTAAGATTTCCATGTCTTGTTTGATTATAAAGCAAGTCGAGGTGCTATATAGATACTGTCTACAGAGATCCACAGAGAAATGCACACAGCCCATATTCAGAAACTGTGCCTTTAAACGAGCCATCAGGACTTCCGTACGGTTGTATATATATATATATATATATAGGTAGAAAGTGCCGCTACAGTGCCGTTACAGTCATTCCCCGGCTGCAGTGACGATACAGAGACTCTGAGAGCGCAGCTGTGGAAGACACGACAACGCTGACCAATCAGAGCAGACTGGGCTTTTTCTGGGGAGGGGGTCTTAAAGAGACAGGCGCTAAAACGGAGCGTTCAGACAGAGGGTGAATATAAGTATATTCAGACAGACAGTAGGAGAAAAACAAAGTGTTTCTTCAACATTAAAGCATGTAAACGTGTTCTAGTAGAAACCCAAAATTCAAATTTGAACCTGAAAATGAGCACGATACGGATCCTTTAAGCTTCATTCTGTGGTGTACTAAAATCCGGCTGTTATCTCTGACTTGGTAAGTTCAGAAGCAGAAACTGATCCAGCAAACAGCACGGCCAGGTGAAGGGCACTGCACTTAAACCAAGACTGCAAAACTATACAACACAGTTCATGATAGCAACATACATAAGTACACTCGCTACCTGTTTCTCTCTTTCTACACTCTCTCACACACATGCAAACATACCTCTCTGTCCTTGAGCTTCATGGCCAGCACCAGCTGGTTCCTGTGATTGGCCAGTGCTTCTCTGTAGCTGCCTTTGGAGAAGAGGGCGGAGCCGAGGTTCCCATGAGCACGGCATTCGCCTGACTGGTCACCTGCGGACGAGACAGAGAGAACGCGACGTTCACTTTCTACAGCGTCCGTTCACACTGCACACTGCTGCTTTCTCCTCTTCCATACCGATGGTGGAATGTAACTAAGAACTTTTTACTCAAGTACTGTATTAAATTTACAAGTACATTTTAGGTACTTGTACTTTCTACTTCTACACTACACGCTACATTTCAGAGAGACATTTTGTACCTTTTACTGCACTACATTAACAGCTTTAGTTACTAGTTACATTACACAAAACACATGACATAGTTTATAAAATGCGTTTTATTATAAATGAACCTACCCAACGATATCACGGCCTACAGGTACAGCTGAAACAATTAGCCGATTTGCTGAAGTGATCGTTTCCAGTTTCTAAAATGTGAGGATTTTTCTGCACTGAGTACTTTTTACTTTTAACACTTGAGGTGCATTTTCCTGACGACACTTACATACTTTTACTTAAGTAATATTTTCAATGCAGGACTTTTACTTGTAGCAGAGTATTTAGTTACAGTGTGGTTTTAGTAAAGGATCTGGCTGTCCCATACCTAAAGTCTTGGTCACCTCCAGGTCCTGCTGCATGTAGGCCATACTCTTCTCCGCGTTACCTAAAGACCAGTAGGCCGAGCTCAGGGCCGAGAAGACGGAGCCACGCAGCTTCAGCGAGCACGTGCCGATCTTCAGCCCGGCCTCCAGCACCACGACCGAGGCGCCGTGGAAACTGTGGGTCAGCAGCTCCTGGCCGATGACCGACACCACCACGAACGGGCTCTTGTCCAGCTTCATCTTCTGCAGCTGCTGGTACGTCGGCTCAAGCGTGTCTGTGAAGAGAGTTCGGGAGTGAATTCAAATAGTCGGTTAGTCGTCTTTTAGTAGGTTATATACCGTATTTTCCGGACTATAAGTCGCACTTTTTTTTCATAGTTTGGCTGGTCCTGCGACTTATAGTCAGGTGCGACTTATATATGTTTTTTTTCCTCATCATGGCGCATTTTTGCTTGTGGCAACCAAGGGGGCAGTCTTCTCTCCTCAGAGCGAAGCCGCGATGGCGCCATTTTGCTAGCCCTTTCCCATCACCCCCGTTAGCATCCCATTGACTGCAATTCATTTTGGCGTCACTTTGACAGCCAATAACTTTACATCTGAAGCGTTTAAAGACTTGATTTGTCCGTTGTTTATTTCTTAAGAAACACGACAATGTATAAAAGGCTCCGTTACCTTGTACCTCACGTTATGGCTCCGTAGCAGACGTTTTTATAAAAATAGGCTAACGATTGTGTCATAACCACGCGACTTACTGTCGCATTGTAGAGGAATTACCGTACAGTACAGGAGAAGCTCGCAGGCAGTTTCGACGTACATTAGCTGTTTAGTTTAATTACTAATGTTAACTAGCATTTTAGTTAGCAATAATTAGCCTGTGCCTATGTTATCTCCTTACATATACCTACGCTCTCCGTCTCTGATAGATTGGAAATGATTGAGATTTCTTTTGCACAGCTACCAGAAGACTTACAACGTTCAGAGACGTTGGTCACGTCACATCTAGGGCGGGAAGCTCAGTTTGCAGCTGCGCAGTAACGCTCAGTAACCCTTTCCCATCACCGGAAAAGTGCTGGTAAGAGGCTTCACTTGTCTCCGTCGAAAACAGCGGGATCGCTGTGTCCATTTTATATACTGTCTATGGTGGCAACAGCACAACTTCCTGTGTCGCCACAAGCAACCACTGTTTAGAGCAGCGAAGAAGAAGACTCACGCGTGCGCTACCAGTATGTCCGCTGTTCTCCGTTAATGTTTCAGTTAACAGTTTTTCAGATGTTTTCAGTTAATGTTTTCAGGGGTTGCTAGGCTACTGACTGCACTGAGCAGCATAGAGTGCCCTCGCTGCTGTAGACGGTCATGTTTTCTGCGACTTATATATTTTTTCCTTGTCATGACGCATTTTTGGACTGATGCAACTTATACTCAGGAGCGACTTATAGTCCGAAAAATAAGGTAGTTTTTTGTGCAAAATGACAGATTTCTCTGGGTTTGAACATTGTTGTAAAAAACATTTGGGATAATGTAAGCACACAACTTAACTAAATATATAACATGGGTCAAGATGTGGTTTTTTTGTTGATTTGAAGAAGGCCTAAAGGCCGAAACGTCATCAGAATAAATATACTTTTTCTTATTTTCAAGTCTACCTCCAGTGATCAGCACCTCACTACAACCCTTTGTGTGCGTTACTTTTCTACATTCTAGACTTTTGTTTTGGACATTTTAATGCAGAACTTCTTCATATTATATATTTAACTTGCTTTAAAACCTTATAATAAGTCCACAATGCAACACTTACGACACGGCTTGTAGGAAACCTGTTGGTATGGAGACGAGGCATGCAGCTGTAGCACCATCAGTAAATCATTTCTGGGTGATTGGAGGGAGAATTAGTGCTAATGTCTGGTCCTGAGGGGCTTTACAGGGATGTACAGCAGAGAGAGAACTGAGCTGAGCCCTCTGGATCTCATCATCTCTGCCAAAAATACCTGGATGTTATGGTTTTGGTGTTTTTGTCTTATTTTGGTAGTCTGTTTTGTATTTAGTTCTGTTTTCTGTTTTATTTTGAATTCTGTTTCCTTCATGGTCTTGTCTAGTTTTACTTCCTGTCTTGTGTTTTCCCGCCTGTCTGATTGTTCTGCCCCACCCTGATGTGTCTCACCTGTTGTATCACCTGTCCCTTGTTTGCTCGTTACCTCTTGTATTTAGTCTGTGTGTTCCCCTTGTTCTTTGTCAGATCATTGTTTCTGTTTGTGGATGTGTGTGTTAGTCTACCTGTGTGTGCGCGCCTCGGTATCTCTTTTCCTTGATTCCCTTTTGGACTTCTCCTTCGTTTTGGATTCATTTTGCCTGCTGCATTCTGGACGCCTTTGTTTGTATGTATTTTATTTAAATAAATCCTCTAGCTCAAACCTTCTCCGGCCTGCCTGCCCTTCTCTGCATTTTGGGTCCACCATTCCCTGCATTCCCCAACACTGGAACTCACGTCTTTACTGTGTTTTGTAGTGTTGAAGTACTCAAGATCCAGACTGATCTCATGAAATGCCGTATGTAGGACACGCCAATTCGTATGGCATTACTGGCGTGTTATCAAGAAGCATACTCTGTTTTTAGCGTGTGTTTTCCACTCCGTTTGGCCGCCATTGACTTACATTACCTTGCTATAGCGTGTGAATTTACGCCGTAGCGACTAGTATGAAAGGGCGGAAGTCTGCGTAGGGAGGTTGGTCGGGGTGGCGGACGGGCCAAACGCAGGACTTTGACCCAGGAGAGCGGGGATCGTGTCCCACATTTTTTTTTTTTTGTTTTACTAAAGCCTTCCCCAATGTTATTTTCCTAAACCCAACCGTTTGTTGTTTTACACGCGTGACGTTGTTCTCGCGATAACACGCCACTTGGCTTTAGGAAAGTGGCGTGTATGTTTACCCAAAGTCATGATGTCACGTTGTAAGATCAATCTTTGTCTCAAGACCACTCCGAATAGTCGGATATTCAATGCTTCGATGGAAAGAACCTGAATCGACTGCCGGTCTGACAGTTGAATCTTCGCAGCGCCGTTAAGTAGATAGATGACATGGATACGATTAGGGCTGCAGTGCATGTGTGAAAGGGGCTATGGATTGTAGTCTATTTTTCCAAGTTCAACAAGAGCCATGTTTGTTTTCCAGACGTGCGCAACAGGTGCCAAAACCGCCCGACATCAGGTCATATTCAGCTGCACTTTATACAAATGAGATGAACTGCAGCTGCTCTCATTTCGATGTGTAGTCGTACTAAATACCAGGCAAAAATTGAAAAATTGTAGTGATGTAAAATGTTGCGCCTCTCACACTTACAGTATTGGAGGCAGGCTTGGTAAACATCCCCCGGGAAGAATTGGGAGGACTGCCTCTACTTTTTAACAACTTGCCTGGCTGTTGCCTCACAGCACATCATGCTATAAAAAAAGACATCAGCAGAGCCAACAGGAGCCAGAGAGCCCAGAGGAGGCGCCCCCCTCCTCCGTGCAGCTCCCCTCTGGGCTGACTGCATATTGGCCTTCTCCACGGTCCAACACGTTGCCCTTCCTCCGGCTTACTCAAGCATGACAACTCCTAGTAACACTTGATACTCGGCATCTTAGCTTTGAGGCTCGCTCGCTTTGAAGCGTATGGGAGATGGAGTTTGGGAGGTTGCAGCCCCTGGACAGCAGAACAACCTCCCACTGTGCTTCAGATCTGCACAGTGAAGCTTCGCAGGATTTCAGACGGGACTCTGTCACACAATGTGTGTCATTAGTACAAGCCGCGGATCATAACATCAGAATCACAATCTGCTTTAAAGGCCGCGCGAGTGTGAACACATACTCCGGCTTTTTTGTTGTTCTCAAAGTAAATACACAGAAATAGACATACGGATAGAAAACATGGGACAATAAAGCCATGAATGTCACTGAATAGTTGAATAATACCAATACTGTTTTAAAGATGGAATATTTTGTTTTTAGAAAAGGCTGACGCTACCGGGGCGGCTGTTCATTCACATTTACATTATACTGGATTGCCGGCTTAAATGTGTATCAAGTAAATTAAATGGTAGGAATAGATGAAAAAGTGCGAATGGATTTAATTAGTTTGAATGTATTCCACCTGCTGCATTTTTTGTACAATGTTGCTCTATTTGTAAACGCTTCAGAGCTGCAAAGATTAATCGATTAATTGATCAGTTATCAACTTTTATATTTAGGTTGTGTTGAGTTGAGTTTCTTGGCAACAAAACAAAAACATGCAAGGGGGGGGGGGGGGGGGGGGGTACATTTTGTTCCCACTGATGATAAAAATGATTCAGTAGAGGCAGAAATATGTCGACCAGAAAGGGGGAAATTCCACGCAGAATGATTGACAACTAGGGGGACCAATAGTTTTGATGATCCACCCGGAAAAAGAAAATAATTAATAATTGAAATTTCTTTATTAGGAGTAACCCCTTGAGATGCAGCATCTCGTTTTCGAGGGAGTCCTTAACAATAAACAAATAAACAGTACAATCATAATTAGACACAACAGTTAACAAAACAAAAACAGACACAAAAACAAACAACAACAAAATATCAGTCCGTCATAATTAAGTTTGAAATAGAGTCAAAATGAAACTGGATATCCTCCGCTATACCTTTAATTTATGAAGAAAAGTCAACTCTGATGTCAGCTTGTTAAATGTGAATATTTTGTAGTTTCTTCTCTCCTCTGTGACAGTAAACTGAACATCTTTGAGTTGAGGACTAAACAAGACATTTGAGGACGTCATCTTGGGCTTTTGGGGAAACACTGATCCACATTTTTCACCATTTTCTGACATTTTATAGACCAAACAACTCATCCATTAATCAAAAAACAGATTAATCAACACTAGAAATAGTCGTTTGTTGCTGCCTTAAAATGCTTCACTTAAAAAAAACAAACAGCAAAAATCATTTGGTCAGTTACCAATGACCTTGTGCTCAACAGACTGGATTGTCATGCTCTACCTCAAAGGGAAATATTGTAAAAGTAGATATGCGCTGCAGTGTGCGAGCAGATTCAAAACACCTTGAAAACATGTGCACAGACATTTGCTGTAGCTTGCCAAGCGGCAGGCTATTCCCAAGCAGCCTTGCTCTCATTCGGATAAAGCTGAAGGGCAAAAACATAATTCCGTGCCAACTCAAGCCTGCAAACCATTCTTGATTGTATGCACTCTTCCTTCATCTTCTTACGCTGTTGAGACCTGCACATTAAAGTGCACTCTGAACTGAGGGGCGAATAGATGAATGAAACAAGAATCTAATTCATCTGTCTATCTGAATATTTCACCGAGAGTCCAGTTACATGATAGCAAAACTAACCTTTCACCGTTCTCTTTACATTAAGCATGCTCGTAACATTCTTTAATATGGAAATAGATAATCAGAAATGAGAATATTTGTAACTAAATGAGGGTTCAGCACTTCCAGCATACTCTCTCCAAGATTAGAAGTATCTTTAGGGCTGCAACTAACGATTATTTTCATTGTTGATTAATCTGTTGATTGTTTTCTTGGTTAATAGATGAGTTGTTTGGTCTATAAATAGTCAGAGGGTTAGGGTTAGGGGGTTAGGGTTAGCCCAAGACAACGTCCTCAGATGTCTTGTTTTGTCCACAACTCAAAGATATTCAGTTTACGGTCACAGGGGAGAGAAGAAACTAGAAAATATTCACATTTAACAAGCTGGAATCAGAGATTTTTCACTTTTATTTAATAGAACATGACTCAAACCGATTGATCGCTTATCAAAATAGAAGGCGATTTATTAGTGGCAACTAATCCACTAATCAATTAATTTCTGCAGTTCTACATATCTTCTATTAATTAGTACTTGCTGCTAAACCAACTTCCTGTTTCTTTGACCCTCTTAAAACTCATTAAGTAAATCCTTCTGTCCCTAAATTTCAACAAAATAGATGCTAGGTGTTGGCTCTAAATCTCAGTGGGTCCGTGTTTTTTTTTTTTTTTTTTTTTTTTTTTTAACCTTTATTTATTCAGGGAAGGGTCACTGAGAGGCAGGAACGCCCTGATCACATTCACACAGTTCCACACATTCATACCTGGAAGCTGCCCAGTCCAACCACAGTGTGACCTGCTGGCCACTGAGCAGCTCCACTGGAGCGGTTGGAGGTTAAGGTGCCTTGCTCAAGGGCACCTCAGTGGTGGTGATGAGGGAGGGGACACTTTCCCCACCCAGATTTTATCCTGTCGATCTGGGGACTGAACCGACGACCTCCCGGTCATAACCTCGCTTCTTTAACCTTTAGGCCACCACTGCCAAATTTTAAAGGGTTAGATTCATCAAAGTCACACAATGACACAAACAGCAGCAGCTCCCGTGTTCTGCGAGGTAAAATTACTGTTTTTGTCAAAGGAGTCTGGTGGCTTTGAAGAGAGCAGAGATAACGGTAGCTTCCACTTAAACTGATAGAGTTTTTAGGTATCCAAAATGAGTTTAGCTGCTGCTGCCCCCCCCCGTCCACAGCAGGACGTTGCTTAGCCTCCGTATCGGTACTACTGTCTGCTTTTCCAAACTGGGGGCGTGCCGACCGCCATCTACTGTTGCTAACCAGTCCCTCCAGAAAAACGCGGAGTTTTTTTGTGATTGTTGAGGGCAAAAATCCTTGATTATGCGGCACGTTTTCTTAAAAAATGCGATGGAATATGCGGGATTTTTATGCGATGAAAATGCGGGAACTTGCAAAAATTGCGGGAACTTGCAAAAATTGCGGGAACTTGCAAAAACTGTGGTTTGATGAAAAAGAGAAAAAAAGTGATTCCCCCAACACCGTGTTCTCACTAGGCGAAATTACGTCACTTCATAACGTTCCCATGGCAACAGGGGAAAATGGCTGCTCTTGTGTGAAGTGAACACAACATTTTTCATCTTTCTGCTGCGATATATGTGACTTTTTTGCAACGAAAATGCGGGGATTATGAAATCATGCAAGCCCTGCATATTTTGCGCGGAAATCGGCAATTTATGCGGCGAAAGTGCGGCGTATTTTAAAAAATGCGGCCCCCGCATAAATATGCGGACTTTGGCTGATTATGCATTGAATTCTGCGATCGCACAATCGCGTTTTTCTGGAGGGACTGACTAACACACTGACCATGTAGTAGGGACAGACTGATTATCGGCCCCTGGCTGATTATTGGGCCATTTTTTTTAACAGTTTGCAAATTATCTGTATCGGCGTTTTATTTGCCTGATAACCGATAAAATTCATTAATAAATAAAAAGTGTGCTACTTCAGCTCGGCTGCAGCTCTCTGTTACTGAGGATTATGTTGAACGTTTCTAATTTATTAAATAATTGCTTAAAGCAGGGGTACTCAACGTAATGTAGGCCAGGGACCCTGTTAGAAAAACTCTTTTCTCTCTCTGTTAAATTAAACTGTTTCCATAGTAAGAAACCAAAACTATGGAAGACGACAACGGTCATGTTTTTTTTTTTTTATGCACTGTTATCTCGTGATAACGACTTATTCATTCGTTATCTCGATGTAACAAAGTTTGTTTTCTCGAGATAATGAATTAATTATTGCGTTATCTCGATGTAACAAAGTTTGTTTTCTCCCACTAATCCCACTAAGACACCCTTCCATTTAACCCGGGGAAGGAGCTCCATGAGCGGATAGAGGTCTGCCGTTTCTCCCTCCTCCATCAAAAAAAAAAAAAAAAAAACACTGCTTGCTCTCACAAGATAACGTGGAGCCACCGACTGTCCTTGTCTACAGCACGGGATGATCCTGAGGGCAGAACACGTCCTTCCCGAATGAGATAAACTGACGACATCGACTCTGTATGATGACTGTATTTCACTCATAAATAAGCTACTGTTTGAGGCTTACGTTAGTCATTATCTGTACTTTGTAAGTGCTGGAACTGGCTCCTTGTGTTTGCAAGTAAAAATGAACATTGAGAGATCTTGAGTGGTTCTGTCTATTCTTTGATAATGTAATTATCCTAACAGACCCCTTAGCTGAAAGAGAGACCGTGTAGGGACCCCCAACTGCATATACTGTATACAATTGAGTTGCATATTAACTTGGGCTGAAAGGATGAAAATAAATGGGTCATTATTTATGCAATAAACCTGCAAACTGCCAAAAAAACGGCCTAGCCCTTCACTAAACACCAGTTTTTCTACTTGGCAGTAGCTGTGAGTTCTGCCACCACATTATAAAGAAGAAGAGTGCTTGAAGTCAGGACTTCACAATCTCCCTGACACTCTGTCACTCGCTCACTGTTTTCAATTTCAACTTCTACATGTTTCTCTTTCTGTTTCATCTGAGCTGTTTTATTCATTTTCTACATCTCACTTTTCTCTTTTCTCCCTCTTTGTCACATCAAATGTGCATCCATTTCTTTGTGATATCTGAATCCTCATGGAGGCGTCTTTTATCCCAGTGAAAGGGTCACTGAATAGCAGAACAAAAGGAAAAGTGGTAACTTTACCTTACTGTACATCTCACTCTCCTCTCATACAACTTCTCAAACACAAAGTTCTGGGAGAGGAGTCAAACAAACAAATGTCTGAATATATAAATCTGTTGTTGTAAGACAGACGAGATGAACGAAGTGGAAAAAGAAGACAGGCAGCGTGTGAACTCGGCTGTACCTCTGAGGGGAGATTTCATGGCAGCCTCCACCATGCCGACGAGCAGCTGGAGACTCTTGGGGTCTTGGGCGAGGCCGGAGGCGAACGCTGCCAGGGCGTCGGCATGACGACCCAGGTACTGCAGGGCAACCCCCTGACGAAAGTAGGCCTGCAGGGAGAAGAAAAAGTAGACGTTAACAGTTGAAAGGGGGTTTAGTTGAGGCTTTTTATATTATATTCGTGCTGTTGGATTTTTACATTTTGATCCACTTGTGTATTTTTACCCCTGTTGCTCCGACGACAGTGATGTCGGAGATGTTACCCAGGTATTACGTTAACTACGTTCTCTCTATCTAAGTTTAGCTCGTTAGCATGCAAATCTAGACTGGGTGAACCAGCCCGATCTGCCAGAGATTTGATTTCTCCCTGCAGCTCAGGCTGGAAACCTGTACGTTTATCTCTCCTGCTTCTGTTACAATTTTGTGGGAACCAATCACAAACTTGCTTTTCCACCTGGTGCGCTATTGGCTGGTTTAACACGATGACGATAGAGAAGCGACCAAGCAGCTTTTTGTTTACATTCAACAAGCCGGCCACCGAAGCGCAGCAACACGTTGATGCCGCCGTCGCTGCTACGTCACCCGGATCGTTGGTCTGATTGGTTGAAGGACTATCCAGTTGCGTAGAGACTCATTTGAACTATGTCCGTTGGTCCCGCCTCTTGTGCCGAGAAAATACAGAGCAGACTCCCCAGACTAATGTTCAGTCTTAAATCTATTGAGCTTGGTCTGGTGATAGCCAGACTTATGCAAATCCTGATCCAAACTAAAATTGTCAACCTTATAGTGATGCTAAGTAGTTTGGATTCATCCTCTGAGGATCATGAATGTCTGGGCTAAAGTTCAATACATTCAAAAGTTGAGAGTAGAGCTGCAACAATTAATCGATTAGTTGTAAACTTTTAAATTAATCGGCAACTATTTTTGAGTTTGAGTAATTTTTTAAGACAAAAGTAAAAAATTCTCTGATGTCAGCTTGCTAAAGGTGAATATTTTCTAGTTTCTTCTCTCCTCTGTGACAGTAAACTGAATATCTTTGAGTTGTGGACAAAAGAAGACATTATGAGGATGTCATCTTGGGCGTTTGGGAAACACTGATCCACATTTTTCACCATTTTCTGACATTTTAATGACCAAACAACTCGAGAAAATAATCAACAGATTAATCGATTATGAAAATAATCGTTAGTTGCAGCCCTAGTTGCGATATTTCAGAGAACACTCTGTCCTCCTGTCTCGACCTGCTGGCTCCCATCATTACTACAACTGTCTCCTTCACACTTCGCCCCCTGGTTCACTCCTGAACTTCACCAAATGACGTCCCGCAAACGTCAGCTGGAAAGTATCTATAATCCACCAGTTTAACAGTTCACCTCCACGTAGACACAGATCACACAGACACCTTCACCAATACAAAAACGCCCTAAACACAGCCCGGTCCTACTACCACTCACAGCGGGGAGGCTGTGGCTCAGTGGTAGAGTGGTTGCCTGTCAATCGGAAAGTTGGTGGTGTCCTTGGGCAAGACACTGAACCCCGAGTTGCCCCCGATGCTGCATCGGAGTGTAAATGTGTGTGAATGTTTATCTGATGAGCAGGTGGCACCTTGTACGGCAGCCTCGGCCACAGTGTATGAATGGTGGATGGTTCCTGTACTATGTAAAAGCGCTTTGAGTAATCGCTAAGACTAGAAAAGCGCTATATAAATACAGTCCGTTTACATTTACAGGGCATACACTCCGGCTCCAACAACCCCGAGACTCTCTTCTCTACAATAAACAAACTTCTGACCCCCCCTGACAACCTTTCTACATCCTTCAGAACCTCCACTGGCTCCCTGTTTCCCAACGCATCCAGTTTAAAGTAGTAGTGTAAAGTAGCAGAAAATAGAAGGACTACATTTCTGTCATTTTGGGTTGTTTTTATCCAGCTGGTGATTGTTGAAGTGTTACTTTTGTTGATATGTTTGTTTTTTATTAGTTATTTGATGCTATAGAAACGGGCCCACACAGCTGACAGTGACACTTCAGAGGAAAGGACGTCTCATCCCTCTTAAAACACATTTCCTCGTTTCCTCTCTCCTCGCATGATTTCCTCAAGGGAAGCAAGGAAATGAAACGTGGATGCAATTTAAGGACATGGGACGTACCCATATACAATTAAAACATGTGCAATTACTGTAAATCCATTTTACTATTTTACTATTTACTATTTACTCTATTTAATTATTTTATTATTGTTGTGTGTTTAACACGTGTCGTCTACTTTCCTCTTATCCCTTGCTGCTGCAACAGTGTGAATTTCCCCATTGTGGGATTAATAAAGGATCTTGAATCTTGAATCTTTCCTTCACATGTACACACAAACAGCTTAGGACTCGTCCTGCATTTCACAGCAACATTAGAGACAATGAATCATGACGTGAGATTCACGCGGAGGACACACAGACGCCGCTCTCCTCTTCTCTCACTGCCGACCAGACTGTAACTTAATTGTCCTGTCTACCTCTCTTCTTTCTCTTCCCCTTCATTCCTCTCCTTTTTTTCCTCTCTCTCTCTCTCATTTATCATCCTCCTCCCATTTAAACATAATCTGTCATGACAGAGAATGAATGAAGACAAAGAAGAGAGGAATTAGATTACATGGCAGCTCCCGTCCCGGCTGCCACTTTCTGCACTCGCCGCTGTCTTTGTCCTTCCCCGGGTCTTCAGACAGCTTCATTGAAATGAACGAGGGGGTCACGACTAATCAAATGCATTAAGCCTTTAGCGGCTGTGTTGGTGTTGGGAGCAGGACACGGTGTCATTTCACTGCTGATTGACACAAAGTGGGATAAATGGTTGGTAATTACAGCGGGGGTCACATCCCTTCAAACAGTGAAATCTGTCACAGCTACAGTGGTAATATAATCACATTCATTTATTGACCGTATGGGCTTTTTTTTCCCTATTTGCTCAATTTGCATTTTTTTCTCGATTAACTTGCATCTATTTTTGCTGGCTGTCGTCACTCGGCCTGCACGGTAAATCGTTATAAAATCGCGATCTCGATTCACCCCTGTTCGCAATTAAATTTTTAAATGAGTTTTTTTTTTTCTCCAATTAATTTATTGAAAGCATTTGACATTGACATGTTTTAATTATGTAATGATAGAGCCTGTATCAGGGCCATATTTAGTTCAGTGTGTTATATGTCACTATTTTTGGTAGCCTACTGTACTTAAAGGGCCAGTACGTACTTTATTTTCTTTATTCATTGAAGCCTCTATATTTACAGGCTTGTGGTGATGACCAATGTGCTATAGGTGCCAAGAAAAATTGTTTTGTTTTGTCATGGTTCACGTGTGTAATAAACATTACACTTGGTGAGAAAAAAAATAGTGGCAGAGAATCGTGATATCAATTCTAAGATAAAAAAAAACGTTTTTCCCGGATCGTGCAGGCCTATCTCGTCATCAGTACAAGTCAAAAGTTGGTTCACACAGAATACTCGCATATCAGATTGAAAAGATGGTATTTGGCACCAAGTTACCTACAGTATGGCTTAAATTAGCTTACAATTTACTTTGTCCTGCAGTAACAGTAGCTGACTCTGTTAGGCTGTTGGAGAAAACAAGAATCTTTTACCTTCATTGGTATTCATTGTATTTATTTTTGCTTGCTTATTTTCTGTTATGGATCCTACTGTATTTTGTTTATTGTGTGAAGCACAGACTTTGTCAGTAAAGGGTTATTATTACTCATCAACACCTGTGAGCAGTTCCCCTTTAAATGGAGACACCTCACCTTCTATCTGACATGGAGAAAACCATTTTAAAAGCAGTAGCAAATATACCAGTCAACACTGGCTGGAATACAGGACGGCGGCTCAGCTTTAGCTCCTGACTCTGATGCCAAGTGGCCATGCTGAGGAGAGAGAGACAGCAGCCTGCCCTCTGACCCTCGTCCAGGCTGGAGGGGAGAGCGGCGGGGCTGGACTGGGACGAGGTAGCCAGGCTGGTGGCTGGGGGGGACATATGGACGCCCCACCTGTCTGCCTACCTCTACTTAGCACTGCCCCAAAAACAATCTGTCGCCTTCACACTGATTTGGCTGCTGCGTGGAGGATGCAGTGTTTCTCATTTAGGCGTTCATGTCCTATTCTTGACTACTTTTGATTGGGAGAAGCTTCTGGGAGGATAATTTCAGTCAGATGAGGGTGATTATATCAGAAGAGGAAAAATTATAATCATAGCAAGATGGCTATTATCTCTGCATGAATGTACAGCACAGTAGGTAAGATTGAGAGTGTGTGAGCAAGTGTGTGTGTGTGTGTGTGTGTGTGTGTGTGTGTGTGTGTGTGTGTGTGTGTGTGTCAGAGCTTTTTACCCCCATTAAGGGTGTAAACATGCCAGAGCCAGACAGAAAGTGACAGCAGGAAGAGTCTGCTTCCACCACCACCACCTCCAGCCTCCCGCTCACACACATCCTGCCTATTAGCTCAGTCTGGCTACGCTGCCTGCTAAGCACATACAGGGGGTATACAGTCCAGACAGTCTCTCTCTCTCTCTCTCACACACACACACACACACACACACACACACACACACACACACACACACACACACACACACACACACACACACACACACACACACACACTCTCTCTCTCTTTCTGTCTCATTTTTTATTTTTCCCGTCTGTCTCTCAGCAGTTGTTCTGGAGCATCTCAAACATATAGTATCTTGTCAGATTACAGAGTCTCTTCACAAACTGCTCTGGTAGTGTCTGGCTCGTCTGGTTTGCAGGTATTTCTCTCTCTCACACACACACGCACGCACGCACGCACGCACGCACACACACACACACACACACACACACACACACACACACACACACACACACACACACACACACACACACAAAAGCATGTAGACAGCCTCTTTAACATCAGCTGACAGGTCTGTGTCAGTTAAAGTGAATGGATCAATAAAAGGGACAAGAATAATCCTGGCGTGAGTGTGTTTGCACCTACAGTATATATATATATATATATATATATATATATATATATATATATATATATATATATATATAATAATAATAATAAATTGAATTTATATAGCGCTTTTCATAGACTCAAAGTCGCTTAAATATATATATATATATATATATATATATATATATATATATATATATATATATATAGGGCTGGGTCTCATACCGGTACCTATACCAATATCGTGACTTCGATACTGGTTCCTAAACGATACTTTTTTCGATACCAATTTAATTACACAAAAAATGAATTACATTACGACACATATCGAACATAGCCCTAATCATATATTATCATCCTGGCATCTCTTGGGACTACTAAACTAAGGGTCTGCTTTAAAGCAGTTCTGACCAATGTATGTTAAATTTAAATAATAACAAAGTATGACAATGTGAAAACAATGTGGAAGTTTTGCTTGTAGTGATGAACGTACAGAGGATTATCATCTGAATCTGCAGCTCCTCTCGACTTTACGGAGCTTCATAGTGAGTTTCAGCTCATTGTTTATCTGTCTGGCTATAACTTTACTGTTCTGGTTTACTCTTACTGCTCTCATAGCGCTGTTTTCCGAGAAAAAACTCTAAAAACTCACTGTACACTAGAGCTGTCACTCAAAAAGTCAAGGTGGGTCGACTAAAATATAATTTGTTTAAACCAAGATAGTGCCCTGATGTCCGTCCGTCGGTGGTCAGAGAGAATGTCGTCACCTTCAGTATAATCTATATTTTTTTCCCATGTGGCATCATACAACTGAGATTGTGAAATTGTATGTCGTCACCTTCCTAAAATAATGGCCTAAGTCATTTTTTGACAAAAAATATTTTTTTTGGCTAAATCATCTCCTCATGGTGCTGGCTACCTCTGGTAGAATTGCCTACATCCTCAGTTGAACAGGTCTTGTGATTCTTCACCTTTAGTATAATGGCCTATATCAAGCGTGTGACTTAGGCCGTTTAGTTTTTTGTGTTTTCTGAAAAACCTGAAAAAATGATTTAGGCCATTATTTCAGGAAGGTGACGATGTGCGACTTGGAATTTCATATCATGGCCCCAGTTCTGTCATTATTATCCTAAGACCTCCCGAAACAATCAAAAATCGTATCGCCTTTTTACGAGCGTCTGATCTTGTGCTACATAATGACCCATCCAGACCTCTCAGGTTGACTGGGTCAGGTTTGCAGAGTCACAACTAAACATGGAGTTCACTACATATCTGGAACAAACTCCCAAAAAACTGCAGGTCCGCTGCAACTCTCAGTTCTTTTAAATCAAGGCTGACTTTTTCATTTATTTAAATCAAATAATTGTTCCTTTCTGCTGTAACTTTTATTCTTGTATTTTATTATATTTGCTCATTTTTATTTTCTATTCTCTTTGATGTTTTAATTATTTTAAACTGCCCTTTAATGTTTCATGAAAAGCACTTTGAAATGCCTTGTTGCTGAAATGTGCTTTATAATAACGTTGCCTTGCCGTTTGTTTGGTAAACTGCTGCCAAATCTACTGACCTATTGCTCATGTTCCACTGTCATATAAATTTCACCGTATACCCATTCTTATTGATATGCTACTGCTGATTATGCCAATGCTGTCTGCAAATTATACACAGAATATTGCTTCTATTTCACTGGCAGAATACCACTTTTATACAGTACACAAAGTTATGACAATTCATCCTATGATCCAAATGGCATTCCATGAAAGCAGGTGGTGAGACATTTCACTCAAAACCACAAATGTCAACCTCATGTGACGAAAAGTCAAGGGATAACCAAAGTCAGTAGGATTCTTCCTCTGTTGGACATTAATGTCTGCACAATATTTCAAGGCAACCCATCCAATAGATGTTGAGATAGTTCATTCTGGAGGGCCCAACATAACGGCTAAAAAAAGATTGAAGCAGTTGAAGGAGTGTGTGTATTAGTGAGACATAGTAGCAAACAAAATGAAGGACAGAGTGAGAGATATAGCGAGAGAGGTGCTATATGTTGGTGTGTCAGAGCAAAGGATGCACACCGGATGAACAGATGCTTCAATTACTGCTCGTAACTCACATTAATCGAGAACAGATGGCGACACAAGTGGTGGGAGAGAGAGAGAGAGAGAGAGAGAGAGAGAGAGAGAGGGTGAGTACGAGCGAAAGAGGATCACATAAACCAGACATGATAGAGATTGATGTCTCTGCAAATCAGACAATCTGCCTCAAAACACACAGACAAAACCTTCACTCTCATTTCATCTGGACACAAAGTGGATTGAGCCTTCTTTTTTCACCGCTGTTGCTTGTGACTGAACAGATTTAACACTGCAGAGGATGTGGAAGGAAGAGGGAGATGTGGCCTTGAGTAATTTGTTAGAGATGGAGGATGCTGAGAGGAAAGATAAGAGCTTCCGGACACACCTGGCAGCCTGGGGCCAGCTCACATTTTATCATCACAGACAAACAATAAACAGCACCTTATACTACATTGACAAAAGGACATTACCATGCCCATACCTCTGGTCCCAGAGGGAAACTCGATTTACTTTGAATAGTGCAGTTAGAGCTTGGGTCTTATCGTGGTTTTGTTATTGGTTATGATAAGATTAAACTCCCCAGGAGAACAAAGTAACAGCAACATTTCTAAATAAGAAGTTAGGCAAAAAACATGATCAGACTATAGGCAAACCAAGAGTTTATCCAGACACTATCTAGACCATTTTATTCTGTCAAACCAAAATGAGCACACCAAAATATTGGCTATAATTGCACAAGAAAACTGTGTACAGTACGTGTACAGCGGTAGGTTTAATAATAGGTCAAAGCTGAGGCAGGAAATAGTAATAACTGTTATAAGTGGTGTCTTTTGTTAAGTGTTTTCCACATCCAAAAACACAAAAGCAAAATTGTACATGTATTAATGTGTTAATCTGCTCTAATGTAAGCTGTGTACGTTAGCATGTCCAGCAACTAGCTTACTACCTTCAGTAGTAATTTAGCGTTACTTCCGAAGTCCATCAGCTAGCTTTAGAGTTTCAGCTGCCGTTAGCAGACCTGTTCTGCTCTTTATTGGGTCAAAGTTTACACTGAAGCAACTTCAGCCAACATTGCTACCCAAGAGACTTATGTTTGCATAACTCATCTTAAGTCAATTAAACATAAATCTAACCTCTGTGTTGCTTGTCCAAGTATGTTTTTCTAGTAAGTATCCAAACATTTCTATTTACAATGCCATAATAAGGTTAAGTAAGGCTAACTAGGGCCACATTATGGATAATTGATGGTGAAAATGCTGATTTTTTGCCAAGACATGTTAGCTTTAGCCCACTCTTTTAATAGATATTGAAGACATGCTGTATCATGCATGTAGGCATCAAGAATATCTAATACCTCTTCACAAGATTATCGTTTTAAAATGAGTCAGCTAAAAACATAAAAAGATGGTGTTTTCAACCAACAGCTAACTACAGTTACTAGTTTCAGTTAGCTAATTAGCTAACTATAGCTACAGCTAGTTTGTGTTAGCTAACTAGCTAACTAAAGCTACAGCTAGTTTGTGTTAGCTAACTAGCCAACTACAGCTACAGCTAGTTTGTGTTAGCTAATTAGCTAACTACAGCTACAGCTAGTTTGTGTTAGCTAATTAGCTAACTACAGCTACAGCTAGTTTGTGTTAGCTAACTAGCCAACTACAGCTTGTGAACTCTGCTAGCTACAAATTTGAAGTCCGCTTTTGTGAACTTCGTCACATTAAAGAGGCATTGTTTCAGAAATAAGTATGAATTTCGATGGTTAATTTCCCACTGCTATAACATAAACTCTAGACTAACGTTATATGTGCAGTGCTAGATACCATTTTTGGTGAGTAAGCTACGAAATTCTCATAACTGACAGACGTGATGTCAACAACTACAAAAACAAGCTTTATCCTTTAAGATCTACAGTTTTCTGGTGCAGTCCTCCGAGTGAATTATTGTCTTTGTCGAACAACGGGGATGAAGTGGTGCTGATGTCACTTGGCCATCACTAAAACAAGAGGGTTCATTTTGCCAAGTCAATACCCCACTTATCCCACAGTAGGTGATATAACGACATGCTGTGTGAGTTGTGAGCTCTGAGCTGTAAACCTCAGCGAGTGAGATCATTATTTAAGAGCCTGAGAGGGTCTGAGGGAGTCATTAAAAACAGCAATCTGTATTGCGAGGATGCCTCTTTGTAGAATTGAATGCACCTTATTACCAGGGTGAGGTATGATCAAACCCTGTGAATTTAAACCAGCAGACCTCTGCAGCAGAGTGCAGTTACTCACAGTCTGGGAATTAACAGTTCTTTCATCTTGCAGGGCGACGTGATTCAAACAGGTTCTTCTAATAGACTAGTCAGCCTGTAAACACTGCAGTAGAGAAATAATGCTGCTGAGAAAGCATCTTCCCAGAAGACTGGAAACACATATTCTCACACAGATAAGAAGTAAACAGCCGCTGCAGCCATTTGCTAAAAAAAAAAACCTAATTTGAACCTGAGTCAATATGTTGAAAACAAAAAACTAAAAGTGATGTGTGGGTAAAGACGTTGAGGTAACTTACTCCGTCCACACACGGAAACTTTTTAAAGTTCCAATACAACAATGTAAAAATACTCTGTTACATGTTAAAGTCTTTCATTTCAAAGTCCTAGTTAAGTATTATGAGCAAAATGCAAAAGTCAAAGCATGTTACTGTTGAAGCTGCTCCAGGTGAAGCTACTTTAACTACTTTATACACAGTTAGATAGTTTAGTCCAAAAGTTCCCAACCTAAGGGTCGGGCCCCTCCAAAGGGTCACCAGATAAATCTGAGGGGTCGAAAGTTCAGGTGCTCAAACTGTTGTTTTTTCCTCTCATCTGTTCTTTGTGTGAAATATTGGATAATTTTACCTCTTTGAGCCTCGGACTGTAAAGATCACTCTAAGGAGCAATAATAAAGGTTACGTTTTTAAAATGATAAAGTAAGTTTATTACGTTCTTTAATGTAAAATCTCTTTCTAAAAAGTAACTACATCTGTCAATACTAGTATTTCCCTCTGAAATGTAATTCAATCAGGAGAGACTTTGTTTGCGGATATGCAAAAGAACACTATTTATTATACAACTGCATGACAAAAATCTTTTGGAGATTAGACTCCATCCAAATTAATATTTTTTAAAGGGGTAGAGAATAGGAAACATATCCCCCGATGGAGTCTAGACACTGGTGGCGGCGGAGAAGAGACCGGGGATCAGACCGGCGGGGCAACGGAGCGGCCATCCGGGAGAAACATGAAGACTGGAGGCGGCGGGTGAGGTGGAGGGTCGAGCGCTTTTCCTGAAACAAAAACTGACACCAAAAGAAACTTATTTAAAGCAGAGCTGTAGTGCTGTGATTGGTCCTTGAATTCCGTGGTCATGACTGATTGGTTTAAGTGAAAGTATCGCTTCTAAACAGCTGATTTGATTTACGGAGAAAGAGTAATGATTGGGTTAACGACGTCTTCCTGAAAGAATTTGCGCTGAGCTTCATTAGAGTAGAAGCATGAAGTGACATGGAAATACTCAAGTAAAGAGTACAGCAAGGCCCTAAAACATGAGTAACACACACACACACACACACGCACCAACTGTTCACTGGTTTATGTGCATGAATATTCATCACTGTTTCACTGGGGACACTAGATAAGATACAGTAATTGAGTTGGAGTGGCCATAACCACTGTTTCCACTGGGACCAATAAAGATGTTACACGGCCAGCTGTGGGCTCTCTCCTCTCACACACTCTCAGTCATACAGAGCCAGTCTAATGGCTTCACAAGTCGGTGTACTGTGGTGTGTTACAGTATAAACTCTGGAGCAGTTGTAAAGGCGGAGGTGCGTCCCAAGTTTATGAGTCCTGCTTGACATAAATCTCTCGTTCATCAGGGACAGGGATGAGTGTATATGTCTCTTCTGTGTGTGCTTCTCGGAGTCTGTATTGATGTTAGCGTATCTAAGTGCATGTAGATGTGCTTGACCATGTGCAGGGTCATCAGTGACGCCCCTGGCATCATATGTTGAGGGACCACAAAATGTATCTGGAGCCAACAGATTAGGCATCACCGTCTGTCTGTCAAACCAGACCAAAGCTGAGCTCTCCCAACATTAACCAACAACACAAGTCATTAAAGGTGCTCTAACCCCCAATTTATACCGACTGCGTAACGGCTCCGGAACGTCGGCGGAGTCAATCGGTTTCCATTAAAGTCAATGTGTGTATTTTCACTGACGGCGTAACGGCTGCGTCCCGACTCCGGCACAGCTCCGGCGGTCCGCAGCCCTCCGGATCAGATACGTCGCAGAGCTTCTATTTTTGCCGGACGCCGGAGAGCTCCGCAGCAATTCAGCACACGGCAGATAGTGCCGGACAGGAAGTGGAGCACAGAAACAAAATAAAACATCCGGTTAATTTTCAAAATAAAATACACCTTGAAAACACAGCACGGAGTTGTTTCCTCTCTACTCCTCTGGATGGAAACAAACTGTTGATGGGTTTGTGGTTCTATTCTACGTGAATCCGCGAGATCTCGTGGGTCCTCGTGACTACAGCTGTCAGTCATGGCCGCAGCCGTGCCACAACAAATCCGGACCTGGTGTGTATTGACGGACGGCGGAGCACGGAGACGACACGCAGCGGTGCCGTTACGCAGCCGTTACGCAACCGGTATAAATCAGCAGTAAGCGATGTTGGGTGACGTCACTTCTTGTTGACGTTCAAAGTATTTTCAAACAAAACGAGGCTAGCTCGCCCCTCCCTCCTCCTCATCCCGTGCCCTCCCCCTCCCTTCCGTGCTCCCGCGTGAGCTAGTGCTTTACAGTAGTGTTGTGAGTATTGTTATTAGCTCTTCTGTATGAAAACGCCAAATGTGTTAAAAGGTGAAAAAGGCGATTGAAGCAGTTTTCCATGTGAAAGGTTATATCAAAGGTTGTTTGTATGATTAAATTCATGCTCATTCAAAGATTGTGTCATGAAGGGATGAACGACTTATTTTGTTTACAATTAAGTTTTTTTTTTTTTACAATGAATGGAATAAATACCAAGGAAAACAAACAAAACAAAAACATCTTTCTCAGCTAAATTGTTATTAAAGATCTGTATTTTGTTTAACTTTTTGGCATGACAGAGGTGTAAGGCACAAATTGCAAAGAACTAGAAAAACACACATTTTTTGTGTTTTTTTCATGTTTTTCTGTGTGTGTGTGTGTGTGTGTGTGTGTGTGTGTGTGTGTGTGTGTGTGTGTGTGTGTGAAGTGTTTGATTGCCTCAGCGACCTCTGACCCTGACGGAGCAAATATACCTCCTGGGGGAAGGAGGAAAGGGGTCAATGTGAAGAGCTAACAGAACAGAACTGTAGAAGTGATTTAGAGGGTCGCGGCAGAGAGAGAGAATAATTAGAGAAAATATAGGTTGATATAAAGAGATATGCTGTGTCTTATTAGGGCTTATTAGAGATACATTGCATCAAACCAAGCCTGAAGCTGTGTCAACAAAAGACAAGTGTGTGCTGCTTCATTACAAACTGGTACAATGTAAATAAATCTGTGAGAGAGAAAGAGGAGTAACATGTTGTGTCAGACAAAGCTTCTTCAAAGCGAGGTTTCTGGTAGCCGCGGTGTTCGCGAGCCATAAAATGACGTCACCACGGCTGTCGTTTCCGGCGCGAAGGCTCCGCAAGCTGTCGTGGCGCGTGGTCGTGCACCTCTGACTTTTTGTAACTAGAACTTGTATATATATATATATATATATATATATATATATATATATATATATATATATATAGATGTATTTTATATATATACATATATATATATATATATATATATATATATAGATGTATTTTATATATATACATATATATATATATATATATATATATATATATATATATATATATATATATATATATATATATATATACACACACTATACTGCTCAGCACCAAATGGCCGACAGACAAAGTTAGCAACTTGCAAATAAAGAAAGTTGAACATCCTAAAAAGGTAAAGAGCCGGATATTCATCTCAGGAGTTGGTGGAGACCAAATGTGTATAGGACTTATATTAGTCTGGTGGCCAGAAACACGACTCCAATGGGATGACATTGTTGCTCTGTGTTTGTTGGATGTGTAAATGGGCAATAAATTTGCTAGCACATTAGCCTAAACAACTTTAAGAGGTGATAATATATCAGTTTTGTGTGTCTGTTTGATTGCATTAAAGCTGTTTTGCCCCCTAGTGGACAAAAATCAATACATGCAGCTTTAAAAAGAAGAGAGGAATTAAGTAACAGAAAGAAACAAATGTAATATTTAACCCTCGTGTTGCCCTCGGGTCAAATTTGACCCGTTTTGAAAGTTTCAAAATCAAAATTACAGGTTTCTTTCAACAAAATTGTACAAAAATAATCATGGTTCCATACACGAAAAAGGCTGTGATCATACATCCACATACTGTACATTCCTCTGATCTTAACTGTTAGTCAAAATAATTCATAATTTCTGGCTTTTTATCTCAAAATTTAGGTGTAACCTAACATGAATTATGTTTATGACCATGAATTCCAAACATAAGTGTAAAACTAGTGGAAATAAGTTGGCTAAGAAGATGTAACACAGAAGAATTGGGTGATAAATTATACTTACTATGCTTTATAAACAGGCAAAACAGACCGGGTCCATTTTGACGGGAAGACAACACATGGGTTAAGACTAAGTGTTGGTTGATTTTCTATTTTGGTCAGGGCCACAGGATCAAAGTTACAGGGCTGATGATGTGTTTAAGTGTAAGTCATCACCTACAGTAGGAAACATTTATCAACCTCTCTTTGAAATGTGATGTGTGGAGGTCAGTGTGAAGGGCCAGCTGACACATCTTTCTCTTTTTATGAACCTCACTTCACCGCAGCTGCTCAAACACCTGATCTTCTGCTCTCTCTGTCGGCTTCTACAGAAGTAAACTGGATTTCTTGAAAACGCAAACACACCACAAGTGTTCTTGTGCTCAAAGTGTATTTTATCCTGTCTGGCTGAAAGTCTGTGCGGACAACCTGAGTGGGACGTCAACCCACGACAGCTAACCTTGACGTACATACTGAATTACTCTGAACCGAGAGCTTTAAATTAAAGAAAGCATTTTCTTCTGTCTCTCACACACACACACACACACACACACACACACACACACACACATACACACACACACACACACACACACACACACACACACACACACACACACACACACACACACACACACACACACACACACACACACACACAGTAATCCTAGTTAACCTCAACACACGAGGTTTATTCCCTGGGTGACTAAAAGCAATTCCCTTTTTCTTCTTTCCTTCTCTCTGCTCTACTTTATCTATAGACGCAGACCCGGAGTCATTCACTCGACCTTTTCATGTATCAGCCACCATCTTTGGACCAATCTACCTCTCTCTATACAACACACACACACATAAGCACACACACACACTTATGATAAAAATATGCATAAAGGGGGAGTGGGGAGGGGAGGAGGAAAAGTGGCCTTCTGATCCCGTTAACTGCAGTACAGCGAAGGAGTTTGCTTCTCTTACACTGGGTAATTAGACTGTCAGTCAAGCAGCTGTGTGACGACGTTTGTGTGTGTGTGTGTGTGTGTGTGTGTGTGTGTGTGTGTGTGTGTGTGTGTGTGTGTGTGTGTGTGTGTGTGTGTGTGTGTGTGTGTGTGTGTGCGCGTGAAGCGTTTGATTGCCTCAGCGACCTCTGACCCTGACGGAGCAAATATACCTCCTGGGGGAAGGAGGAAAGGGGTCAATGGGAAGAGCTAACAGAACAGAACTGTAGAAGTGATTTAGAGGGTCGCGGCAGAGAGAGAGAATAATTAGAGAAAATATAGGTTGATATAAAGAGATATGCTGTGTCTTATTAGGGCTTATTAGAGATACATTGCATCAAACCAAGCCTGAAGCTGTGTCAACAAAAGACAAGTGTGTGCTGCTTCATTACAAACTGCTACAATGTAAATAAATCTGTGAGAGAGAAAGAGGAGTAACATGTTGTGTCAGACAAAGCTTCTTCAAAGCGAGGTTTCTGGTAGCCGCGGTGTTCGCGAGCCATAAAATGACATCACCACGGCTGTCGTTTCCGGCGCGAAGGCTCCGCAAGCTGTCGCCGGCGCGTGGTCGTGCACCTCTGACTTTTTGTAACTAGAACTTTCCGTTCAGTTGGGAAAGACTGGCGGAGCAGGTTCACCTGTACAAACATCTGTGTGATTCTCCACATACAGATCGCAGGTCAAAGAGAGACCCCACACTGGGAAAAGAAGAGGCATTTTGCTGGAGAGTGTGGAAAAACACGAGAGATCGTAAAATTAGTGGAGAGGGCATGTGTGACGTCACCCATTGGTTAGTGGAGATCTGCTATGAGCCGTCGAGTTTGCCGTTACGGGGCGCGGCCATCCTGGTTGCGGATGCGACGATTTTAGACGAGAGGGAGGAGTGAGGGAGGAGCCACGTTCCAGCCAATCACCGACAAGATGGTTGGGGGAGGGGGTGGGGGTTAGTGCGTCTTTTTCACTGAAATTAAGGCTGCTCTAAAAGCACCCCCTCCTCCAACCATGTTCTCGGTGATTGGCTGGAACGTGGTTTGTTGTATTTTGGTGCACAGCCTGTGCCTCTAGTGTCTGTTTGACGTTTACGACCCCTGTGTTGTCTCCCGAGACCAGGCTTTTTCACAGGGTGTGTGTATTTCCTGTATTTGTTTGTAGTTGTTTTGTATTACATTTTGTATTGTTGTTTGTTATGTACTTTCTTATCATGTAATGTTGTCTATCTATACCGAGGCAGATTTCAAACCATCTGCCTTGGTTGTTAAGCACTTTTGGCTCAACGTCTTTGTTTTTAAATGTAAATAAAGATGACTTGGCTTGACTTTTCCCAAGGCTTCTTTCACATCTCAGTGGCCTTCTATTCCTCTAGTTATTTACACCTCTAATGCTCCAAATGCAGGGTCAACACCCTCCTCCTCCTCACCTGGTGGTGCAAAGTCTTAATTAGAGCCAAATTATCCAAGGAGAGATGGGGAGAGGTGGAGGACAGGTGTGGAGAGAGAGAGAGAGAGACACCAGTGATTACTCGGGGGGGGGAGACTCCATGCTTCATGCCACTCAGCCAACTGGGGCAAGCAGAGAACACACTGCTAATGATTCCCTACAAAGCTAATTAGACCCTCTCTCTGCTTCACATTCATCCTCACAGGTTGTGATAATTCATAGAGGAGCAGATAGCAAAGAGCATTCAGCCGCTAATCTCCCGTGTTGGTCTTTCAACAACCACTGCTGTTATCTGGGAGCACATCCTATTCCAGGTCTACATGATACAGATAAACAGATATAATTTCTGCTTTGGCCCCAGTGTGTGCATGCACATAAGTGTAATTTGTTTCTCTCCTCTCTCGTTATTGATTCATTGACAGCTTTTTTATTCTGCTTGACTAATCCAGTAAATGGATTATCACTTCAGAATACAGCAGATGTTAGTGGAAGGGAACGAGACGTACTGTAAAGGACACTAATGCAGAAATCAGGCTGTTCTCATGAACCATTCGTCCATATGGCTACGAAAAGTAAACACTGTAATTTGTATGTATTTCACATATGTATTGCTGAACCATCAGCTCCCTCGTAAAAAAAAAAAAAGCACAACAGAGGATGTACTTTCTGCGGCAGCTGAAGAAGACTATGGTGTTGCACTTCCTTCTACACTGCCATCATTGAGTCCATCCTCACCTGCTCCATCACTATCTGGTACGCTGCTGCCTCTGCCAATGACGAGAGCAGAGTGCAGCGTGCTGCCATCCACCTACTGGCTATGTCACTTTTCAAGGAGCACGACAAATGTCAAAACATCAAGCTGGCGGCACACAAGGACCTTTGTCAGTTTAAGGACAAACATGAGTTAAAAGCATGCAGTACTGTTGAAAATGGGGTTTTATCCACTTACTTTCATCTCCTGAATGCGGCGCAGCTCTCAATACTTTCTTTCAGAGGAAGTTTTGCTTGAATGTTATTTAAGTAAGGTGTGTGCACATGTACAGTATTGAGCGTCAAAGTCGTATTTACATACAAGTATTTACATATCTACATGATAGAGTGACATTTCCTCCATTTGCATTCAAAACTGATGTTTTTTTTGTCTTTTTATTAGATTTACATTAAATTCATTTGTCCTTTTTCCCGGAAAATGTTTAAATTTCGTCTTCATATAGAAGTTAAATGAAGGGGGATTCATGATTGACCGTAACGTGCTAAAGATGAATTTTTATCCGTGTAAGAATTAGAGTTGGGTTTGATGGCATTTTAGTGAATCCCAATTCCGTATCGAATCCACTTATTGAAATCAAATCCTTTTTAAATCCCTTATTGAATCTAATTACATTACATTTGCAAGTAATTTAAGTTTTGAACAGCTACAAAACAAGCCTAATTAATGTTGATAAACTGTAGCGAGAACCTGAAAATGAGAATGAGGCAGCAGAAGATATGAAATATTGATTAAATGCATAATGACACACTGTTATAACAGGTGAAGCCTTCTTAGTTTATTTTTCATGAGTTCGTTGATCAAAGTCCTGGAAGTCCTTATTCAGAGATATTTAATGGATACGCCTTCAATATTCATTTATGCATGAACGTTTAAACAAGAGATCCTCCTCACGCTGGCGTGATGTGATTATGGATCATTTATCTAAAGAACTCTGTTGGACTGTGTTAAACTACAAACATAAAGAGTAACATTGCTCTTCCCTCACAAACAATCTTTGGCCGGGGTGCCCTGGTAGCTCAAGGGTTCGAGTCCGACCCTGTGGCCCTTTACTGCATGTTGCCTCCCCCCCCTCTCTTCCCCCCCCCCCTTCCTGTCTTTAGCTATTAAATAAAAGGCCAAAAAATAAACAAAGAGAACAAAAAGCATAAAAGCATATCAGTGCAAACAGACTGCGATGGAGTAGGAATGGAAGACAGCAGAAAAAAGTTTCTTGGACATTTTATAACCTTTTTTCATGCCTTTCGTTTTGTCCTCCATCAAAGTCTTTTTGCACTGATATGTTTTCATTTTTCGGGCGCTCTGCTCTCCGTAACGCCATCTACAGTATGTTGTAAATACAATCTACAATGTTATTGTCATCCTGTGAGTGGAAACTCATTTGTGTCTCCTCCAAAAATAATCCAAGGCACTCCTCCGTAGGACTTAAAATGCCTTTATTTTACATGACGATGTATTTCAAAATGACCAACACGTTGTGGCCGGGTTAGCTCAGTTGGTAGAGCAGGCACACATATACAGAGGTTTACTCCTCGACGCAGCGGCCTTGGGTTCGACTCCGAACTGCGGCCCTTAGCTGCATGTCATCCCTCCCTCCCCTTTCATGTCTTCATCTGTCCTGTGGAAATAAAGGCCTAAAATGACCAACACGTTGTCGGCAGTAGCTTTTATACATCCAAAGAGCACCTGTAGTTGATTACAGGGAAGACCCAGCAGTGGTTCCACTCCTCTGTCTGCAGTCTGCCCTCTAACCCTCTAACCCTCTGGGTACGGCTGGGTATGACTTAAATATTGGTTCCTGAACAATACTTTTTTCAATACTAATTTTAATAAACCAAAAGAAATTACAAAATTACACATCACGACACAAATCTTTTTTTTATTTTTCAGCTCATACTACATGAGCTTTTTATGAGGGACCTTATGGGAAAATATTCACAATTACCTCACACACATACAAGTGAAATGCTTCTCACACACTCTTTCATACACACTAGTGAAAAATGATACTCTCATACTATACTAAAACCACACACACACACACACACACACACACACACACACACCTGAAACGCTCTCATAAACACTACAGACTGGATTTCACTTTCAACAGTGTATATAAGGGCATTTCAGTTAATAATGTCCCAGATGTTTCGACAACGTATAACGTTAGACAGCCAATCACCAGCATTATTAGATCTTGGTAGAAGTATGCTGCATGCTTTTTGGCTCACTGACGCCGATACAATTTGCTCCTTAGGTACTAAAATTGGGTTTTGAATGAGGTATTTTTCGATACTCTATACTTTAGAGGCAATTTGGTTGGTGCCTAAATAGTATTGAATTCGGTAACCAGCCCTACAGTACAATGTGTTTATGAGCATGATGCACGCACTAATGTGCCAACTGATCTCATACAAATACAGATGCAACCAAGAATGACAAATACAGAGAAGGAAACAAAGAAATGAACATACTGAAAAAAGGAAGAGGAGGTGCACTACAGTCTTTCTTTTTTTTCTAATAAAAGCTTCATTATTGCACAGGAGATCACTCGGCTGTTGCAGTGCATATGCTGAAGAAGTCAACATTCTGCGGCTGCTGGCACACACAATAATTATTAATGACACCGGTCCCAAAGGGCAATTCATTTTCAGAGGTAGTACACCTCAGTCTCTCCCCTCTCTCTGCTTCCATGTTTCCTATATGTGCTCTGCTCCCCCGATGCTTTTATTCTTTCATTAACGCTCCAGGCTCATCAGTAAGCATGGCTCACTTCAGGCTCAATTTAGACGAGCTGCTTCTATATGAGCCAGCTATCCAATTGTGATGTCACGCGCATTGTCTGCCAATTACAATTCAATTTAGCAGAAGAAACGCTCTGGAATTTGATTAGAAGCGAAAGATGGCGTGCGCGCGCGCGTGTGTGTGTGCGTGTGTGTGTGTGTGTGTGTGTGTGTGTGTGTGTGTGTGTGTATATGAGAGATTGCAGAAAGTCTGTGATAATGTGTGATGTTTTCCTTCTTTCACTTAGCACTTTTATATTCTGAAGTGGCTTCCAGTTCTTCTTTTTCTTCCTCCTCCTCAGACTTTTCCACAGTGAGTTGGCTTAGCCTTTCCAGACAGCGTGACATTTGCACCTCCCCACTGCCTCGCTAAGCCGAAGCAATGAATACAGCGAGCAGCGACACATACAACATACCATACACACGCACACCCACAAACGCGCTAGCTGCAGGACTACAAGAGGAGAGTCTGATAATAGGTATCGACCTGTCAGCGTTTTGTGTGAGTATGTCGTGTTTTCAATAGCTTTTTATCTGCTTTATTTACAGCAAACATTCCTCCTCCACACTGCCTCTGTCGCTCTGCTCACCGGTTTACTGTGACTCAAAACATATGAGGAATCCAGATTTCAAAACTAGAAACACACACGGAGAGAAAAGATTGTATTTAAGAAGAACCATCGACTGTAAATAAAGATGGATGACGCGCCTTCACTTCCTCACGCTCAACAAAAGTGAAGCCAAAATATCGTGAACACGGCGCTGGCCTCTTGTAATTACGTCACTTGAGTTGGATTATGGTTGTATATTTATTTAATTTAGCTTAATTTAACTGCAACCTGTGTGTGCTTTGCTGCTCCTGCCTGGGTTTCCCATTTGTTGACCTGCTGCTACTGACATGCTGGTTGACTGAATGACTGCGATGGTGTTTCTTCTTGTCTGTCTGTTTTTTTATGTGACTGGTTGACTGCAAAATTGAATTGCCCTTTAGGGCTAAATAAAGTTGATTGAATTGAATTAAATTGAATTTTGGAGCCACAGTCTGCACAGTGGTGATCGGGCGGTGGAGACGCAGTATCGAAGTCCCGCCCATACATCCGCCCGACCAATCGCGAGTGAATCACAGATGTCAATCACGACGAAAAATTAACAATTGAACAAACATCAGCGTGATGAGAACTACCTAAAATGACAGAAATCATCTTTGGGGAAAAATTAAGTGACATGTACTTTGACTTTAACTTTACATATATATATATATATATATATATATATATATATATATATATATATATATATATATATTAGTGGTGGGCCGTTATCGGCGTTAACGTGCTGCGTTAACATGAGACTCTTATCGGGCGATAAAATAAATATTGCCGTTAATCTATTCTCAAAGTTGGTTGGGAGCTGGTCTATAGGCGACTACGCAGCTATGATGACTTTCACCTTGATATATTTGCTACTGACTGTAAAACAGTTCAAAATGAATGTTTAACTGAATAAACAGTTAGTAACAGTGTTTCCCACACATAGACTAATGTGCGGCGGTGCGCCTCACAATCAACAACGCCCGCCGCACTTGCGTTTATTAATTTTTTTTTAACGGTATTTAAAACATGCAACGTATTCGTTCAGCAGCATATTTCCTTCCCTGCTCTCCTCCGTCTCTCTGTCACTTGTGTCTGCCAGTGTGTTAATGTCAGAGTCCTGACCGACTCTTAGCAAACCAGCGATTTCTCCCGCTTTAGAAAGTTAACTAGTCCTATTTAGTTTGTGATGCATTCTGGAAACAGGAGATGAGCCCCTGGTCTAATGCGCCACCTGGCTTGAAAAACCCGTTCTCAAAGACTTACTTTTAGTCATTATTAGGGTAGCACACATATCCCGAATGCCTTCGGCAGAATTCAAATGAGCTATTTTAATCTAGATTAATCTAGATTAATTCCAAGATTACAGTGAGATTAATCTAGATTAAAAAAAGTAATCTATGCCCACCACTAATATATATATATATATATATATATATATATATATATATATATATATATATATATATATATATATATATATATATATATATATATATATATACACTTTATATCTGCAAACAATGTATGACCTATACTGCAGCAGCCAGCCACCAGGGGGCAATCCAGATGTTTTGGCTTCACTTATACAGCCTATGCATCAACCTCCGAGAAGAAGTCGTTCAAACACGCGTAATATCATTCCATCACAATTCAACAAGTTAAATCTGGTGGTGATAACCTTTTCTTTCTTGACTTAAAGGCCCTGAAAACTTATTTTCTGATTGAGCTTTTCACTATAAGATGAAACAAGATAAGATATAAGCCTTTATAAAGCCCAGAGGGGGGGGAAGAAAGATGTGTTTTCAGAGGTAGAAAGACCAACTTAGTGTGCAAATACCACAGTTGCACACACACACACACACACACACACACACACACGCGCGCACACGCACGCACGCACAATAGTGTCCCAGCACAGTTGGGTTGGGTCAACGCCTCTGAGACTTGAAGCAGGTATTATTATCGCCTCACTAGAAATAGGTCCAGCTACCAAACACATATTCTCATCTGAAGGTACACACACACACACACACACACACACACACACACACACACACACACACACACACACACACACACACACACACACACACACACACACACACACACACACAGTCTGTTATTCCCATCATGGCACAGACCAGTTAATTCTCCTCTCTCCCACTTCAGCACAGTGACTTCCCCCCCCCGCTCACTCGATCAGATAACACAGACCTTGACTGAAGGCCAATCTCCAGTATTTCTCTGTGATCAGAAGTCCAGTTCTTATGTACATACGTATTCACTGTCTCCTTTGTATTCAGTTCATATAAAGTCAGTCGGAAAGTGTTCTTTCTTTGCCAGACAAATAAAAGTACAGACAGACCGAGGAGAGGTGAAATGGAGGGAGACATTTGTGTTTGAAGTTAAAAGGGAAACTCAAGCATTTGTCAACCCGTGTGACATTTTATTCATCTCTGTTGTAGAGTGTGAACGCTCAAATTAAAGAATTTCAACTTAAGCGGATTCAACAATGACACACATATCACATTCGTGTCATTTGCTTCACCTGAATTCGCATTTATTTGCATCTTTGTATTGACTTTGTACGTAAACCTGTCACGCAATTTGTGTGAAATGTGGGAATGTTTGAACTCGCTGTTAAGGTAACACAACTTACATACCAGCACCATTTAAAGCTCACTGATTAACACGATATATCTCATTTGTTTCATCTGTACTGAAAACCAAAGTGTTATGTGCCAGACTATATCTTAGTCCAGAAACATCCAACTGGTCCCGACTAATCTCTACAAGGGAACAGTGGACAACATGAACACAACATTTGAGAATAATGACAAATAACTGACCATAATAAAAGGAATAAATAATAAATTACCCAAAACACAAATAATAGAGTGGAAGGTCAGTGGGGTACAGACAGGGCAACAAACAGCCAACAGCCTAACAACAAGTGCACGCACATGCGCACACACACACACACACACACACACACACGCACACACACTGGGCAGGAGGTTGTAAGTGTGTTGCCAAAATAATGACTGCGGCTTATCTTTCATTCCAGCGCCACAAAGCTCATTTAAATAAAACATTTTAAAGGTGTTCTCGCTCTTTTCTCTTCCCCCCCAACAGGTTCAATCCCATTTGTTTCTACATAACACACACACACACACACACACAAGTGAAATGCTTCTCACACACTCTTTCATACACACTAGTGAAAAATGATACTCTCATACTATACTAAAACCACACACACACACACACACACACACACACACACACACACACACACACACACACAGACAAACACAGACAGACAGATAGACAAACAGACACACAGACACAGACACAGACACACACACACACACACACACACACACACACACACACACACACGATGCTGTTCAGGGACACAAGGCTTGCTCTGCCAACACTACCACACGGTAACAGAGTCACGTTAATTGACTGTGGACGCTACGCGACGATTTGTAGGCTGGTGATGGAAAGAAAACTAAATAGTTTAAAAAGTTTGGAATCAGCTGATAAATTGATGTCTTTCCTTCAATAATAACTGCCTTAACAGATAAAACAGAATCATTCAGACACCAAATGTTTTATTTACATTAGTTAACCGGAGCAGACTAGTGGCCTGGTTGGAGCGGGCCGAGCCGACTTGGCCTCCAAGAATTGCTGCTTGTACCCCAAAATGACTTACAGAAGGACCCGAAAGCAACACAACTTCAGAAGAAAACATTATAGTACTACAATTACCTGACATGGTTTATCTGACTGGTTACCTTGGAGATTTGGAGATTACTCTCTTGATATCTAGTGTCGGCAATTTTATTGAGTTTCCTCCCCTCGTCCTTTACTGTGCGGTCGCTAAGTTTTATTAATATTTATTAATATTCAAAGCTGTCCAAACTGCTCCAAAGTCCAAACGCCACGTTCATTGGGTACCCCGCAATACACCCGCCAAGTGTCAAGTAGTTTGTGTGAACGGTTCTCAAGATATCAGTCCTCCTCCAACAGCTAACCCCAGACCAGCCTTATGTCTCTGTTGTGAAGAACAGCTTCTCTAAGGCGCAGTCCACACGAATACGTATTTTGATGCAAACGCACATCTTTTGCATCGTTTGGGCCGATTGTAAACGCACTTTTTTGAAACCTGGTCCCAGGGTGAATAAAAAAAAAAGCCGGCTCACGTTTGGCTTCGTGTGTACGCCGAAACCGCATAAGTGCGTATCGATGATGTCATCCCCACACACCTCGGTCTCACAGCTGACTGCCTTCAACCCAGCTGACGGCTCTAACAGGGACGCAATGCTGTTTATAAAGTGGAAGTAGACAATTTATCAACTAGCTTGCTAATCTGTCTGCTCATCAACTCCTTGAACGGATTATAGTAACTTTTAGCACCGCTTATTGTAGAAAGGCAACCGCAAGAAAAACGTGTAGCTAGATTATCAAAAAGACATCGGATCATTGATGTTTGTTTGACTGCCGATGTTAGCTAGCAG
This sequence comes from Gymnocephalus cernua, assembly GCA_023631565.1. Taxonomy (NCBI): domain Eukaryota; kingdom Metazoa; phylum Chordata; class Actinopteri; order Perciformes; family Percidae; genus Gymnocephalus; species Gymnocephalus cernua. The sequence goes on along the minus strand of CM042442.1, from coordinate 29,536,216 downwards.
AGCTAACGTTAGCGCTAGCTAGCTAGTTAGCATGCTAGCTAGCTAGTTAGCACGCTAGCTAGTTAGCGCGCTAGCTAGCGCTAACGTTAGCTCTGCTACCTAGCGCGCTGCAATCATGTCCGATAGACAGAATTGCAAAATAGAAAGCAATCCAGCAGCACATTATACAATGTACCGTTTTCTAGCGGTGGCCTTTATATAATGAGCAGTGGTGAAAGTTATTAAAGTCTAGTCCATGGCTGTAGAGAACTATGGTATGTTATGAAAGGAAGTGACTGAAGGCTGCATTTCTTCTTCGTTCCGTTAATTTCTGTAGCAGTAACAGCGCCGCCTACAGGCCTGGCATATGAAGTACCGTGTTGAGTCATTTACAAAATGGATTCATGTGTACTGAATTTTCTTGAACCAAATCCAGGGAAGACGGATGCGTTTTCATCCTGACGTCTTCGTCTGGATGGGGACCGTGGGGCTGTAATGTTGTGCAACTGAAACAGGGAGTTGTTCCTATTTAAATTGGCACACATTTAGATTAGTTAATTAATTAATTCAATCTGCTTTTTATTGATCCCCAGTGGAGGATTACAATTATTTTGTTCCACAAGGCCTGAAATACACACACACATGCTCAGGTCTTTTACATGCACAAATCTCAGAGTGAGGGGGCTGCAACTGCTGGAAAGTGGGTTTGGTGCCTTGCTCAAGAGCGGTGCCCAGGAACTGGCATCTCTCCAGTACTTCGGCCCGTAAGGGGAGTGGAACCCGCGACCCTCCGGTTCCCAACACAACTCCCTAAGGACTAAGCTAATGCCACCGCTAAGCTTCCAGTTTCTTTTACCAATGACTGCTCAGAGGGATCTTTGCCTCTTTCTGCCCTTTCTGCTGTCAGTCCGGTTGAAACATTGTACAGCGTTGTCTTCATGTACAAAACTAAATCACATCTATTTGTAAAGAGGATTTTCCACAACCTTAAAGGTGCTGTAGGTAGGACTGTGAAGATCCAGGACATAGCCAAAGAATTTGAACATCAACAACTTCTCAGTCCCTCCCCCCTTTCTGCTAAAGCCCAAAACGGTCTCCTAAGCCCCTCCCCCCCACAAGGGAGAATGAATGCGTGTGCATGAGCAGCAGTCATTGACATGCAGTTAGACACTCCCCCTCCCCCGGCCCTGATTGGTGCATCTGAACAGGGAGCGGTGGATTTTTGCAAATCACACTAAAGGCTGTAGGTGGAGCCAGACGAGCTGGATTTTTTTTTTTTTAAATGACCTGCTTCATGTAGTTCTACTGGAACATAGGGTCAGTTTCAGCAGATATGACAGAAAGTTAGTTTTATAAGTCTTACCTACTGCACCTTTAAAACATCAAAGAGTATTCAGACATATAGAGAAGTCTTGAAGACATTACTGACCTTTGAACAGTAGTGTGCATATATATATATATATATATATATATATACACACACACACACACACACACACACACACACACACACACACACACACACACACACACACACACACACACACACAGAGAAAAGTCTACTAGCCCTGAAAGGAGGCGTACCCACTTTGGCACAGTTAAAGAGAGTTTAGAAAAATTCCGGTAGAAACACATTTTAAACTCATTCACAGATAAAGTGAGTCATTATGGACGGATGAAGTGCGACCCGGCTGATGTTACTGCACATCTGTTCTGCTTCAGTGGGTGTAAAGTGCAGTGAAAGAGCTACAGAGAGAGTGACTGTGTGCTGATGTGTGACCGCAATATCTCATTCAGTCGTAGGGTTACAGACACACTTAATGACAAAAGATGAGAAAACAAACGGAGCACAGGAGGAGGACGTGGCGTAGTAGTGGCAGAGGTGGAGGAGATGTGACAGAGTGCAGTCACGCATGTCTCTTGTGTGTGTGTGTGTGTGTGTGTGTGTGTGTGTGTGTGTGTGTGTCTTAGCGATATCTGCACGTATAGCTATCATAATGATTTTTTTCAGGATTGTTTACCTTTCTCTGCTTTGTCACAGAAAACTCTACCCTGATTGGCCCATTGCGGCTTGTGGAATTGTGGGACTTTGTAGTTTTTCTACTATAAGCAGCGGGGGAACGGGGAAACGGAGATGTAAAAGTGTCCCGAGGATATTGGAGCCGTGCAGCTCTATCAACATGACGAGCTCCTGGTGGAGCGCCGTCCCCTCCTCTGCCTCGAGATGCTCTGCATTTCTGAGACAGAGTCGCCACTGAGGGAATTCCTTTATGCATAACCGTTTCCTGCTTTGAAAACTAAATAAAGGAAAGAAAAGCAGCACACACACGGATGCTATTTAAATGTCATTCTATTCATCACATTTTAGCTACACTAAGTCCATTACGACTCCTGAAAAGATGTTTTGACTGATATGTTGTGAAAATAAGAGTTAAAGATGCAGTAGGTAAGACTTATAAAACTAACTTTCTGTCATATTAGCTGAAACTGACCCTATGTTCCAGTAGAACTACATGAAGCAGGTCATTTAAAATAAATCCAGCTCCTCTGGCTCCACCTACAGCCTGGAGTGAGATTTGCAAAAATCCACCGTTCCCTGTTCAGATGCACCAATCAGGGCCGAGGGGGGGGTGTCTAACTGCGTGTCAATCACTGCTCATGCACACGTATTCATTCTCCCTTGTGGGGGGAGGGGCTTAGGAGACCGTTAAGGGCACCTAAAGGGATCTGAATACCAATAACTCTAGGCGTGGGAATCAAAGGATACGATATTATTACAATACTTATGTCATTATTGCAATTTTAGACATATTGCGATATATTGCAATTCATTAACTATTTTCCAACTTCAAATTATGTCGTCAGAAATGCCATCTGTTAGCATGTTGGTTGGATTGGATTAAATTCTGTTTATCCATCGATGTGATGAGTTTATTTCAGCAGTTCGTGACTGAGTGAATAGGGATGCGCCGACGCATCGGCAGAACATCGGAATCGGCCCATATTCGCGTCGTTGACTGAGTAAGTAGTCTATGTCGACGGCGTTTCATTTCAGGGATTGTTCAGGAGCTGACAGAAATTCCGCCGGATGTCCCTCATTTTCGGCCGGATGTCCGTCACCTTCCTCTTTCTTTGTGTTGGCGTTCTAAACTAAACTTCTAACTGCTCCTCAGATCTCTGCAGGGTAAATCCAGACAGCTAGCTAGACTATCTGTCCAATCTGAGTTTTCTGTTGCACGACTAAAACTACTTTTGAACGTACACATGTTCCACCAAAACAAGTTCCTTCCTGAGGCTGTTTTGCAGAGGCACAGGGGCTCTGTACGGCGCGTAGCACCGCCCATGACGATTGTGATTGGTTTAAAGAAATGCCAATAAACCAGAGCACGTTTTTCTCCCATCCAGGAATGCTGTGTGGATTAGCCAGACCCTCCTCCGCGGTGCTGTGGAGGAAGGTCTGGCAATACGAGACTACTGAGTAGGTAACATTAGTTATATATCAGGCTAAAAGAGCTTTTGAAGCAGTTATTTTTCATGTAAAAGAAGGAGAAAGGTTGTTTTATAAATGCTTATGATTGAATTTGTGCTCATTGAAAGAGTGTATTGAAGGAATAAATTACTTTATAACAGTTCAGCTATTTTTTTTAATAATAATATTTCTTTGTTTCCCTGTAACAAAAGGTGGAAACAACAACTACACATGGATATCATTATCGGCCAAATAGTTTTTTTCAAACATTCAGCCCAGAATTTCACAACCACTGCATCCCTAGTTGTGTCTGAGGAGAAGAGGTGAGATTGTTATGCAGATCCAGAGGGTCAAATGGGATCAGGGCCAATCATGTACTACCGCTGTTGAATTAAAACGGCATCTATGTTTGTTTCCTCCGGGTTTTCCTCGTCACACACACAGCAGCACAATGTGGCACTCAAACAGGGGTTTCAGAATTGGTAGCCTGCAGTGCATCTTTCCACTGGATTACAGAAGAATGTGGAGATTATTTGGTGGACACATTAAAACAATATGTCTGACTGAGTCATCGTGCAAAAAGGGGTTTTAGTTGGACGGCTAAGTCTTAAATCAGAGGCAGGAGTGCAGCTTTAAGCAGCTTAGCTGCATTGTAAGTAAACACATTACACCCAGTGCATTGCCAATCTCAGCGAGCAGAACAGAGTATGAAATTTCATGAACTCCTGCCGGGGAAAAAGCAACGCCTCAGAGAGAGACAGAAACTTCACATTTCATCCCCTGAAAACACAAACACAAGCGAGTCCCTGAAACCAACGTGCACTCGCTGTTCCAGGGGAGTTACACTGACTGTCAACAATGCACTCATGAAAATAATACCTAACACACCTCTGGATCGGCTCCAAGGCACACATGGCAAAGATGCCTCAACAAATGAACGTAAATCTCAGTTCAGTGAGCCAGCTTTCTAAAACAGAAATCTTCCTCACCCTGTCCCCGAGAAATCACGCCCGGAAACTAAAAACTTCTTTTGCAAAATATGATGTGAGGAGAAACGTAATTGCTGGCAGGATTATGTACAGTGGAAATGTTTTTGTTTTAGTGAAAGAAGTATGTTTTTGTCCTGCACACAAGTCAAAGAGAGGTCGAGGTGATTTTTATGCCACAAACTATATACACAACACTGACATATTATCACCTTATAAAGTTTTTTTTGGCCAACATGCTAGCCAACAGTTGCTTATTTACACATCCTGCAGACTTTGGCCTCTTCTCATTTTGATTTTGTGCCTCCTCATCTCCTCTCTGCTCCATCCTACTTAGCCCGTGACCCGGGAAATCGATCTCAGCGAGCCATCTTGAAGGATGTCTCAATTCCTAAAATGCATCGAGTGGAGAGAGGAGCGAGGATGCACAGGTGCATCCTTTGCGGAAGTGTTTTCAAAAATATTGATCAGTGCAGCTTTAATTAAAACTATAGTGCGTAGTTGCGGTCTCCCCCATGAAGAATTCTAAATAATGGCAACAAAACGGTCGGCACATCCACACTATACAAGCAGTCCGTGATCGCGCACCGCCCCCCCTCCCCCACACAGTTGCTAATAGCCAAGGAGGACACGAGGATTAAAAAAACATGATGGACTCTTCAGAAGAGGTAATTATCTTCACTTGAGTTTCTGTGCGGGAAAGTCACCGGACACCACAATCTTCTGACCATAGTCACACTGAGAGATCCAGAGAGAGTTGTGTGGAGCTGATAGTCTTAATTAGCTTTGTAGCAACTCATTTGGCAACGGCTTGAATGTAACGTTCATTGGCGTTCATTAATATCAAAAAGTTAACGCAGTAAAGCTTTAAGAGGCAACTGTATTAGGCTAAAAACTTACTTAGTACAGTTGTGCTTAAACACTTTGAAATGAGTCACCTACATACATAATATTTATATTGTTTTAAGACTATATGGGTCAAGGAGGAATAAACAGTCATAAATCAGGTACTAATGAGGACAAATGTGAGCATACATTACACACCTGCTCATTAAGAGAAGAAACTCCAGACAATATGAAAACGTAATTGAGGCCATCTAACTGCAAGTTGAAACCATATTATAAAGGCAAATACAACACATACTGTATATTCCAGCTTTAATCACTTTAAGTACTCCTCCTCCGCCATCCCTCTTTTATTCCTCCTCTTCCTACATTCAGATGATTTCGGTCCAGGTTCTGATTGGTCCCTAAGGCGGATCACAGAGTGGTTGACAGAGCATATTCTCATCCCTGCAGTACATTTCTCTGACTTCCAGACTCTTTTACACCATGCCTTTTCTCTCAGTCCTTGCTTTCTCTTTTCCCTTCCGTCCTGTTTTTCGTTTCATTTTATTTCATTCTCCAGATAAAATGACCCAGAAGTAAAAAAAAAAAACGCCCACAAGCAAACTGTAAAGCACAAGTGTGTACTTCTAGTGTACCTCATGTGTGTTTGTGCACATGCATGGGCTCTTATTCGTTGTACACGCTGCCGAGCAGAAAGGGAATATTGATTTTATGGCATCGTTTATGAGATCATTAAATAACAGGCTGATTCAAAGTAATATGTTACAGTGACTGCTCTCATTCACTCTTTCTGCTGGAAAATAAGACCATGAAGACACAAGTGTTCAAAATAAAATCTGGTTTAACATGAGCTTTTAGAAACATTCACCCTTGCAACAAGTGTTTCAAAGAATGAATTCTGCAGATTTTCTGTTGTACAGTAGACGTGCAGCCACACAAAAACACTCACTTAGCGGCCCACTGAGTCTCTTTCAGCAGCTTTCGTCACCCTGTGAAGATCCTGAGGCTGAGGTTATAAAGCAGAGCGAGGTGTCAGGAAGTCTTGACACCAGAAGTCTTTGCAGAAAAACCAAGCTTCATCTTCTTTAGTTAACACTGGTTAAATTCAGGATTTGGGTTCAATCTTAGTAACAAAAGTGGAATTCCTACACACTGTCAGCACTGGGCGTGTTAGAAATGTAACATTTAGGTCATAAACCTGGCATCAAATTCACAATATGAAAGTCTCAGAAACCTTCACTAGCTTTAAGAATACCTTATAAATAGCTTCAGCGTGAAATTTGTTTTTGCTCGTTTTAAATATGTTTTTATCAACTCATGTTGTCATTGCCTCAGGTGTCTCAGATTTGTCTCATTTTTTAATTAGGTTGTTGCAGACTGTGGTTCAGTACAAAGACCCGGTCACGCCCGCATTAAAAACTGTGAAATGTCATGGCCAATCAATAAAATGCAATGGAATCGCCTCAAGTAACAGATACAATTGCGGGAGAAAAGTAAATCCATACATTTATGTGTGTGTGTGTGTGTGTGTGTGTGTGTGTGTGTGTGCGCGCGCGTGCGTGTGGCTCAATGCCCATGACGATTGTGATTGGTTTAAAGAAAACCAGAGCATGTTTTTTCTCCCATCCCTGAATGCTGTGTGGACTAGCCAGACCCTCCTCCACTGCGCTGTGAATGAAGGTCTGGCAATGCGAGACTACTCCCGCCATAACTACTACGGCCACTAGGGGGCGCCGCAACTAGAAACCTAAATATAGGTATTAATTGCTGCTTGAACAAAGGACCTCTGGGAGTGTTTTTCGGGGGATGACAGTCTTGATTTATTCCCACTGATTAAAAGATGGTCCTGGAAATATCAGCAGCAGTAAAACTTTCTCTACGTCACCCAAACATCCAAACAACTGGTGTTGTTTACAGTGAATGGAAACGGATGAATGTACAGTTCCTCTTCTCCTCTCATCTTTGCTATATTAGCACTCTAACAGCTGACTGTCTGACCCTATCAATTAACACACTCCCACTGGATGAGAGGGAACAGCTCCCCCACTGGGAGCTCTCCCAGTTATTACAGCTGGATCAGCCACTTGAAGATCAGGGCTTGTGCTCTTTCCAGAAGAACTGCTGCTCCCTGTGATCTTTGAGCCAGAGACAAATGTGGTTAGGCATGAAATCCCACGCCAGTTCACACTACCCACTCAATAGACGGAGGAGGTTTTAAAATATCAGACAGATTTTCCTACACAGCGAGAAGGCGTACTCACCCTTTGTACAGAAACAAGACAGAGAGGCTACAGTTACGCCAGCAGGGTAAACAACGGCAATGACGATGTCCCAATGCCCCAAAATGACTGTTGCTCTGTCCTGACGGTCCAGAGATATTACATTTACAGCAGCAAACACTCACATTATGACAAGCTGCAACCAGTGAAGCTGCAGCATTGTTCCTTGATAAATGACTCAAATGATTATTCAAATATCAACATCTTTGACAATTCATTTTCTGCAGATTAATTGACTTATCGTTTCAGCCATAAACATTTCTTCTACAGCAGGTGCACGGTCACAAATCAGAGATGTGGACTTGAGACTTGTTGACTTGGACTCGAGTCGACTCAAGTCACCGTTTTGATTACTTGCAACTTGACTTGATAAAAAATAAATGACTTGAGTCTCGACTTGGACTTGTAAGTTAATGACCCCAGACTTGACTTGACTTGAGGCATGATGACTCGGATGACTTGCGTGTGTTCATAAGTTTGAATGTTGTTAGCTGTTAAATACAAAATAATATAATCTACGGTTGTCACGTTTCTGTCTAACTATCGAGCATGCTATGCAGCGGCAGCAGCACAAACTGTGAATCACTATTGGATGGCTCAAAAAACTCCCCGGTATGCGATTGTCATGATTGGATGACTGGCTGTCAGTCAAACTCCTAGCTTTGGCAACACGTGACATCAAAGACCCCTGATGAAGCCTCATTAGTTGGACCAGACCACCACAATGACCAGCGTCTGCGTCACAGATTACATTCATTGTCATACTTTCTGTACTAGTTATACAAACTAGCCAATCATTTTATTAGATGGGCTACTAATACCTTGTCCTTTCTCTTTATAAAAGACTGGATACCACAGGTCAAATCTTTATCTTCGGTGTAAAAAAAAGTGACTTGATTTGGGACTTGACTTGCATTTACTAAGGACTAGACTTTCCATAACCTGTGACTTGGCCCAAAAAAATAACCCGAGACTTGCTTGAGACTTGGACCAAATTACTTGAGACTTGAGCAAAGATGACTTGGTCACAACACCGCTACAGTACCAATGTACAATGCCGCCAATGCCGATGTCCCAGAGCCCAAAGTGACTGCTGCTCTTTCCTAACATTTCAGAGATATAAAATGTACAGCAGCAAACATTCACATTAAGAGAAGCTGCAAACAGCGAAGCTTCAGCATTGTTCCTTGAAAAATGACTAAAATGATTATTCAAATATCATCATTTTTGACAATGAATTTTCTTAAGATTGGCTGACTTATGGTTTCAGCCCTAAACATTTCTTCTACATGGATGTACAACAGGTGCACAGTGACAAAAACTCTCAGACGTGTATCTTTCATTACATTTCCTGTCACTATGTGTCTCGGGGGCATTTATATGTCTGCAGCGACCTTTATGTCATTATGAATTCTCTATAGTAGAACTACAGTTGGCTTACAGTGATCCAGGTGGTGAATAGTGCAGCTTAAAGCGACTTTATACAGTTTAATGGAATTTTTCATCTCCTGTACAGTATAATCCTCTAATAATCCCACACAGACATGTAGCTGCAGTGTCTTTCTGAAATGCGAGCTATTAACGGATTATCCTTAATAAAGTGTCCGTGGCTGCGCTGTGCTGTGCGAGAGTGTTTAAATAGCCCTGTTGATCCCAAACGGTGCCAGTCAGTCAGCCATTCAGCCACATTCCACTACAACTACTTTGGACTAAAGTGGACTTTAAACGCAGCAGCACAGCTCACTCACCTTCTTCCTTGGCTGCCATTTCATCATATTTGTAAACCAGATATATGCACAGCATCAAAGTGTCACAACAGCCGGTGAGGAGCGGTGTGCACGCGGCGACAGAGGCATCTCAGACCCAGAGCGAAGGCTTGTTGGAGGGAAGTGGAGCAGCAGAGACGCGCCCGGAGCAGGAGTTAGTTAGTTATAATCCTGGTGTAATGAGACTGGAAGCCCTCCTCCGGTTACACCGAGCACAGTGTGCTGCCCTGTCATCCAGCCGCCGGTTTGTGCAGAGCATCATCCGTCTGCTCCGGCAGCTTCAGCGGCTCTGAGGACTCAACTGAACCGGGAACTGAGAGCTGAAATCCTACACCGATACTCCCTCTCTCTCTCTCTCTCTCTCTCTCTCTCTCCCCCTCTCTCTCTCCCCCTCTCTCTCTCTCTCTCTCTCTCCCTCTCTCGCTCTCTCTCTCTCTCTCCCCCTCTCTCTCGCTCTCTCTCTCTCTCTCTCTCTAACACACCTCCTCTTTCTCTCTCCTTCTGTCTAACACACACCCCCTCTCTCTCCCCCTCTCTCTAACACCCCCCTCTCTCCCTCTCTCTCTCTCCCTAACACACCTCCTCTCTCTCTCTCCCTCTGTCTAACACCCCCCCTTCTCTCTTCCTCTCTCTAACACACCCCCCCCCCTCTCTCTCTCTCTCTAACACACCTCCTCTCTCTCTTCCTCTCTCTAACACACCCCCCCCTCTCTCTCTCTCTCTCTAACACACCTCCTCTCTCTCTCCCTCTGTCTAACACACACTGCCTCTCTTTCTCTCTCCCTCTCTAACACACCCTCCCTTTCTCTCGCTCTCTAACACACACCCCCCACTCTCTCTCTTGCTCCCTCTCTCTCTCTCACACACACTCTCTCTCTCTAAAACACACAGATTTGCGCTTTTACACTGTTGCCTGTGATCACTGCCCCGATGTGTTTTACACACCATTAGGGTCATATTATGGTCTGTTGTATTGTATTGGTATCATGTTGTAGATGTTGTTTGTGTTTGTTTTTTATGGCTGCAGCATGGGTTAAGTACCCAAGACAAATTTCCCACCTTGTGGGATAATAAAGTTTATCTTGATCTTCAACTATAGTGCGTAGTGTCTGTCTCCCCCGTGAGGAATTCTAAGTAATGACAACAACACTGTCGGTGCGTCCACGTGATACAAGCCTTCTGTGATAGCGCACCACCCCTCCTCCACGCAGTTTCTAGTAAGAGTTTATACCATCAAATCAAGGAGGACACAGGATTTAAACAACATGATGGACTCTTCAGATGTAATTTTGTTATGTCCTCTTCGTCTCCAAAGCTGAACGCTGCTGTTGTCCTTTCTCAGCGGTGACGTAAAACGCATCACTCCAGCTTCTGCGTGTCAACGTCACCGGACTACACCATTTATGAAAGAAATAGCCATACTGAGAAATACAGAGAGTTTTGTGGAGCTGATAAGCTTTTTAGCTTTGTATCAACTTATTTGGAAATGGCTTCAATGTACTGTAACGGACGTTCTTTAATATAAAATAGTTGCGCAACGAATGTAACTAAATGACTTCTATTGGATGTAATGATTGCAGTCGGTCCCCAGTGCATTTCTTTGGCAAGTTTTGTCTTTTTGAGTGTTATTTATTTATTATCTACTCTAGTTTTTCCAATGTTTTAGACACATATATGGTGATAATAATGGTCCAAAATTATGTAAATATGCATTTTTTTTTTATTGAAAAACGTCACATTTCCTTGAGCGAGGACCCCTGAACCCCCGTGCAAAATAAGTGCAACTAAGTTTTTTTTACAAACTTAGGGAAAACACCAGTGTTGTAATGTAACAAAGTAAAAATACTTCACTACTGTACTTAAGTAGAATTTTCATGTATCTGTACTTTACTTTGTTATTTATATTTCCGGAAACTTTTACTTCTACTCCACTACATTTCCTAAATAAAATGTATACTTTTACTCCACTACATTTCCCCTGAGCATCTTAGTTACTCGTTACTACAAAATAAAATCAGAAGAAATGTATTACACTGGAAGAAAGCAGGTTTGGCCAATCATTGTTACTAAATTGCCAAGTCAATACATGATCCATTCTAGTTGGTGACCTCATGCCTGTTTGATGCCAAGCGTCAAAAAAAAAAAAAAAACATAGGCCAAAACTAAAGAAGAAGAGGAGGAAGCCTATTGACTGATCGGGTTATGGAAGCACCTGGTGCAGGCTCTGCTGCCATGGTAACAGACGATGACCACCCAGACGACAGTCGTGATAAAGATAACGTTAGACACCTTCGGCCATAAAGTTCATAATCAAAGTTTTTTTTACTTTTACTTCTAATACTTAAGTACATTTAATATCAGAAAATTACTTTTGATACTTAAGTACAGTAAATATCAGATACTTAAAGACTTTTACTCAAGTGATATTCTAAAAGGAGACTTTAACTTCTACCAAAGTCTTTTTCTGGTAACGTACTTATACTTTTACTCAAGTATTGCTTTCAAGTACTTTATACAAGACTGGAAAACACTTACTACAGGTAAGAGGAAAAATATATATTTTTGATTTTGGGGTGAACTGTCTCTTTAAGAATTCCAGAGCTTGACACGTTAGACAAAGGCTGGAGGAAAGATTTTGTGTGTAGAAAATTATAAATGCTTCAATGTCAAATATATCCATATTCATACCTTTTTCTATAATTATGTTTTTTTTTGTCATCTGAATATAGAATATCTCATGTGCCTGCTTTGTATCAACTCATTTTGCAAAGGCTTCAATGTACTGCAACGGACGTTCATTAATGTACAGTAAAATAGTTGCGCACTATAGCTTTAACTTGTAGTACTTTTTTAATCTTATTACGTGACCAAAAGTAAAAAGAGCAGAGAGTAAAAGATGTTTGCAGGCAGGAAGACGCTCACACCTCCCTCTGCATCTCCTCACTCAGGGGGGGGAAGGTGGGAAACCGGAGCTGAGGGATTTATTATTGGGGATCAGGGGAGTTTAGAGGGCAGGGACACCGGGTCCCAGAGAAAAGCCTTCAGGCTCCTTTACCCTCCATAAACAAAGACAGCCGCAAAGCCTGCAGAGCCAAGCGGAGACTTTCAGTGATGGTGGAGAGACTAAAAATCAATAGAGGATGACAACAGGTGTCCCGTGATTGGTGGATTGTCTTTAAGGCTTTTCTTACACACAAAAGGACACTCAGGTAGGTATTTTGACACATGGGGAGTCAATCACCTTTGACCTGAAGCATCTGAATTAAGGCTGAAATATACAAGTGAAATATTAAATCACGATTAATCGCAAGATTTCCATAGTTAACTCGTGATTAATCACACGAACGACGAACGCCGTGTAACCAGGAAACAGGAAACCAGTGGCTCTCTCCAATTGCAACAAAATATCCTAAGCTAAGCTTACTGACCGTAGCTGCAAATTCACCGTATAGAAACGTTTAAAAAAAACAAGTATTATAGTCTCACATTGCCAGACCCTCCTCCACAGCGCTGCGGAGGAAGGTCTGGCTAGTCCACACAGCATTCTGGGATGGGAGAAAAACGTGCTCTGGTTTATTGGCATTTCTTTAAACCAATCACAATCGTCTTGGGCGGCGCTAAGCGCCGGACGGAGCCACGGTGCCTCTGCAAAATAGCCTCAGAAGGAACTTGTTTTGGTGGAACATGTGTACGTTCAAAGGCTGTTATAGTCTAGCTAGCTGTCTGGATTTACCCTGCAGAGAGGAGCAGTTAACCAGAGTCCTCAGAAACCCACCGCAGTTTGAAATTTCAACACAAAGAAAGAGGAAGGTGACGGACATCCGGCCGAAAATGAGAGACATCCGGCGGAATTTCCGGCGGCACCTGAACAATCCCGGAAATGAAACGTCGTTGATATAGACTAAGAAATGACTAACTCTCCGCAAAATGTCCAACAATTATTGTAAACCAAACAGCTGATTTCCTTGTGTCTTCATCATCATTATTGTTTGGATCTCTCGAAGCGAGACAAAGGTTAAAGTCAAACGCTTGCACGCCATTAAAGGGTTAAAGTGAACGGCTGAAGTGTGTTTGTGTGTGTTTGTAACGGTTCCCTCGAATCAATAACATAAATGAACTTCACACAGTGACAGTGAAGGTAAACTGAAGTGACAGGGACACACACACACACACACACACACACACACACACACACACAGTGAGGAGTCTGCTCGTGAGTGACTGTCAGTCCTTTAAAGAACAACCTAATCTCCAGAAATAAACGACTGAGGGCGAATTCGTTTTAGAAGACAATTACACTCTGTTCTGAGAACGACACGTGAGAAGCTCACTGTGGCTTTAATTTGGTCATCAGCTGAGTGATAACACCGACTCTATCGCTGCAAACACCTCAGCTGCTGCTGCTGTTCAGTGTCTCAGTGCAAATTAAACACAAGGTGTGTAAATATGAACACGAGGGCGAGATGACACCCCCCTTTAACTGTCAGTGATGGAAGAAGTATTTAGATCTTTAAGTAAAAGTAATAATACACACTGTGAAAATATTCGTCAGAGTTATCTTCGATTTGGCAAAAAAAAACTGCGTTACAAACTAGAGGTGTGGAGCTTGAAAGACGTGTGACCAGTCAGGGAAGCTCTGAAGAAAGACAACATAGCGTTGCATTATGGGAAGTGTAGGATGCACAGTTTTTGCAGTTTCAAAGGCAGGATATCTCAGTTGCTACTATTTGTGAATAGTGCGTGAATTGCTTCCACCGTTCAATACGTTGCTTGGTGCCAGATATAACGACGTGTCTGCAGGTGATTTTTAGGGCTACACATGGAGACCCGTCCCGTAGCTAACGCATTACAGTACTTTGTAATATACAACTGTCGACAAGATGTGCACGGTGCTCGATGCCATAAAAAGCAAAGACTGCAACAGTCCATGTTTGTTAGAGCAGCTTTGTTCTAAAGGGAATGAACCAGAGCGATCTGACAAACTGCAGGGAGCTGAGTTGCAGACTGAGGACGACTCTGTGTGATGCCGGGTTGTGTAGCAGAGAGGGGTGTTTGCAATCACACCAGAATCTGTGTTTGAAAGCATAACTTTCCATTTTTAAACGTCTTAATGTCAGTTAAAAAGTACATAAAGTAATACAAGTGCACGTGTGACGAATGACGATTAGGGCTGCAACTAACCGTTATTTTTGCCAATAAAATGTCAGAAAATAGTGAGCAATGTCAATCCCGGTTTCTCAAAGTCCGAGGTGATGTCGATAGTGTCTTGTTTTGTCAGTTCAAAACCCAAAGATATTCAGTTTAATCTGATTATTCAACAAAGAAAAGCAGAAAATCTTCATATTTGAAAGGATAAAAACAGCATTTTCTGGCATTTTTGCAAGCTTTAATTTGTGGCTCGCATGGCAGTAAATAATACAGTGATATGATCATGTAGCCAATACAGAAAGGATGTCTAAGGAGGTCGACCTTTCTGTTAAAGAGTAAGATCCTTTTTTTTAAACATAAAAACATCCGCAAAATTGCGTTTGCTAAACCCACCAGACTCCATGTAAATAAACAGTGATTTTAGCATCGTAAAACACACTTCATTCAAAGTCGACAAAAACAAAATTAAACTATGAAAAGACGTTTTTGGTCGTCTTTCCTCTTTCCCAAACATCACCACTCTAGTTTTGGTTGAAATAAACACATCATTTACTGATTTATATGTGAAAATATGTTGGCTCTATACACGCTAAAAGTATTGCTTTTGTAAATGGAGTCTGGTGGGTTTAGTGCTAGCGACTTCAGAGCTGTTTCTGGTTAAACAGAAAGGTCTCAAAGAGGTTTTAAAGGTCTATCTCTGAATAATGTTGTCAGACACTTAGAATATTAATCTGAGTCTGTCAGCGGCAAAACCAGCACTTTTGTGAAGGTAAATACAAGCTGGACAATTACTATTAACTTGTTTCGCCACGGCCGACTGCAGCGATCTCACTTAATACTGGACCAATGTCAAAGACTGTTGTTCCCGTCATTTACGCCGAACGTGCTCTTGGATGGTTAGATACATGATGGGATAATTGCATATTGTATGTTCAGGGATGACAGATTGATGAAGCAGAAATGCTATTTATGACTGGATGTAACTTTTGTTACTTTGCGGTAAAAGTGGCTCTCCTATTGACTTTGTCCTATCAGCGTGGCTCTCGTGAAACAAACAGTGAAGACCATGAACTGCATTCATGATCCGATATGTGAAGGAATGTTCTGTACGAACCTCACAGTTAAAATTAGACGGCCCTTTCATTGTGTTAAACAACAACAGTTAAATCTTTAAAAAAATCCCACACCCACTCCTCACAGCCATCAATAATGCAGCAGCTGTTTTTATTCCAGTGTGTGTGAGATTTGTTTATGCTCACGGCTGGTGCCAGCCTCATTGTTTTTTCATGAAAACTGTAAACTGCATATTTACAACCTGTTACAAGGAGCAAACAAAGGAAACACACGGACGTGCAGACGCCTGAGGTACGCCAGAAGCATTACAGTTAGAAGCCGGGGGTCATTAATAATATTAACCAGTCCCTCCAGAAAAACGCCGAGTTTTTTTGTGATTGTTGCGGGCAAAAATCTTTGATTATGCGGCACGTTTTCTTAAAAAATGCGATGGAATATGCGGGATATTCATGCAATTTTATGCGATGAAAATGCGGGAACTTGCAAAAATTGCGGGAACTTGCAAAAATTGCGGGAACTTGCAAAAATTGCGGGAACTTGCAAAAACTGCGGTTTGATGAAAAAGAGAAAAAAAAAGTGATTCCCCCAACACCGTGTTCTCAGTAGGTGAAATTACGTCACTTCATAACATTCCCATGGCAACAGGGGAAAATGGCTGCTCTTGTGTGAAGTAAACGCAATATTTTTCAACTTTCTGCTGAGATATATGTGACTTTTTTGCAACGAAAATGCGGGGATTATGAAATCATGCAAGCCCCGCATATTTTGCGCGGAAATCGGCAATTTATGCGGCGAAAGTGCGGCGTATTTGAAAAAATGCGGCCCCCCTGCGATCGCATAATCGCGTTTTTCTGGGGGGACTGACTAACACTTCAACTCTGTATCAATGTTACAGAAATGGAATGAAATTCAATGTAACTCGTACATCTCGTTGATTCAGTGTGTTTCACGGCAGCGCAATAATGTAATCTACCGCACACACACCCAGCACGAAACGAGCTTTGTGGCTTGCGTGACAGTATTTCTATGATGAGATAATAAAGTCAACCTTGACCTTTGAACCTTGACCTTCTTTCTTCCGAGGCTGGAAGACACTTTTGTTTGTCAGATTGGGCTGAAAAAGACGAGCCGGGCTGCCTATCTTTATCAAATCACGTATCTGTCTTATTCATCTCTCTGACCGGCATCATCACTCTACCCACACACACACACACACACACACACACACACACACACACACACACACACACACACACACACACACACACACACACATACACACACACACACACGCGCCACCAGGAAAGTCAATTTGATGGAGCACTTTCCGCAGCCAACATGGCTACTAAACACACACCTTGGCATTGATGAATGTAGTAGCTCGATTGTGTGTGTGTGTGTGTGTGTGTGTGTGTGTGTGTGTGTGTGTGTGTATGTGTGTGTGTGTTTGTTTGTTTATGTTCTCTGTTCAGCTGTGTAATCAACATGTTTATTGCTGCTGTTTTAGAATCAAAGTTTACACTTTATTGTTGTAATAATTATAACTCGCTACACTCTTGACAGCCTGGTAATAAAACATGAATTGTGAAATATTCAGACTGAAGTAAATTTACAGTTGGTATTTTTAAGAATAGATTACTAAGTCTACAGTTTATCCACCACTGTCTTTGTTAATCTATCATTTCTATGGGTGATATCATGACCATAAATATTACTGGTGTCCGTTTAATGATGATGGTTTGATAATTCACTCCAAAAAACTAAAATAACAGAATCCATTCTGAGTTGTGGCTGTTGTTTTTCGTATATACCTAAGAGGATGCACACACGCCTCAACAAGGCTTCCTTAAGAGATATTCTTATGCTGTGTTCACACCAAAAGCAAAGCGACTTCGTCTCTGGCACAGCAGGATTATAATGGGATCATTTGGGCTTGTTTGTGATAGCCGCGCAAGTGTACACTACATGTTACACTACATGTTACACTACATGTTACACTACATGTTACACTAAATGTTACACTACATGTTACACTACATGTTACACTACATGTTACATTAACAAGGGTTGACCCTGAAGGTTTCTGCCGACTAACTGGGTTTGAAAGAAGACAATGACCTTCGGTTTCCTCTCTCCTTCTTTATTTCTCTCTTTCTTTTCTCTTCTTTTCTGTTGCTTTTCTATCTAATTAAGTTCAAGGTAAAACTCTAAATGATGCATGAAAACCACTTTTAATTAAGTTCTCAAGTCATCAATGATATAAACAACTCCGTCTGAAATATATATATCACCACGAGAAACAACATCGGGATCAATCACACACGCACGCACGCACACACACACACACACACACACAAACAAACACACAAACACACACACACGCACACACACACTACACTGTACATTGCACGCCCCCAAAACATCCCTCCACTCTACATGTCACCAAAGTCTCACCTCAGGAAACCAACTGTTTGTTGCCTCTGACTCTTGATGTGATTGTTGTGTTTATCAAAGAAATCTCTGAAGAAAATCGTTTCAGCAAAGGCCTCAAAATGACACGTTTATGTTCAAGTAGTTTCATTTTGCCTCCACTTTTTCCTCCACTGCTTTGCGGAGGAAGGTCTAGTCTAGTCTAGTCAACATAGCATTTTGTGATGGGAGAAAAACGTGCTCTGGTTTCTGGGTTACAGCCCCCCAAAAATCAGTGTGCAATAATCAGTGTGCAATAAACATTACACTTGGTGAGAAAAAAATCGTGTGAGAAAAAAATCGTGTCAGAGAATCGTGATATCAATTTTAAGCTAAAAAATCGTGATTCATACTTTTTCCCGAATCGTGCAGACCTACCCAAAAGTGGAGATCTCAACCCCCCTGAATGTTGAACCCAAACGTTACGCACTTGGATTGGACAGATAGTCTAGCTAGCTGTCTGGATTTACCCTGCAGAGATCTGAGGAGCAGTTAACCAGAGTCCGTAGGTTAGAACGCCAACACAAAGACAGAGGAAGGCGACGGACATCTGGCCGAAAATGAGGGACATCCGGCGTAATTTTTGCCGGCACCTGAACAATCCCAGAAATGGAACGTCGTGGACATAGACTAATGTTCAAGTGACAAAGACCTGTAGGTATGATGACTCTTGTCCGTGGTGAGAAAACAAGTATTAACAGCTTTGCCACAGGAGGCTGCTGTTCGTTTTGAAACTGTTTTGGAAGGCAGTGATTAAAGGTGCTCTAAGCGATGTCATGCGTTTTTTAGGCTACAACATTTTTTGTCACATACAGCAAACATCTCCTCACTATCTGCTAGCTGCCTGTCCCCTGAACACACTGTAAAAAAACATCTCCTCACTATCTGCTAGCTGCCTGTCCCCTGAACACACTGTAAAAAAACATCTCCTCACTATCTGCTAGCTGCCTGTCCCCTGAACACACTGTACAAAAAACATCTCCTCACTATCTGCTAGCTGCCTGTCCCCTGAACACACTGTAAAAAAACATCTCCTCACTATCTGCTAGCTGCCTGTCCCCTGAACACACTGTAAAAAAACATCTCCTCACTATCTGCTAGCAGCCTGTCCCCTGAACACACTGTAAAAAACATCTCCTCACTATCTGCTAGCTGCCTGTCCCCTGAACACACTGTAAAAAAAACATCTCCTCACTATCTGCTAGCTGCCTGTCCCCTGAACACACTGTACAAAAAACATCTCCTCACTATCTGCTAGCTGCCTGTCCCCTGAACACACTGTAAAAAACATCTCCTCACTATCTGCTAGCTGCCTGTCCCCTGAACACACTGTAACAAAACGCGGTCTCTGTAGACAGCCCAGGCTCCACAAACGCCAACAAAATCAATCAACCTGCACTACCAAACATAACAAACAGTGTTCCAGCCGACAAGGAGGATTTGGGGGTGGGGGTTGAGGGGTTAGTGCGCGTGCACATGAAGGGGGGTGTGGGGAGTGGAGGAGAGAGAAGCGTGAGGAGGGAAGTTAGCTAGAGGAGAGCTGTGCTACACAACGAGCCTAGCCTCCGTTTTGTTAATACTTCGAACGTCAACAAGAAGTGACGTCACCCAACTTCGCTTAGAGCACCTTTAAATGAATTGTGTTTAATTCGGAGGACTCGTTTTCAGAAGCCTCCATCCTTCTGACACAAACAAAAACAAAAAACAACAAAAAGAAAAGAGAAAGACATCTACCGATGTTTCTATTTTTCATGGCGTTTCAGTGCGGACAGCGAAAAATCCAAAAATGTTCGTGTGAACAAAACGTTTTGACACACAAAAGGTGTTTTGAGATTTATCAGCATTTAGAGTGGACACGGTCTGACTGTGAGATAAAGTCTGCCGCAGCACGGCTGCATCGCTCCGTGTGGCCTCCAGGCGCCTGCCACAAATGAGACCATTCATCTCTGCTACCACACACACACACACACACACACACACACAGAGAGACAGACACAGACACACACACACACACACACACACACACTCACACAGAGATAGAGACAGACACACACACACACACACACACACACACACACACACAGAGAGACAGACATACACACACACACACACACACACACACACACACACACACACACACACACACACACACACTAATCCGCTCATTCTTCTTTGCAGCCACAGCAGGTACTTCACCTGCTGTTGTTACCGACAGCATCCTCTCTCCAATCTCACCCCTTATTGTCTGCTTTGTTCTGCCAAATGTTGCTTTTGAGGCTCTGATGGCAGCTCTGTCTCCTAGACATTGCGTTTATATAATCTGTTTTGCCAGATATGTTTTTGTCAGGAGAGAAACAAGTTTAAGGCTCCAGCAGATAAGAACAATGTACCTGTTGAAATAAGATCACTTTCACTACTTGGTTTGTCTAAACGTTGGCTATCTGCTCACTTTAAGATAGACTGTCATTGATATCAATGATGGCGTCAATCCTCATGTCTCCTGTTTATACCTAATGTTTATATTTGACTGTAGTTAGTGATCCACTCACGCTCTACCGTTTACTTATTGGCTATCTTGGCCATTTAGTGGTTGTAATGTATTGATGTGTTGTTGTTGTTGTTGTTGTTGTATTATTTTCTTATTTGCCTGTTGTATGTATGTTGTCGTAGAAGAAAATGAATTACCTAATAGTTTTAGTCTCATTTTATCCTGATATCGTCTTTCTTCTTGACTGATTAAGTTCCTATTGTTTTACCTGATCAACAACTTGATGATGGACAATATTCACAATTTTCTGACATTTTATAGACCAAACAATTAAATCAAGAAAAACCTGTTTCTGTTTCATCGATTATGAAAACAACAGTTAGCTGCAGCCCAACTTTACAGTCTCATCCTATAGATACCTGACAAAAAAGAGACTTTGTTCACTATTATTCTGCATGTGAGGAGAAATCCTCATGTGCATCCAATAATGAAGCTCCCATTGAGTTTGTGATAACTGAGCAGAATAATAATCACCTGACCTTTGCAGGTGGAGTTGGAACCAGCATGAATCACAGGCAAATGTACAAGTGTGTCGCATCCAATAAAAAAAAAAAAAAAAGCTCTCCGTGACGCTGATGGATAGCTTTCATCAGTCAGTAAGGTTGCCGTGCAGTCGGTGGGAACGAGAACATTTGGTGGTCTGGAAAGAGACTGTACAGTAGACTAATCAATGTGAAACACACACACACACACACACACACACACGGCTGTGAATTACACAAGTGCAGGTCAAGAGTTCAGAGGTGAACCGCCGGAGAGGGTGTGTTTGGTTATCAGATCAGTCCAGCTGTGTGTGTGTGTGTGTGTGTGTGTGTGTGTGTGTGTGTGTGTGTGTGTGTGTGTGTGTGTGTGTGTGTGTGTGTGTGTGTGTGTGTGTGTGTGTGTGTGTGTGTGTGAGTGTGTGTGTGTGTGTGTGTGTGTGTGTGACATTGATCTCTTCCCCATGTGAATTGAGTGAGAGCAGGAAGGTCCGGGGGAGGAGGGCCTCGCTGTATCGAACAGTGATAAGCTAATAGAAAGATAAATCCCTCAGGATCAATATGTTGATCAGCTCTGACTGCCAACACACTGAATCATCATATCATGAAGAATATGTCTTTACACTTTACATGAATTAATGGTAAAATAATGGGTTATTGTATATAGGATGTTTTACAAATAATATGTATATATTACTTTATATAGCTTTCTATATTTCTGAATTTTTACTTGAAAACTAAATATTTTCTTTTCATATTTTGGACTTTTCTCTAATCTTTGATTATTTTTTTGGGAAAAATATAGCATACTTTGTTGGCTTTGGTATTCAAACATATTCAAATGAAACCATGTGAGAATCTGAGAGGAAAAGTCTCAACAACCGAACACATCTGAGACACGACGATGGAGCCAAACGACATGTAGAGCAGCTGCTGGTTTCATCTTTAATTATAGTTCATAAAATGCTCATTTGTTGTTTTTATGTAAAATCATAATTTGAAAAGTAACTATAAGTATCAAAGTAATGTAGTGGAGTAAAAACTACCCCTGAGATGTAGTGGAGTACAAGTATGAAGTAGCAGAAAATGAAAATACTTAAGTAAAGTTCCACCGCTGCAAATCACTTTTTCACTTCTGTAATTCAGCTAACAACTGCTTAAAGATTCCTCAAAACAAAATGAACCGTTTTCATTTTGTCTTTGTTGTCGATATGGACGACTGGTAGCAAGTTCAACTTAAACAGAGCGAAGTCACTTTACAGGTCTACATGTGTGTGTGTGTGTGTGTGTGTGTGTGTGTGTGTGTGTGTGTGTGTGTGAGATGGTGTGAATGTCGAGAGATAAATGTCCTTTAAATGTTGGAGTCTCATCATACACAGGTCATCCTGGAGTCAACAGCATCAGTGTTATCATCCTGCACAGATCATATTGATCCTGTATACACACACACACACGTCCAAGAGAAAATAAATGTGTGTGTGTGTGTGTGTGTGTGTGTGTGTGTGTGTGTGTGTGTGTGTGTGTGTGTGTGCATGTGTGTTGTGTGTTGTGTGTGTGTGTGTGTGTGTGTGTGTGCATGTGTGTTGTGTGTGTGTGTGTGTGAGCTTACTCGTGTAATAGCTAATTTGATCTGTTTGTGCCTTATGGCAAGGTTGCATTAAATTGTGCATATTTCCCTCTTTAACACACACAAAACACACACATACACACACACACACACACACACACACACACACACACACACACACACACACACACACACACACACACACACACACGTAGGTAAACTCAGCTCTGGTGATATCCCACTGTAATAGTGTTGTGTGTTGGTGGAGCGCTGAACACCGAGCCTGCTCTGGTCCCTCGGGACAGAGTTGAAGGTCACATTTAACCAGCTGACATAATGCTCGTCGTCTGGATGTAACAGGAGAGAGCGTCAGAGGGCGTCGGAGAGGAGAAGGTGCTGAGAACATGTCGGAGACATTCACACCTCTGGCACCCAGGCTGTTATTCTGCAATTAACAGATTACTGAAGGTACAAAGCATTCATCTGTATGTTCAACACTGTAGGGCTGCAACTAAGCATTCCTATTACCCGTTATTGTCAATTTTCTTTCAGTTTAATTTGTTGTTTTGTCTAAAAAATGTCAGAAAACAGTTCAAAGAAAATCCCAATTTCCTTGAGTTTGAGTTAACGTCTTTAGATGTTTTGTTTTGTCAAACCAACAGTCCAAAGATATTCAGTTGACTTTATGGAGTCAGTGAATGTTTTGCATTTGCGCTTGAAAAATACTCAGGATTTCTCAATCAAAACCATAAAAAAGACAGTAATTGGCATTGGCGCCATTGCAGTCACTTTCTCCCGGTTAGGATTCCTTCAGTGTTCATTGTTCAGAAGGTTTATTTTCCACCGAGGTCTCCTCCTCTCCGAAACAAACGGACCAGCTGCTGAATAAAAGCGGTAAAAAAAAACGGTTCTCTGATGCTGTTGGGCTCGTCGGCGAAGAGGCTGCAAACCGAGCTGCCGCTAATATTTGCTATGTTTATTTCTCTGAGAACTTAAGATCCAGAAGTTCGGTGAGTAAAATCCTTCATCCACTTAAACTATATATATATATATATATATATATATATATATATAGATAGATAGATAGATAGATAGATAGATAGATAGATAGATAGATAGATAGATAGA
The DNA here is from genome assembly GCA_023631565.1 of Gymnocephalus cernua. Lineage (NCBI taxonomy): Eukaryota > Metazoa > Chordata > Actinopteri > Perciformes > Percidae > Gymnocephalus > Gymnocephalus cernua. Next base: position 29,512,475 of record CM042442.1, on the reverse strand, counting down.
TAGAAGAAGCCACCAAGGTCAAAAATCGTATAACAAAAATGTGGGTTAAAACTGGATAAGAAGTCAATTAATTACTGCCGATGCATGCACAGAGGGAGTATGGCGCCATCAACAGGCGACCCAATGTAACGGCGTGGTACTGTCACTGCACGATCTGAGTATCAACACAATATGAGTCGCGTCGAGTTGCGCATGCTCAGATTTAAACAATTTACGGCATAATGACAATAACGGAAGATGGGAACAGCAATAATAGAAGATATGGAAGATGGAAATGGCAGTAATGTATTATTTAGCGTAACGCATCACATGTTCACAGGATGATCCCTCACGTCAGTTAATAAAAAAAAAAAATAAGTCAGTAAAAATGGAGCTACATGACCAAGTTGATTCACTGCTGGCTACAAGTTGGCAATCAAACACAACAACGGCTGTTACTGGAATGGCGTTATGAGCTAACGTTAACAATCAAACAATCAGAGATAGCATTTGATAACTAAAACGTTTTTGAAATGATTTCCACCTTCCCATTTAACCAGCTGACATAACGCTCGTCGTCTGGATGTAACAGGAGAGAGCGTCAGAGGGCGTCGGAGAGGAGAAGGTGCTGAGAACATGTCGGAGACATTCACACCTCTGGCGGATGTGTCTTAGTGGTAGAGTGTTCGCCTGCCAATCAGAAGGTTGGTGGTTCGATCCCCGGCCCTGCAGTCCCATGTCGAAGTGTCCTTGGGCAAGACACTGAACCCCTAGTTGCCTGCTGATGAGCTAGTGGCGCCTTGTACGGCAGACGCGGCCTCAGCGTGTGAATGGTGAATGGTTCCTGTACTATGTAAAGCGCTTTGAGTAGTTGTTAAGACTGGAAAAAGCGCTATATAAATACAGTACATTTACACCTTCTATATCTTCTATTATTGCTGTTCCCATCTTCCGTTATTGTCGTTATGCCGTAAATTGTTTAAATCTGAGCATGCGCAACTCGACACGACTCAGATCGTGTTGAGACTCAGATCGTGTTGAGACTCAGATCGTGTTGATAGTGAATAAAATGACAGATTTCTGAACATTTGGACATTGTTGGAAACATTTGGGATAAGTACACAACTCAACAACATGCCACAGATGACTCGATTGGTTAATAAAGGCTAACAGTAAGAACTAAATTGAAATATTCATGCAAATTAAATATTATAAAGTCTACACATCCTGAGCCATCAGTGCACAAGATGATCCCAGTCTCTGTGGAGCAGACCTGAACATGTGATTACTTATTTTATTCAGATTATTCTCCCTGCAGTATCTTCAGGAGAGAAGGAAAAAAAAAAAAAAAAGCACATGCCGCTTTTGAAGAGTTTCACTTGAAATCATGAATATGTAATTTCATTTTGGAGATAAAGAAAAGCTGGAAAATACAAGAGAGAATTCCCTCATATCTGATTGTGAAACTGCTGAGTGCTGCGTTCATTAATCATTTGATGCCTGCGTATCGTGGCTCCAACATTTCCAGTTTAGGACGACGAAGAATCAACATGTAGGCCGGATCATGTGTTTTTTGTGAAATCATAACCGTCACACGGAATCTGTGGACGCAGAATTTCGCCGAATTTCCTGCAGATTTGAAGCAAATTAAAATAAAGTTAAAGTAACAATGCAGTCTGCAGTCTAGATCCTAGTAGAGTTAAAGGTGTAGTAGGTAAGACTTATAAAACTACCTTTCTGTCATATTAGCTGAAACTGACCCTATGTTCCAGTAGAACTACATGAAGCAGGTCATTCCTCTGGCTCCACCTACAGCCTGGAGTGAGATTTGCAAAAATCCACCGCTCCCTGTTCATATGCACCAATCAGGGCCAGTGGGGGGGGTCTAACTGTGTGTCAATCACTGCTCATGCACACACATTTCATAGCGTCCTCCCCTCCCCCGCGCACAAGCTGCAGATAGGTTTCCTCCCCTTCCCCCCTCTTCACACGCGCTCTCTCGTGCACAGCTCTCCCTTGTGGGGGGAGGGGCTTAGGAGACCGTTTGGGCTTTAGCAGAAAGGGGGGGAGGGACTGAGAAGTTGTCGATGTTCAAATGTTTTGGCTAAGTCCTGGATCTTCACAATCCTACCTACGGCACCTTTAAAAGGAAACTGAGGCACTCAAAAGGGGAACGTGTAAAAACCTTTTAACTTTAAAACGCATTGGCCATGATTTAAAGATTTAGCCAAGAAAATATCTCCACCCTGAGCAGAAAAACAGTCCGCTAAATTTTGCAGGTTTTAATTTTAGGATCACCCCTAAAAACTATAAACAGAAATCCTGCAGAGTCCGTTTGGGTCTGGTTCTTATTGATCCTCTTTGTGGAGCTCAGAGGGACAGTTGGTGGCACATATGCCCGGTGAGGCAGCACGCCTGGCAGCTTGGCACAGTGTCGCTGGGGCCCTGCCAACCAGAAGAGCCGGTAATTGTGTTTGGTTTACACACTAGTTGACTTTGATAGCGAGGAGCTTTTTCTCTATTTGGAAGTTGTTGTTTTTTTCATTGTTACAATAGAGCTTAACAGTTACCGCCCACTTTTTGAACAGCTCTGGTTCCGATTTCGCTGTTCAATATCTCCAATGACGTTTCATTAACTGCTTAGATAAAAATAAAATTTAGTCTGGAACCAAGCCAACCAGCTCTGAGATGAACCGTGACCATAAAAGATTTGATGAAAACGGCAAAAAAGGCAAAGGTGTAAGACCGTGTACAGAAACTATTGATAGGTTGACATTCCAGCATTCAGGGTTTAAATGTATCTTGTATGTGGTGAAGGACACAAGAGCTGTTTACAACATGCATGTGGTCACCTATTCTAAGATTGCCTCTGTCAGGACTAAAGCGTCAGGTAACAGGGTCGTCCATATAAGGTGTGGAGGCTATTTTCTGTGACCACCAACATGTATAAGTACTGTTCACTTTCATGTTAAGTCAGACACTATGGAATACACACATCTTGCGTGTGTATACATGGCTGCCTCCTTTGTTCATTCTTGAATAAAGTACCAAATTACTCTTACATGATGTCACTTCTTTTGTGATGGTAATATGTCTCCTCGATCACTCCACTCATTAATCATTGTTTTATTGCAACTATCAGAGACTTCAGTGGTAATAATCTCGCTCTAATCGTTCGTGGGTTCACGGTAAACATTTCCATTGTAACAGCAAGTTCCACCAATCAGAGACGTCGCCGTTGGGCTTAGGATTGTGGGTAGTGTCACAAATAAGACATGTACACTGTTGAGGTGTAAAGTGGGAGGAGTTATTTCCTGGTTCCCGTGAGTAAAAGTCCCCTTAATTCTTCCTATAGACAATGATACCTGACTCAGTGATGGAAGAAGTACTCAGATCTTTTATGTAAGTAAAAATAGCAATGCTAATATTTGTGTATCCGCCCTGCGATTTGGATCCTCTCGAACATATACTGGGTTCTTTCTTGGCCCATGCAACACCGTTTTACCAAAATCGGGACAGCAGTTTTTCTGTAATCCTGCTGACAGACAAACCAAACAGGAGGTAAAAATGTGTTGTTAACAGTACAACCCTTCGGAGAAACAGCTCCAAACATCCAATCACGGCTCTGATTTGTGCCCGACTGGTTTTTCTCCATACCAACGGCTGCTGAGGCTCATGGGTATTGTAGTATTTAGAGCCGTCCGCCAAACTGACGGACAGAACTGAAAAAAAAAGTTGAACTAAATTAAGCCTGGTGGCCACGACATAAACCTATTTGTTTGTTACATCATCCAGGAGCGTCCGGTGTTTCCATGTGAAGTTACGTTTTTTGACAGAAAGATTTGAGACGGGAACACAGAACAGGAAATACAAGCGACAAAAGCCAAATAAGAACCATGTCCCCTTGGGAAGCAGCTAAAGGCCAAAATCCACAGTTTTTGAATTTCATGTTTCAAGTGATTTTCCTCTTCTCAGACCATCACACACACACACACGCACACGCACACGCGCACACACACACACACACACACACACACACACACACACACACACACACACACACCTCATCTGAGCTCCTAAATCCTGAGAACAATTTCACAAAAGAACAAAGATAATCCATAATTTCAACCACTGTTTCCATGGTGACAGGGCACACACACACACACACACACACACACACACACACACAGCGTGTCACTATCTTTGTGGGGACCCGTCATTGACATAATACATTCTCTAGCCCCTTACCCTAACCTTAACCATCACAACTAAATGTCTAACCTTAACCCTCACCATAACCTAATTATAACCCTAGTCCTAAAACCAAGTCTTAACCCTCAAACAGCCCTTTAAAGTTGTGGGGTCCAGCATTTTGGCCCCACAAAGCCGTCTGGACCCCACAAGTATACTGGACTCCCGGTTTTTGGACCCCACGAATATAGTTAAACACACACACACACACACACACACACACCAGTCTGTGTGACATGAACCACTGGAACAAGTCTGCATCAGGGCAACATGAAGGGCCATATAGGCTGATATGATTTTTGTGTTTGTATTGTGTGTTGTGTGTGTGTGTTTTTCTGATTGTTAACAAACCCCATAAAAAGACCCAAACTAACAATGTATTGATCCTACAGCTGGAAATATATAATTCCTCTGTACCACAGAGCGTCATTGTTATTAGTTAGTGTTTCCCCATGTTCGCCATCTTAGCAACGCTGTAAGCATGTGAATATTAGCACTAAAACTCATTCGTCTTTATTTGGTCATAAATAGGGCTGTCAAAATAACGCGTTAATTTCGATTAATTAATCTGAGAAAAAATAGCGCGTTTAAAAAAAATAACGCAGATTAATCAATTCCATATTGACCTTTCACCCGCAGCCGATCTAGCCACTATTCGACTGTAAAATGCGTTGCTACAGGCAACAGAAACATCGCTGCACGTGACGCTAGTTTAGTTAACACTACACTCAACAGCAGGTAACGTTAGCCTACCGCTAGCTAGTAGCTGGATTAAACACGGTTAAAACGCTGACAGCTAACGCTAAAATGGTGTAAAGTTTGGCTTTATTTCACTCACTGTAGAGGATTCTGAAACTTCTGCAGCTGCAGCCGTTGTCGGAAAAACACAAACAGAGACGGTGCGTTCAATGAAACTGGTAACCTACAACCTCGTGGTGCATTCAACGTTATTGTAAAATACAATTTTCCCATCTGGTGGATGTTTTTGTTGTTTAATAGCAATTTGCTAGTGAAGTAACCCTATTCCTGAAGCACTTTTGAATTTCTTTCCTCAGCATATTAGGTCATATTGTTGATTGTTATATATATATATATATATATATATATATATATATACATATACATATTATATATATATATGGTCATTATTTGAACAGTGAAAATAATAATAAAAAGAGTTTTTTTAACTTTAATGTCACTAATGCTGATTGTTCATTGATCCATTTGAATTGAAATATTTAAAATATTTTCACAGCATAAATGATGTATGCGATTAATTTAGATTAATTAATCACAGAGTGTGTAATTAATTTGATTACATTTTTGAATCGATTGACAGCCCTAGTCATAAACCAAAGGACACATTTAAGATTTGACTTGATGATTGGATGGATGGAAAGTCAGAAAGACATCATTACAATGCATCCTAAAGGAGAACATGAATGTTTTAACCACATTTCAGGCCATGAGCTTGGATATGAACCCTGCAAGTATTACACACACACACACACACACACACACACTCCTCCATCACGTTGATAAAAAGGGCTCTCTTTGAAGCTCAAACGCAAACCCCGCCCGCCTCCACAGACTTCACAGGAATCACAGGAATGTGATTGTTCATTAACCTCAACCTCATGTCTGGAAATAGCAACACACAGCCCGTCATTACGGAGTCATTCTCCCTGCTGTTTATCTCGCCTCTTTTCTTTCCGTCGTCACTCCGAGACGGCTCTGTTCCAAAATACTGAGAGGGAACCAGGAAGTCACAAAGATCCACGACATCGACAATTCCCAAAGCAAAGCATGGCGCTCCAGTATACGCAGTCATCGTGGTCCAGTGCTCTCCATTACAGTCAAAGGATAACTCACGGTTTATCACAACTTTGGGTCTTTTAGTGCGTTACATTTGGTGTCAAGTCAGATTTTTCATTGAGGTTGTTCAGCTCTAGCCAGGTTAGGCATTGTTAGCAATACCAGTTGATAACAACGCATTACGCCGTTTTTTTGTGCATACAAACCGCGTAGCGACATTAAAGTGTACTCAGTTCTGCATTTCTGCTGCTTTCGGTATTCGGCTAAAATACAACAATTTGTGTGTTGAATGTAACCCTTCTGTTTCTATATCAGAAATATGAGTTTCTTTTAACCAAATTACCCAAAAATAACATGGCTGGTTCCATACAACACTCTTCGCAGGTAAAATGAATGATCACTTTTATTCAGTTTTGGGTGTTTTATTCAATTTGATATAGCATTTGAAAAGAAAGACTGAAATGGTTCAAAACAGTATATGCTGACTAAACATTGACATATACTCTACCCGTGATTATCCACTCGGCATCCTCTGATCTTAACTATTTGTTGTCATAATGTTTAGACATAATATTATATAAATGAGGTTTATTGACTATGAATTTCAAAAATAAGTGTAAAACTATAAGTCATAAGTTGGTATTAGTGGTATATATATATATATATATATATATATATATATATATATATATATATATATATATATATACTGGTGGTAGTGGGGTAAAAATTGCCAAAAACGTTGAAAGAAGCGACACAAACGTCAGAAAAAAAGGATCAAAAACTTGGAAAAAGGCAACAAAAAAAAGGTAAAAAAAAATCATTTTCGATTTTGACAAGTTGCATAGTAGACGGTAAGACAACGCACGGCTTAAAACAGGAAACAGGAAATTATTTCTAAGATTCTTTTATTGAATAAATTAAACTGAATTGAATATAAATATAAAAAGGCACCATTAAAAAAAGACAGTATTCTATTGATAAAAAAATACCTGAGTGTCTTATATGTATATAAACGATATATTGTGCACCCCTAATTATCGGTTATCGGTAAAAAAACTAAAAACTTATAAATTAGCATCCCTGGATGGATTGTCAAACATTTTTTATACAGTCATTCATGTTCCCCGGAGGATGAATTCTACTGACTTTGGTGATCCTCTGACCTTTCCTCTAGCGCCACCATGAGGTTGAGTTCAGAGTTAAGTAGAGGTGTTGTAAAGTGAAACATTTTCTCCAATTATTGGATACCAAATTGCCATAGTTACTAGTAGTAAATTGGCAAGTTGTCAAAACAGACATGAGGAGAATCAAAGTATTCCATAATAGATGCCTCAGACGAATCGTTTGGCCTAATGAGATCTCCAACAATGAACTGTACAAGAAAACAGGAAGCCGGAGCATCACCAAGGAGATTACGCACAGACGCCTGAGATGGCTATAGGACATGTTGAGGATGGAGCAGGACCGCATCACAAAAGTCTCCTTAAAGTGCCCATATTATTTTGTGTCTCTGGTGATTCCACACACATACAGACTTGGAAAAAAAATCTATCCATGCTGTTTTGAGTGAGATACGGTTTCTGAATGATTCCTGCCTTCAGTCTCCGGGTGAGCTGGTCAAAATCTGCACGGCTTGTTACGTAACTAGCCGAAACGACGGGCTAAACACAACCGTTAGCATGCTAGCGCTAGCATTAGCATGCTATCGTTCTCAAGGGCAAAGCACTGCTACAACACACACAAGTTCACCATAATCTCCAAAAGAAGTACTTCCATGTGCGCCCTCCTTTAGAAGAAGTCTCCCGGCTAATCCTGCCTCGTAACTGACCAAAGTTGGAGAAACAACCTTTCTTTTACTGTCTATGGAGGTAACTGACATGATCTACCATCTGAGCTACTGAGCATGTGCAGAGTGGAATCAAAGATAGTACAGAAGGAAAGATGATTCACTCTGTAGCTAAAACAGAGACCTGAACACAAGGTGAAAAGAGGAGCTGCAGCAGTGAGAGAGAGATGTGCAGTACAACAAAAATATATTAAACCAAACATATTCTGGTACAACCTTTAAATACAATTATGAACCTGAAAATGAGCATAATATGGCATCCCAAAACCACCTGACACAGAAGTGTGACACAAGAGCTGGAACAGATGAACCTGTCATGGGGAGAGGCCCAACATGCTGCCAGGGACCAAATGCAATGGAGATTGCTCATTGAAGCCTTATGTCCCATAGGGGATGAAGAGGAGTAAGTAAGTAAATTGGCATAACCCTTTAAATTCAACCATGCGCTGCTTCTGCTCCAGTCAGTTACTGCTAAAGCTGGGTGGAGTGTATGCACGGAGACCTTAATCCTTACCCTGTGACATTCATATTCACTCGTTCACATTCTGATAGCAGTCACACACACCCGCCATGATCAAGTCCAACCGAGTCCCTCTTTCATTAACTCCCACCGCTGTTATCTTTCTCCGTCCTTTGCAATTCTCTTTGCACAGATAGCCGAGGCACCCGGCTGTGAGCAAGAGAGATGAACGCCGAGGGAGGAGGATAAAGAACGGGTAGCTCAGGATGGTTGCTGAGACAGCAGTGTCTGGCCCGAGTGTGGCTGATGTCTTACAGCAGTCTATGAACCAACACTGCAAGCAGAGAAGAAGGAGCATATCTCCCGATTAATACCAGACAATTAGGCCCACTCCACTCGTAGGCAAAATTAAAAAGTCATTGCGCTCTGCAGGCGAGAGGCAGTGGGAGTGGGAGTCTGGGTGTGAGAGACAGAGCGAGCTGCAGGCTATTTTGCTGCTGATGTGCACTTTTCTGCAAACATGTTAACACAGATGGGAAGCTGAGAAAAAGCTGTATCTGCTGCTGATGATGATGATAATAATAGGAGTAGGGCTTAAACTAACTATTATTTTCATTATCGATTAATCTGTAGATTATTTTCTTGATCAATGGATTAGTTGTTTGGTTTATAAATGTCAGAAAATAGTGAAAAATGTGGATCATTGTTTCCAAAAGCCCAGGACGACGTCCTCAAATGTCTGTTGTTTTTTTTTGTCCACATCTCAAAGATATTCAGTTTGCTGTCACAGAGGAGAGAGGAAACTACAAAATATTCACATTTAAGGAGTTGGAATCTGAGAGATTTTCCTTTTTATTTTCGTAAGAAATGACTTGACCTGATTAATCGATTATCAATCCATCTTTGCAGCTCTAGGCCAAGAAGAGGAAACAGGAAAGACGTTTTAAACTGAGCCAGTTAAAGCGACGATGACGGTCATTTACGCCTCCACTAGCTGACAGAGCCAAACCTGTCTCTGTTAGCCTGCGCCGGATTACATGGATTGTGCATGTTTGTGAGCCTCATGTGATGTGGGTCATGAGAGGCCTGCTTAGTGCCGGGACAAAGGAAAAGTTGTGTTTGAGCTCCCTGAGGTTGTGACCAAGCAGCTCCCCCGGCACGTCAGTGCTGCTCTCTAGTGGCCGCTGCAGAAACCACCGTTCCATCCTGTCCTTTCCTTTTGCACACGACTCAATAAAAGAATGTGTGGTAACCTTTTATTCTGCAGCTCCTGAAGACGTTTTCTGAAAAGAAAGGTGTAATTTGGAGCTAATTATAAGGTGCAATGAAAGAAAAGGGATCTTTGCACACTTGTGTGGCTTGAGGTGCTGAGTGAAAACAGAGACGGTGTTCTTCTACCTCCGATTCATTTATTACAAACAACGGCGTAATTTCGTCGTAATAACCGGGACATGAAGAAATCATTTTTTGTAGCCCTCACTTTTAAGGTTTCAGTTTGATTTACTCTAGAGCTGCAAAAATTAATTGATTAGTTGTCAAATATTATATTAACCACCAACTATTTTGACAACCAAATAATCAGTTTCAGTCATTGATTTTATAAAAGAAAATTAAAACTTCTCTGATTCCACTCCTTAAATGTGAATATTTTCTAGTTCCTTCTCTCCTCTGTGACAGTAAACTGAATATCTTTTGAGTTGTGGACAAAACAAGACATTTGAGGACGTCATCGTGGACTCTGGGCAACAATGATCCACACTTTTCACCATTTTCTGACATTTTACAGACCAAACAACTCATCCACTAACCGAGAAAACAATCGACAGATTAATCGACGATGAAAACGTTTAGTTGCAGCCCTAACTTACTCACTAAAATCTCTAAACATAATCTTTGTACTAGAGGAGAAGAGAGAGGAGGAAAAGGTTTTTGATGTGTTATACACGTATACGGCTGGGTATCATTTAAACTATTTTGATAGCAGTGCCGATACCAATAACGCGACTTTGATACGGGTTCCTGAACATATCACATTTTAAAGGTGGGGTAGGTAGGATTGAGAAGATCCAGTACTTAGAAGATCCAGTACTTAGATAAAAAAAATTAACATCAACAACTTCTCAGTCCCTCCCCCCTTTCTGCTAAAGCCCAAAACGGTCTCCTAAGCCCCTCCCCCCACAAGGGAGAATGGATGTGTGTGCATGAGCAGTGACTGACACACAGTTAGACCCCCCCCCCCCCCCCCCCGGCCCTGATTGGTGCATCTGAACAGGGAGCGGTGGATTTTTTGCCAATCACACTCCAGGCTGTAGGTTTAATGACCTGCTTCATGTAGTTCTACTGGAACATAGGGTCAGTTTCAGCTAATATGACAGAAAGGTAGTTTTATAAGGCTTACCTACTGCACCTTTAACAAAAATAAATTATAACATTACGGCAAAAACTTTTAATTTATTTTTCAGCTCCTACTGCCAGACAGCCATTCAGCAGCATTATTAGATCTTTGTAGGAGCATGCTGCGTGCTGATTGGCTCACTGACGCTGATGAGATTTACTTCTTAGGTATTTAAAATTTGGTATTGATTGATGATGGAATTTTTCGATACTCGATACTATGGAGGCAATTAGGTCTGTGCCTAAAAAACAACAAACTCGATACCGAGCCCTACGTATCACGTTCAGTAATCACTCTTTACAAGCTTCTAATTGGTGGAGGAATACCTGCAGATATGACATAGATTATCCAATGTATGTCATAATGTATGGTCAGTATTCTCCTAACAAAGACAGAGAACAGAATCAAATACAACATCTATCTATCATAAAGTATCAGGTATGGAAAACCTCCAAGTGGAGTTAGCGTTTTAATTATCCTGCAATTTACATGTTTGTTTTATTAGACTACTGTTCATTCAGAAAGCCTGATTCAATATGTTGTTTTCTAGATTGATATAAATACATCAACACAACAGCCATCACACATTCTAAGTTTTTCTTTCTTTTGTCGTTGTCGTTCAAGGTTTTTTGTTGAAGAACTTGTGACTTCTGAAACCAAACTTAAACCTTTAATTCCAACTAATTACTGTGGACTCGTACAGCGGCCAGCAGGTCAGCTGCAATTTGTCTGCAGACAAGCTCACAATTAAACATATATCAAGTACACAGAGTGGTTTCCAGTGGCACATGAAGAACTAGAAGGGCACTCTGAGAGCGCAGACATTCACCATGCCCCACTGAATCTCGCATTGTTAACAAAAGTGAAAAACTATTTGGGAGTTCTTCCTTCGCCCATGCTACAGCACACCCTTCTACCAAGTGTCATGAAAAGCAGGCTAGTTTTTCTAATCCTGCCGACTTGGAACAAACAATCCTAACCGGAAAAAAAACATAACCTTGGCAGAGGTAATGTATGGATATTTACACGAGTACATGAATTGCTCCGTTACAATGACAGAATGTGTAATATTTCACTACAAAATGTGGTAAACTTTGTGTTTTAGGTTTGTGAAAGAATCAAAAACATAAACAATGAATAAATGAATCTTCGTAGCGTCCATGTTGTTTCCACATTACGATTAAACTACTTACAACTCATTGGTTTAAACCCCTTTCCTGTCTATCTATCAAATAAAAATGCATAAAACCCCCCAAAAAATGAGTCTTAAAATAAATAAATGGGGACATCCGAGGAGCCTCTGTGAGTACAGAAAGTAATTCAAAGAAGGACTTTGTAGGAATTGGGATGATCTATTGTCAAAAAATGGAATATAATATTCATAATTATGTGTTAATAATTATTATGTTCATGAAACTAACAATCGTGTGAGTCCTTCATATCTACATTGGGAGCGGATCCTCTCACACGGAGCCAGTCATGCTTCTACAGTAGCCCAGAGCGGACAAACCAAACATGCATCTTGAGAGGTTCTTTTGTGTTTTCTCGTTACCTGAAGGCCACCGTAGGTTCAACTAGTCTGTATCTACGACGTTCCACTTCCGGGAGCCGGATGGCCCTTATTTTCCGCCGGATTTCCGTCACCTTCCTCTTTCTTTGTGTTGGCGTTCTAACCTCCGGTGGAGTTCTGAGGACTCTGGTTAACTGCTCCTCAGATCTCTGCAGGGTAAATCCAGACAGCTAGCTAGACTATCTGTCCAATCTGAGTTTTCTGTTGCACGACTAAAACAACCTTTGAACGTACACATGTTCCACCAAAACAAGTTCCTTCCCGAGGCTTTTTCGCTGAGGCACCATCACTGTGTCCGGTGCTTAGCGCCGCCCAAGACGATTGTGATTGGTTTACAGAAAAGCCAATTAACCAGAGCACGATTTTCACCCATCCCGGAATGCTATGTGGACTAGCCAGACCCTCCTCCGCAGTGCTGTGGGACTAGGTTCAACTAACTACACGTTTGGAAAGGTGAAGATGAGGGGAGGGTATTCATTTGGTTGCAATCTGCAACCCCACCACTAGATGCCACTAAATCCTGCACACTGCTCCTTTAAGTGGAGATAAGATCTCCCTGCTGCTCTCCTCACATGCTCTGCAGTAAGCCCTGGATTACCCTCCTGACACAGACTTAGTTCTCCATGGCACAATTTCGGATGCAGCACGAACACAACAGAGAACCATCACATCAACACAGTCCGGGGTTAAGTCACAGGACTGGGGAGGAACCCAAACGTGAATCTCCTCTTAGATCAGATAATAAACTGCTAAACTCTGTCATGTGGGGAACCTTCCTCAACAGGCCATTTCAGGTCCTGAGTCCTACTTAAAGAAACAGGACTCTTTCTGTGCACGTATGTTGGTAATATTTTTGCAGCGTGCGGTTGCAGAGTAGTTTCTTAATGACAGGGGAAGCCTGAGCCGACTCCAGGGCCTTCTGCGTAAACAGGCGTAGCTGGCTGCCATCTGGTTGGCTTCCACTTCAGAGCAGAGAGCCGTTCACTGATGATCTGCACTGATTCCAGCTACACTTACTCCCAGAGCAGAATATTTAGGAACTATTTAGGAACTATTTAGGACGTTAACCCTAACATACACCCACATTATTAAAAGGTTTCAGTCCACAAAGCTGCAAAGAAATATATTCTCTCACTCACTTCTAAAAAGGTGTTTAACCATACTCCAGATACCCCACCCTAAATGTTTAGCCGAGGGTCAGTGAAGTGAGGCTTTCTTATCCTAAAACAGATCAGTAGTTCAGCCATACATCAGCCACAGCGCCTCCTTCCTCTTTCCTGGGCCCAACAGACGTCTTTATTTGTGAGTAGAGAAGCTAAAGTTTCCCAGAGCGGTATGTGTTTAAGGATCTGAATAAATGCACCTGTATGTGGGGGGAGAGCGAGGGGGGGGAGCCTCTTTGGAAGTTCTTAACAACTTCACAAAAACCCAAAGAGCGAGGACGACAGCAAAACATTCATACACAAAACAGTCGGGTCTGTGGGACAAAAACACTCAAATCAGTCTAAAGAAAAAGCTGCAGCAGTTGCACTTCTGTGATGTGACTTCATTTGAATCACAAAGAAACAAAAGGCTTTTGCACTGAATGCACAAAAGAGCGGCACAAAACGACAAGAAAACAACATTACAATGCAAAGAAAGTTTTGTTATTCTGTACTGTGTTGTTATCCAGATAAGCACACAAACATATGCGACTTCTGACCAGTTACACCCCTCTGTTCCCATGACCGAGTCGCCTTTTTGTGTGTGTGTGTGTGTGTGTGTGTGTGTGTGTGTGTGTGTGTGTGTGTGTGTGTGTGTGTGTGTGTGTGTGTGTGTGTGTGTGTGTGTGATACAGTGAGTGTGTGTTTGAGCCTGTTGTGCCAACAGAAAAGTCAACCGAGGCAGCAATGGGACAAACTGGGGGAGGCAAACGGAGAAGAATAAAAGAAAAGAGAAGAGAGCAAAGTCGACCGGCCGGGCGAAGAGCAGAAAGAGAGAATTCAAGCAGAAGTAAACGTCCCTCTCAGAGAGACTCTCTCTTATTGGTACTTCATTAGTCTTAACCTTGCATTTGACCCATGGCGAATGCAGCAGCAAGCCGAATGCTATAATACCACACACACACACACACACACACACACACACACACACACACACACACACACACACACACACACACACACACACACACACACACACACACACACAGGAATGCTGCTTCTGTTATTGTCTTTAAGTGCCAAACTCAGGCCAAGGCCTCGCCAGGGTTTGAAAAACAAAATAACAGCCATGCAAAGAGACACACACACACACACACACACACACACACACACACACACACACACACACACACACACACACACACACACAAAAAAACACCACTTCCGTCCATTCTCTCGCACAGAGAAAGGAAGCGGAGCCGAAGCTGGCCGGGCCCCAGTCGTCCAGACAGAGGTAGCCTCAGCAAAGTCGGTCTCCTGCCTGCATACTCTCCCTCTCTCCTCTGAATGGCTTTAAAAGACTCTCTCTGAGCCCTCGCCATCCTTCACTTCCTCGCTGTGTTGGTAAATGTAAAGAGCCACTTCAAGTGTCAAGGAGTACTTGATGCCGTTTCTCTAGTCAATGCGCTGGAAATGTGAAACGCGGCACATTTTGACGAGTCTCTCACACACATCACTGGAAATTAAAGCAATGAAACAACTTTAAAGTTCATTTAATGTCACAATTTCACAGGCACTGCTGTTGGCTGATAAATCACCTCCTTTCCAGTGGTGGAAGAACTACGGAGGCATTTTACTGAAGTAAAATCTCTGTCATCACACACGGATCTCCCAACGCCAGTGTATTTACAGGGCTATCTCATTATGCTGAGGCATATATGCCCGTGTGCCGTCTCTTTCAAACACACTTGTCAAACAAAGAAAGAAAGACTATTCAGCACAAGTTTAACATTACGCTATAAAAGCACAACATGTAGACTGCGGCATCTAAATAGCAGGCTTGTGTTCGGCTGCTGTACACCGGCAACAATCAAAAACTACAGCACAACGACATGTCTGACAGGATCTGGGAGGGAAAGAGGGGAAACAAGGACTGGGTTTCTTTTCTGAGAAGCCAATTAAAGTCTGTCAGGCACTAACTCGGCCAACCACAGGACAAAAGCAAAGATTATATTCAGCAACAGGTGATGTAAGACACTTCAAAATGTTGACTTGTGCATAAACTAAACACTGAGTCGCCAAAGTATAATGTATATACATAATATACCATGACTAGATGGTTCTGAGAGGCAGGCTCATCCATACATCCATCTAACTATCCACTTAATGGATACATCCACTCTTCAGCTACGTAACATCCACCCCCTGCTCTCAGCTGCAGTTTCTTCACCATTTGGAGAGTTGGATTGAGGGTCGAGCCTCTTACCTTGGGCCATTTGGGGTTGATGACACGCGCTTTGATAGCGTCGTCCAGAGCGGTGCTGTACTGGCCCAGTCGGAGATAGGCAGCCGAGCGGTTGCTGTACAGGATGCAGTTTTGGGGGTCGGCGGTGAGGGCCTCGCTGTAGAGACGCACAGCCAGGGCGTACTCCCCCTGCTGGCAGGCCTGGTTACTGCGCCGCACGCGCTCCAGGAACTCTGCTTTGCTGAGGCTGGAGCAACTGGGAGGGCCGGGAGGGCCGGGCGGGCCGGGATGGCTCGGAGGGACGGGGGGGCCGGGCGGTCGGTCCACTCTTTTCACCGGCGGAGCTGGAGGAATCACAGGAGAGGAAGAGGAGGAGGAGGAAGAGGGAGGGTTGGTGGTCCTGCTGGCGGAGCGAGAACCAAACAGGGAGAACTGGGGAGCAGAAGGGAGAGGGGGAAGAAGACATTGGTTCATTTGTTAAATAGAGATAAAACATTTATTCCATCAGTTAACAGACTTTCGCTGGTTCAAGCTCCTCAAACTTACAGATGTGTTGCTGTTTTACAGGATCGTAAACTGAATATCGTTGAACCAAACAAGACATTTGAGTTCATCACTTTAGACTCTGGGAAGTTTCATTTCATCTTATTTGACTTTTAATTGACTGAACAATGAATCAATTATTGAAGAAAATGATCTGTAATGAAAACTTGTCATTTATGCACTAAAAAAGGCCAACATTAAGACGATAAATGGTTGAGAAGTCTTTGGCAGCAGGGCGTTAAGTGATTACTAAGATCATTACCAGCATTACCAACAATCGCCCAGATATTGGCTCACATAACCAGGAGGATACTCCAAAAACATGATCATAACCAGGATACCAGTGCGTATGTAAACGCATTCACTATCAAGATTTTTTAAACTCTTAGACTTTTATATTTTCACTCTTTTTCTATTTGCACTCGTGCCACTTTGTTTTGCAACTGCTGCATAGCCACTGCCCTCGAGATAAATTAGGTTTAAACCTGGTTATTTGTTATAGTTTGTTTATGTTTGTGTTTATTTCCTTTTCATATCGTTATGTCTATGTATAAACCATCCACCGAGTAAGTATTACTTACTTGGCAATAAATCCTTGTCTGATTCTGACTCTGAATTTCGGTATCTGCCTCAAAGATCCTGTATCAGTCGGGTTATACTGATTATTCCATATTTTGAACTGTGGCATGGACCGACTAATATTAAGACTGACCAAACGTGAAAAGGCTGTTTGCCCATAGTCTTGTAGAAATTAAAATAAGTTGAGAAAGACAGAAAGGAAATGCGCTTTTGGCTGCTGTTACATAAGTCATATAAAACCCAGGAGGACACCGAAGCTGCAGCAGCCTCATTTGCATGATGTGATACTGCAGTTTCTGGCAAAGGGGACACCCAAACTGCTGCGTGCACTTTTCTTTTCTGCTCGGTGGTAACGACTTAAATTCCTCAGAGAGACGGAGTGAGAAAGAGAGAAAAGTAGGAAAGTCAGACAGAGACTCAGACGGTCCGATGAGGCTTCTGTTCTTCTCATTCAAACTTTGTGTAAAAAGTGCTCGCTGAGGTCTGTTCTCTGTAGCTTTAACATTGAGACGCTGCCTCCCTCCCTCATCTCTGGCGTTTCCAAATTTGTCCTTTCACCAGAGCTTACACCAAGGCCTTCATTATCTCTCTCTATTCCCCTCTCTCTCACACACACACACTCTTAAAATATGCAGACTGGAGGGATTCCTAAAACTTGCAAAAGCATCACCCAATGGCTTTGAGCAAGAGGCGAGGACAGGCAACGTGATGCACTTGAAATAAACTGCAAGAAAACTTTAGATGTTCACACAGTCTCACACCTGAACTAATGCATCTACTCGGTGCAGGTTTTGACCACTTTGAGCGAACACTAGGACTAACATTAGTCCTATGCTTTGCCAGAGAAACTTTTTAAACTTCTTTCACTTGCTTTTTGACATGTATACTGTAAAACCAGCTTCACACCGAAATATATTCCTTTAAATGTTGTTTTAACAACGATATATGTAACCTAGACCTAAACAAAAACGGACAAAATGTGTTTCTCCCAGAGGAATTACACACGTAAAATGATGTGTAACCTTGCTTTTTTAGTTATTGATCCTTTTATTTTAATAGATGGAAACACACCTGTTTATGCATCGTAACTGGATATTGTTTTAATCTCAACAACAGGACAATACAAATATAAATGCTGTCTAAAAGCTTTCTCTACACTCACAGGAATAACATTCTGGTGGGAAGAAATATCTTTGTTTAAACTCCCGGCCCCTTTTACTTACTATTGCTACTGTACGTCTGTCAAGCTTTCCAATCTATCACATGTGCAGATCACAGTGATAACCGTGGCTAATGTACTGCTCGTTTGAGGTTATTTTGGAACAATGGGCCATGCCATCAGACAGAGGTAGACTTCTACTTTTTAGTCTGCAACTGTCAGTTTTGTCAGCTGAAATGGCGACTGTAACAGCTGCAGTGGCTTATTAGGAGCTAGTTTCTATTTAGTCATGAACAAGTTTTTTCTATAGGTCAGAGCAGTGGTTCCCAAAGTGGGTTCTGGGGACGCCCAGGGGTCCTTCAGGGAGTTCCAGGAGTCCCCCCCAGCAAAAACAACTGATGTTATTTTCACTATTATTCCATCCATAAGTAACACAATGACATAATGACTATTTTGGGTTTTAAAGGGATATGCCACCGTTTGTTGAAATAGGGCTTATCACGGTCTCCTCTAGCTGTAGATAGGTGGGGTCTCCTCTAGCTGTAGATAGGTGGGGTCTCCTCTAGCTGTAGATAGGTGGAGTCTCCTCTAGCTGTAGATAGGTGGGGTCTCCTCTAGCTGTAGATAGGTGGGGTCTCCTCTAGCTGTAGAGAGGTGGGGTCTCCTCTAGCTGTAGATAGGTGGAGTCTCCTCTAGCTGTAGATAGGTGGGGTCTCCTCTAGCTGTAGATAGGTGGGGTCTCCTCTAGCTGTAGATAGGTGAGGTCTCCTCTAGCTGTAGATAGGTGAGGTCTCCTCTAGCTGTAGATAGGTGGGGTCTCCTCTAGCTGTAGATAGGTGGGGTCTCCTCTAGCTGTAGATAGGTGAGGTCTCCTCTAGCTGTAGATAGGTGGGGTCTCCCCTAGCTGTAGATAGGTGGGGTCTCCTCTAGCTGTAGATAGGTGAGGTCTCCTCTAGCTGTAGATAGGTGGGGTCTCCTCTAGCTGTAGATAGGTGGGGTCTCCTCTAGCTGTAGATAGGTGAGGTCTCCTCTAGCTGTAGATAGGTGGGGTCTCCCCTAGCTGTAGATAGGTGGGGTCTCCCCTAGCTGTAGATAGGTGGGGTCTCCCCTAGCTGTAGATAGGTGGGGTCTCCTCTAGCTGTAGATAGGTGGGGTCTCCTCTAGCTGTAGATAGGTGGGGTCTCCTCTAGTTGTAGATAAGTGGGGTCTCCTCTAGCTGTAGATAGGTGGGGTCTCCTCTAGCTGTAGATAGGTGGGGTCTCCTCTAGCTGTAGATAGGTGGGGTCTCCTCTAGCTGTAGATAGGTGGGGTCTCCTCTAGCTGTAGATAGGTGGGGTCTCCTCTAGCTGTAGATAGGTGGGCCAACGCATCTTTTGTACATGCATTTTTAGTCCAGTGCAACACTGGCAGCGCCGCCACTAGTTAGCTTAGCGTAGTGAATGGAATCCTATGTTGCTGGTTAGCATGTTGTGAGCCAACAAAAGACAAAAAAAACAACCTAATTACATGTACTGAGACAAAAAATGCGTTGGCCCACCTATCTACAGCTAGGGGAGACCGTGATAAGCCCTATTTCAACAAACGGCGGCGTATCCCTTTAAGCCGAGTTCAGACCAAAGATTCGCATTTTAGAACGTCGCAAAGAAAAGTTGCAGCAGTCTGAACCGGCCCGTCTCAAACCAGCTGATGGCCAGAGGCTGGTTTTAGGACGTAAGGGACGTCACCGGTTTCAACAGCCAATAGGGAAGTCATCTTGTAAAGTCAGCTACAATAAAATGATCCATACTCCTTTTTATTAATGTTACAAACAGTTAACGGTAGGGATCGACCGATACTGGTTTTGCAAGGCCGATACCGATTATTAGTAGTAGCACATTGGTTCCAAATATTGATAACCGATATGCATTTACAGTGAAAATTAAAATCTTGAAATCAAAATTACGATTTTGGAATGTTACAAACTCCATTGGTATCATCAACACATCACTCAACTGGTTCACATCTTGCCTCTCTGGCCCGCACTTAAAAATGTTCAATCACAACCCTCCCCAGTCACCAGTGGTGTTCCCCAGGGCTCAGTCCCTGAGTGCTATAAAAGGCGCCCATAAATAAAATGTATTATTATAAGGGTTGTCAAAATAACGCGTTAATTTCGATTAATTAATCTGAGACAAAATAGCGTGTTAAAAAAAAATAACGCAGATTAATCCATTCCATATTGACCTTTCACCCGGAGCCGTTCTAGCCGCCATTCGACTGTAAAATGAAGGCAACAGAAACATCGCTGCACGTGACGCTAGTTTCTTTAACTGTCTCTGGTTAACACTACACTCAACAGCAGGTAACTTTAGCCTTCCGCTAGCTAGTAGCAGGATTAAACGGTTAAAATGCTAACAGCTAACGCTAAACGGTGTAAAGTTTGACTGTGTTTCTGCCGCTGTCGGAAAAACACAGACGGAGACGGTGCGTTCAGTGAAACTGGTAACCTACAACCTCGCGGTGCATTCGTAGTTATTGTAAAATACCCTTTTGAATTTATTTCCTCAGCATATTAGGTCGTATTGTTGATTGTTATGGTCATTATTTGAACAGTGAAAATAATCATAAAAAGAGTTTTTTAACTTTAATGTCACTAATGCTGATTATTCATTGATTCATTTGAATTGAAATCATAATCACAGAGTCTGTAATTAATTCAATTACATTTTTTAAATCGATTGACAGCCCTAATTATGATTAATATTATTGTTATACTAGCCAGACCCTCCTCCGCATCGCTGTGGAGGAAGATCTGGCAAAGCGAGACAAGTTTCAACTCGTCTAGTTGCGCATCTTTGGTCTGAACTGGGCTTTATACACTTTCTGTAATAGAACATCTAAAAGCAAAAATCCTATCAGACGGCGGCCCTTGGGCTAAACTCTTATCAAATGGCGGTCCATGGTCTAATTCGTGTCAGTTTAGGAATCCTTGACGTAAAACAGTTTTGGGAACGAGTGCAGGACGATTGACTTTCCACACACAGCTGAGCTCTGTTTGTTATTTACTTATGTGAGATAAATTAGTTTTCTGGAGGAAACTACACATTTGGCCTCAAGCGTCTCCAGTTTTGGCTCATCGCCTCTTTTATCTCGTGAAAATAAAGATTTATTTCTTGAGGTCTGTTGCGCTCCGAGAGCTGAACGACTTCTCTACTCGCCGTTTAGATCGTGGCATGTTTAATTAAGTACGCCGCTGACAGATGGCGACGTGATTAACTCGGAAACAATCAAGCTGCAGACTGTTAAAATCAAGATTTAAGTCTTAACTGTACATGGTCCTCTGAGCTTTGGGGACAGTGAAATCCTGACACTTAAATTAAGAGTCCAGGATTTTAGAAATACCGAGGTCAAAGGTCAAAGTCCCTCTGTTTCCCCAAACACCAGAAAGACTCTTTCGAATATCTGTAATCATTCAAATATTTTGGATTTCTTTTCCTATTATACTATCGTTACATTTTCTGCAAGTTTCATTTAAACAGAGTAGAGTTCAGGTGATCAGTCAACTATGTTGTATATATATTTGCTGCTGTTTATCATACGTGATAGACAATTTAATATTTTTGTATTTTGGAGAGTTGATCCAACAAAACAAGCAATTTAAAAACATCAATTGTGAGGTATATCATCACAATATGATATCACCGCGATACGATATCACCGCGATACGATATCATCACAATACAATGTCATCACAATACGATATCACCGTGATACGATGTCATCACAATACAATATCACCGCGATACGATATCACCACGATACGATATCATCACAATACAATGTCATCACGATATGATGTAATCGCGATACGTCATCACGATACGATGTCACGATACGATGATATTGCGATTTTTAACATATTGCAATATTCTGCGATATTCTGCAATTTATCAAATTTTTTCCAACTTGAAATTTTTCCCAATTTCAAATGATGTCCCCAAAAGGAAACTTTGTCAACATCCGTTTTATCTGAAAAGATACATTTCTCTGTTTGCTCATCTCACTTCAGTTTTATTGCTGCAAAATGGGATTGTCAAGCAGACAAACTGACCAACATATATATAATAATGGATAGATACTTGGCGTCTGTGTATCGATACAGTATTGCGACAGAAAATATTGTGATACTATGCTGTATTGATTTTTTTCCCCCATCCCTAAAAAGTATTTAGGGAAATTTCACAGTTCAAGGTGTTTTCGCTGTTGATTTGTTTAACTGTTTCACTGTTTTTTACGTTCAAAGAATGCAATATCTTTCCAAAAGACAATGAGTAAATAAATCAATAATCAATTTAAAATTGACCAAAACAACTGTGATTATATTTTGTTTTTCCATAATCGAGCAGCCCTACACTGTAACAATGTTCTTCTTGGTCAGGTCTCTCTTGAAAAGGAGATTTTAATCTCAACAAGACTTTTACCTGGTTAAATAAAGGACAATAAAAACACAAATGCTGTTTCCAAGCTTTCCCCAAGCTGACAGGAATACATTCTGATGTTAACAAATACTGAATCTCTGCACACACATTCACAGAGAAAACAATCCAGCCCAGAGACATAACACCATGTCCTCGGCGTCCTCGGTGTCCTCGGCGTCCTCGGTGTCCTCAGCGGTGGCTTCAGCCCCGAGGAGTTCTGCGACACAGTAATGCTCATCTCACCGAGCAAATTTCCACATCGCAGTCCTCTTACCGTGGCCATTTTTCAGCTGTTCTCTTCAGCATGCCATCATGTTTTTAAGTGTCACTCTGTTATACGACGCTTGTTCACATATGACTAATGTGATATAAAGCAGAGCTTGTTAAACATGTTACCAGGGTGTTGTTTGCTGGAACAAATAAAAGATATCCGCATACAGTATTATGTGTGTGTGTGGAACAAAGACATAAATCTTTAAGCTTATTACTGTTGAACTACAACCATAGGCATAGATTTCGTACTTTGCAACATGGGAGGTTACAGAACACAACAGGGGCGTGCAAACTAAACTAAAGATAGATTTAAGTAGATTTAAACTTTGGAGCCCATGGCTTTAACAAGGTCTCATTCTCTAGCAGATGTATTGTACATGTACAGGATTCCTGAAAAAAAAAAAAAAAAAAAACATCTGGAAACACGTGTGATGTTTTGAATATGCAGAAAGTTTTCAACAATACAGGAGAATAATTATTTCCTATACATAAATAAAAGACATTTGCATCATAAATTGTTGCATAGTAAAATGCACCAGAACGCAGCAGACGACCCTACGCCGTTATTATGTCCCCCCATGTTGAAACAAAACCTACGCTCTTGATTAGAACACAGTTATTAGAGCGCAAGAAGAGAAACGACTGAGGAGGAGTTCAGTGAGGACTTTTGCAATCACACAGTTTACGTTACAGAGTAGGTTGTATACACGGTTGTGTGACAGTGTTCTCTAAACAGAGGCCTGACCACACCGGGAGCTCTCGGCGCTGTTGCACCTGTGCACAAACTGCTCAAATGGTTTGTTTGAGAGTACAGAGGATATGTTTGTGTATGTGTGAGCCAGCGTGATAGATAATCAGTTAAATTTTATCTATTGCATGTTTGATGAATCAATCAGTAGTCTAATAGTCCAGCCACGAAGATTTATTTTACCTTAAAGCTGCTTTAATGGTTTTTTTTCTGGCCACTTGGAAGCAGCATAAACTGTCTGCAAACAAACAACTTACAGTAAGTATATTATAGTAAATATAACAGTCTGGATATAAAGATGGGCGACGAGTCTCCACTTCCTTCCACTGTACAAAGTAAAGCCGGTTGCGGCTAGAAGGGATACAGCTACGGCCAGAAGTTATGCAAAATTACACAAAATTTCACAAAATGTAATTTAAAATAATAATTAGTGTTTAGTGTTAATACTTTCACCCAGGAAACGCATGTTAGTTCCTCTGTTTAATCCAAACCACGATCTTTTTCCTAAACTTAACTGTCGTTGCCGTAGCTGTATCCCTTCTAGTAACAACCTCCCTGACACGGGTGTGCGCTGCCATCTTGTAATTTCGGAGCCAGAGTCTGCGCAGTAGTGATCGGGGACCCGCCGGACCAATCGCGAGTCAATCCCAGCTGTATCCCCGTTTTTATAGCTTCAAATAACTACTAAAAACTGAGCAGAAAAATGAACACTTGAACAAATAGCGCGATCAGAACTACCTAAAATGACAGAAACCATCTTCCATAAATTATTTGACGCATAGGTGTAATTTACAACCCCCCAAAAATCTAAACTGGCCAGTGCAACCCACCCCAAAAACCTATTATAATTTCCTTTACATAAATAAAGACATTTGCACCATAAATTGTTGCAGAAAAATTCACCAGAATGCAGAAAATGAAGTGTTTGATATGCGCAAAATTTTCATTTGGCTCAAAAGTGGAGATCTTAACCCCCCCGATGATGAACCCAAAGTTACGCTCTTGATTTGACGTGTACCTCATTTTTTTTTTGTTAGTTTGGCCCATGTCCCATCCGCTAACATGGGGGGGGCTTTATGACCTATACTGCAGCCAGTCACCAGGCGATCTAGATGTTTGGGCTTCACCTGGTTAATATGGCAAACTTGGTGGCAAACAGTTGCTTATTGAAGCTGCCAGTATGCTTCTTCAGAGGTTCTTGGTGGAGGGTTGAATATCTTTCTGATGTCGGATTAGCATTTCCATTTCTGTAACTTTCCGATACCGACAACCCGACATTCACGGCCACATCCCGCTGTGATTGGCCAGCTGTGCGTGAGAAATTAAGCTCTTGCTAAGGTGCCAGTTGGTCAAGGCCACACCCCCACCCTCCACCTTGCCCCCCCTCTCTCCTCCTCAATAGCTACAGACACAGAAATGGCACATTCTGAGGAAAGCTGATTGTGGGACTGGCTCTAGTGGCTGTAATTACCAAGGCTGAATTTCGGGAAAGAGACTTCAGATATAGTATTAGGGGACCACTAAGGACTATATAAAAGAGACTTCAGATACAGTATTATGGGACCACTAAGGTCTATATAAAAGGTCATGGGACCTTTAAAAACTAGTTCTGTTCAAGCATAACCAAACCTGTAAACATCTAACATGGAGCAACATTAGCATCCATTTGGATCCACTTTTTACTTTCTCATAGCTCCGTTTTTGGTCTCCACCAACTCCTGAGGGAAATCTCTGTCTCTTTAGCAGCTAAAAGCTCCACTATGTTCACCAGCTAGTCTCTGGCTGTGTCTGTCTGCTGTTTGCTGCTGGACACAGGTAGCACAAAGTGCGTTTTGGGAGCTTTATCACTGAAAACAGCTGCCTGCTTCTGCCAAAAAAACACTTAGAGTGAAGCAAAACTGTAAAGCAAAAAAGGAAAGTTTGTGGCCGTAAAACGAAAACAATGAGCTGAAACACACTGTAAAGCCGAGGGGGGGGGGAACGGCCGAATGGGGTGTTAAGTCACTATGTGGGTGCAACACCTTTCACAGCAGTCTTTTGATCCATTGTTTATATAAAAAATATTTGTTATAGCTGCTTAGAAGCTTCTTCTCTTTCCGACAGAGCCTCAGAAGATTACAGGAATACTTTTACAACCGGTTTATGGACTATTCATTGGCAACAATTTTAATAATTGATTTTTTGTTTTAGTCATTTAATCAAGCAAACATGCCACATATATTGGCTAATTCCAGCTTTGATGACTTGCTGCTTTTCTGTGTTGAATATCATTTATATATAAGACGTCACCTTGGGCTCTCACAACTCACAGTAGGTATTTGTTTCCTTATTTATTTACATTTGATATGTTAGTATCAAAGTAGGGCAGCACAATTAATCGCACTTTTATTGAAATTGCAATATGGACTAGTGCAATATCCAAATCGCAGAGGGGCGCAATATTTTTTAAAGGCAAAATATGTGTCAAACCGTTCTGAATGAAGTGTTGTGGTGCTGCAGAGACGTCCCGGACTACAAATCCTATCCTACAGACTACAGAAAACATCTTTGTCCTCGCAAAAATCACACTATAATCATTTTAATTTTTAAATATTTAATATTAGTCAGTGAAAATGAGAATAATAATACAAACATGATCATTCCCTTCAATATCGTGAATCATATTGCAATCGCAATATCAGTCAAAATAATCGCAATTATATATTAATATATATATTACGAGGAACAATTTTCCTCATATCGTGCAGCCCTACAAAAAAGTTCAATCAATACTTAAAATAATCGCTAGTTGCAGCCCTACACAAATACATGCTAAAGTTTTTTCCATTTCACCTTAATTTATCCAGGATGGTCTCTTGAGATTGTTTTAACAGTAATGGCCAAAATGGCAGCACAAGGTAAACAAGTGCACATTTAAAGATGGAAGATGACTAAGGAAAGGAGGGGGAAGCAATGTGTTAAAATGTTAAAAAGAAAATACATTCAGGGAACTAAAACTGCACATTTTGTGTGGACATTTCAGTGTGAAAAATGCCCACACGTTGATTCAAAGTGTGAACTGCAGGAGAAAGTCTAACTTAAACCCCACAAGAGGCTGTGAACTGCTGCGTGTGCAGCCTATTTCATCTGGATGTGATCCGTTGCGTCACCTGTCTGTGTGTTTGATATTCCTGTAGCAGCTAATTAAAAGGTGCTGACACACACACACACACACACACACACACACACACACACACACACACACACACACACACACACACACACACACACACACAAAACAGTTGACAGTAGCACTAAGTCACTCAGCAGGGCATTTCCACTGACAGTTTGTTATTATAAGTGTCATCGCTGATGTATGCAGCAGTGGAAGAAGTACTCAAGTACAAGAAGCTAAGTGTACAAATACTCTTCATCCTGCATTAAAAACTGGACTTATGTAAACGTACAAAAGTATTAGCATCAAAATATAAGTACCAAAAGTGAACACATTCATTTTGCTATCTAATTATATATATATATATATATATATATATATATATATATATATATATATATATATATATATATATATATATATATATATATATATATATATATCTAATTATATATATATATATATATATATATATATATATATATATATATATATATATTTTTTTTTTTTTTTTTTTTTTTATTAGTACTTGTTTTTTAACGCTGGGTAGCTTGACAATTTCCCCCCAAAGGATCAATAAAGTCATACTGATGAAATAAAATATTGTAATTTATGTGTTAATTATATTTTGCATTATTAATTTGAATCTGCAGAGTAATCAAAGCTGTCGGATAAATGAAGCGGAAGTAAAAAGTACAATATTTGCCACTGAGATGTAGCGGCACAGAAGTACGAAGTACCATAAAATGGAAATACTTGAGTAGAGTACAAGTAACTTCAAATTGTACTTAGGTGCAGTAATTTGAGTAAATGTACAGAATGTATAGAAAAAAAGTGTCCCCAGAGAAACGCTCCCAGAGATCGTTTGTTCAAGCAGTAATTACGACCTATATTTATGTTTCTGGTGGCGCCGCCCTCTAGTGGCCGTAGTTATTATGATGGAGGCAAAGCCAGAAGCATGGTTATGGATATATTGGTCCCTAAACATAACCAGACTGTGATCGTGGCGAGTTTTCTTTTTACTTTAGAAAAAAGTAAAGTAATGTCTGATTTTAACCCAAACCACCATCTTTTTCTAAACTTAACTAAGTAGTTATGGTGCCTAAACATAACGTTAAAGACATGTTTAAAGACATGTTTAAAATTGCGACCTTTACGTTCAAAACTGCAACTGTTACGTTCCCTGGTTTAGATGTGAGGTTGTATTTTCACCACCACTAGTGCAGCTAATTTATGAAAACGCTCCCGTGGCTCGTATTAGTGGGGAGGAACAAACGAGCCGTATCTTGGTATGGTTTGGAGGAGCTGTTGGTCTGAACAGGAGTTTGCAGACTCACTGACACACATGCAACAAGGACCCAAAAAAAAAAACACAGGAACACAACATGGATGTCCTGTTCTAGTCTTACCACACACACACACACACACACACACACACACACACACACACACACACACACACACACACACACATACACACTTCTCCTTACTACCCAGGTCAAAGGGAGTACATTCCTGGAGAACACAGAGACAGAAACTGGGTGGCTGAATACCTGCAGAAGAGAAAACTTTGTCCCTGAACGCTTTGATCTGTTAAAATAAGTCAAGGCCTTGAAGGCAACGCATTATTTGCAATCATATATATATATATATATATATATATATATATGAAGCAAGTTGGATGTAGCTGAGAAAAGATGGTAAGATCTAGATTAGTTGACATACTTATGTATGGGGCTGGGTATTACCAATGATTCCCCAAAATCCATTAGATTCCGATTCACAAGGTCCCGATTTGATTACAAATATTCGATTTGATATCAATTAGGTTAGGGACATTTCAGTTCCAATACCAATTTATCTTGGATATAAAAGAGATTCTCAGAGAACTTCTGCTGTAAATTGTACAAGCAAGAAGCAACCTTAAACATTTTTTTATAATACACCAGGTTAATATTAGTCTATATGCTCGACGTTCCACTTCCGGGATTGCTCCATCGCCGCCGGAAAATCCGCCGGATTTCACTCATTTAGGCCGGATATCCGTTGCCTTGGGCTTCCTTTGTGTTGGCGTTCTAACCTCTGGTGGATTTCTGAGGACTCTGGTTAACTGCTCCTCAGATCTCTGCAGGGTAAATCCAGACAGCTAGCTAGACTATCTGTCCAATCTGAGTTTTATGTTGCACGACTAAAACAACTTTTGAACGTACACATGTTCCACCAAAACAAGTTCTTTCCAGAGGCTATTTTGCAGAGGCACCGCGGCTTTTCTCCGATGCTTAGCGCCGCCCAAGACGATTGTGATTGGTTTAAAGAAATGCCGATAAACTAGAGCACGCTTTCCTCCCATCCCTGAATGCTGTGTGGAGTAGCAAGTAGCAGTAGTAGGCAAAGCGAGACTAGGTTAATATTTACATTATGAATTGACCCCCAAAAATAACTTTTTACTTAATACATCCATCGTGGTGAAAAGGCAGATATGCAAAGATCGATTTCTGGATTTTACGAATCAATATCAGATCCCTCAAAAAAATAATTAAATTGGAGAATCGATTATATAAACCCAGCCCTGGTTATGTATGCATATTTGTGAATTTGACTGGCTTAACACCAATGTTGGAAAGAAACTAAGTACATTTACTTACAGTAAGTACTTTACTTAAGTACAAATTTGAAGTATTTGCACTAACTGCTATTTTACTTCCTACATCTCAGAGGCAAGTATTGTACTTTTTACTCTACCATTGTACATTTATGTATACCTTATTGATACCTTTAGTTTTGTGTTACTTTGCAAATTATCAATACAAAATATAATCAACAAGTAATTTTAAATGATATACTAAATTAGTTAAAGATACAACTTTGTTTATCCCTTGGTGAGTATAGAGTAAAAGTAAAACAAGCTACACTTTTATCAGCTGCAACATAAAGTGATGAACACATTATGAAATAAAAAAGATTTGTTGATCAATCGATTAGTTGATCAACAGGAAGTTAATTGAATATTCTCATAATGGATAAATAATTTCAGTCATTTTTCAAGCAAATAATATCAACAATTCTCTGGTTCCAGCCTCTCAAGTAATGCTTTCCTGTCATATTTTATAGTAATCTGAGTATTTTGGTGTTTGGGACAGCTCAAAAAAGGAAAAGCAGTGGTGGAAATTTACTTAGTACCTTCACTCAAGTACTGTACTTAAATACAATTTTGATGTACTTTTACTTTAGTTCACTTGATTTCAATTTTATGCCACTATATAGGCTACTTCAAACTCCACTATATCTACATATTGTACTTTAACTGCACTCCACTTTTCCCAATGATCTGACTATATCATAATAAAACTCTGAAAGCTCTGCCCAGCACGTTTATAATACCTTAAGTACATTAGCCTATGCTGTTAAAACCTGTGTACTTTTACTTGTTAAGAGTATTTTTTGCACTTTTGTATTGCTACTTTACTGAAGTAAAACCTCTGAGTACTTTTCCACCATTGTCATTAAGGCATTTGTCTCAGAGATTGTATGTTTTATAGACAAAGGGATTAGTCGGTGTATACACAGAAGAACTGGCTGGCTGACTTTTGGGGTGTTTAACGAGTGCAGACTCCTGCCAGTGGGTTTTTAAAAAAAATAAATCCTACAGAATGGCAGTTCATCATGGGATGTGAGCTGCTGCCTGTTAGTCTGTGAACTTTCTCTTTCTTTCTTTCTTTCTTTCTCTCTTTCTTTCTTTCTTCTCTCAGGCTCCTGCCACCCAGACCAGCTCCCACAGCGGATTTGTGGAACCACTAAATAAAACATGCAGCACAGTTTTCCATTAGCTTTACCTTTTCTTTCCTCGTTCTTTGCTTTTCCATCCTGCTCTCGGCTAAATCCGGCAGCGACAAACTTTCATCCCACAGCAGCAGCAGCAGCAGCAGTACTGAGACAGGACAGGAAAACACACCATCCAAAACAACACGAGCCCCACAGTATTATAGTTTATCCACAGTCTGCAGCGCGTTTAAATATCGATCAAATAGGGAGACTTGTGTGCTATGTAGCAACCCTCCAAACTTTTTTCTGGGGAAAGTTAATCCAGAGTAAATGCGCCATGTTCCCACCGCCGAACTTTTCCCCGTAGCGAAGTTTTTGTCCGGTGAGAGGCGGGGATCCGGTCGGCTCCATGGCTGCAGCCTTTAGCAAGGTTTCAATTACTGTTCATGACATCAGAGAGGAGTTGAGTTACCTGACAGATATTCATTACAGCAGGCCGTTACTCACTGCTGCTATGCTAGTGTAGGAGACTCAAAGGGATGCTGCTTCTTGTGCTTTTCTTGTGGAATAAATGAACACAGTTTGACATGTTTTTTTTTTACTTTTTTTTTTACAAACACCAACAAAATAAATAATTAAACACGTGACATATAGTCTAAATGTCAGGAAGCTAGTATTTGAAACTCTTTACATTTTAAAGTTCAACATTTTGGAAGATATTCACTTTCTTAGGAGGAAAGATTAATACAAAATACTGCATATGTATATCCACAACAGTCAGGTTTAGCTTCATTTAGCACAAAGACTGAAAACAGAGGGAAAACCGCTAGCTAGTCTATCTCTGTCTAATAGTAAAAAAAATAATAATAAAAACAAATAAACAAAAAAATAACAGCAATTGTTTTACACTTTTTGCTTCATGCAGATTAAACTGAGCTCTAAAAGGTGCTGGACGGTGGATTTCTTTTTACCACTGGACAATGCAGGCTAGCGTATTCCCCCTAGCGGTTTCCGTATGTGTCTTGTTTTCTAAATATGAAACTACAGCAGGTTAGCTTAGCTTAGCAAAAAGTCTGTAAATGAGTAAACACAGTTTAACTACACAGTTTGTTGTGTTTACACTTTGGTTTGTATGGACTATGTTTTATGTCTGTATGGTAACTATGAAGCTATCTGATTAGCCTAGCATAAAAAATGGAAACGGGAAAACAGCTAGCTTGAAGTTGAAGTGTAAAAATGTGGCAACCAGAGACTTTTCCCGCAGCGTCTTCCCAGCGTTAAGAGTTAAGTGGGTTTTGTTATCTTTGGACAGAGCTAGGCTAGCTGTTTCTCCCTGTTTTCAGTCTGTATGCTATGCTAACGTTACCTGCAAGTAGCTTCAGATTTCAGAAAAAATATGAGTGGTATCATTTCTTTCCATCTAAGAAATATATATCTGGCATTTTTGAGAAGATCTTCTCCTAACTCTCAGCAAGAAAGCAAAACGTCCCCCAAATGTCAAATTATTCCTTTAAGTCATACATTCACTTCTCGCGTCATAAACCAAATATTTAACCATGTGTCTTATGTACATATATTTACATAATTAAATTTCTACATATTTAGCATATATACAACTCACTACAACACAGAACAAATATTTACAAATAAAGTGTGCTAAGTGCTAAAACCTCAATCACAGTGACATAAAAAGGTTGGTAAACTATGACCTCCTTTTAATCAATATGTCAGGGAAAAGTACCACAGATATCAAACTCATAGACCCTTTTCATGGCAGACATTTTGACATGTAGCATAGTCTACATCCAAGCAGCTATAGTTACTGTAGGCACTTTAAGCTAAATGTCAATGTCAACATGCTAACATGCTCACAATGACAAAGCTAACATACTTATGTTTAGCAGATGATGTTCACCATTTTGGTTAAGCTTGTTAGCATGCTAAAATTTGCTAATTAGCACTAAATACAAAGTTTACAAAGTTTGCCATTAGTTTTCCAGGTATTCCATGTCCAATAGTTGTGGAGATATTTGACTGAAAACCATGTATGTCAAACTCATGGTGGCGCAAGAGGAAAAGTCAGGGGATCATTAAAATCAGTAGCATTCATCCTCTGGGGGACACGACTGTCTGTACCAAATTTCATTGCAATTCATCCAATAGTTGTTTAGATCTTTCAGTCTGGAGCCAAGCTAACAAGAAAGCCAAGGTGTAACTAATCATGTAAGGTATTCCAGTGAGCCAGCATGTATAATACTGTAGCAGGGCTCTTGAACTGGCACACCTGAATGAACTAATATTAATGTTATAAGTCATACCTGTGCTGTTCCTTCTTAGAATACAATACGTCCAAGCCTTTGCTGTGAAAAGTTTTTTGTTATAATTAAATAAATAAAATAAAAGTTGTTAAATTGGATCACAATTTGGTCAAAACTGAGTTCCACTACATCTCTGATGTAGACAATATGAATACATAATACTACAATATAAAACGGGGATCCAAAGTGTTCAATATTAAATAAATAAATAATCATATGATGCAGATAAAAACTTGTATTACCATGCAAAATTTTAAAACTCTTTTCACTGAGGTTATTGCAGGTAATTTGTTACAATTACAACCCAGCAGTGTTTTTGTACTTTATTTTAACATCTTGTTGGAAATACGTGTGATGTAAAACTTTCATAAGGATATCGTGAGATATCAACAGACTTGAGTGGAAGGAAAATGTGACGTACAAAGTGCTGGAATGAAATAATGTCTTATTTATCTATTTAACATTGAACCCTTTGACTCTCCATAGTATTCACACTCAGACGAGCGCTCTTCCTCACACGGCTGGCTGATGTGCGCCCTGACCGTGTGTTCTGGTCTCGTTCCGGTTGAGTTTGGGCCGGACCATCCTGAGACACAGTTTGTGAAGCCTGACAGCTCTGTCTTTCCTCTTAGCTCTCCTGGTGTTTGGCCTCCTGACCTTCAGCTGGACCGCCTGTAGATGGCGCTGCTCCTCCGTGTCTGCTCTGCTGCGCTGCTCCAGCCGAGGAAGCTCTGCTTTCATCACAACTGATGTACAGCTGTTGGACAAAGAAGAAATGGTAGTTTTGTGACGCTGTTAACCAGTGGTGGAGTGTAACTAAGTACATTTACTCAAGTACTGTATTTAAGTACACGTGTGGAGACTTTACTTGAGTCTTTTCTTTTCATGCTACTTTATACTTCTACTCCGCTACATTTCAGAGAGAAATATTCTACTTTTTACTCCAATACATCAATATGACAGCTTTAGTAATTACTTTACAAATTAAGATTTTTTGCACATAAAACGGCATATAACGGCCTACAAGTCCAGCTGAAATGATTAGACCATTAAACACACAACTGGTTGGATCGTTTCCAGTTTCTAATGTGAGGATTTTTCTGCATTGAGAACTTTTACTTTTAATACTTTAAGTACATTTTACTGACGATACATGCTTTTACTTAAGTAACATTTTCAATGCAGGACTTTTACTTGTTACAGAGTATTTTTAGAGCGTGGAAGTAGTACTTTCACTAAAGTAAAGGATCTAAATATGTCTTCAACCACTGCTATTAACTCTACTATAAGTACTGCATTTAAACATTTGAGGTACTTGTACTTGAGTAGTATGCTACTTAAGCTTTTATCTGCTTACATTTCTGAAGAAAAAAAATATTGTACTTTTCACGCACATGTAGTTGACAGCTATAGTTACTTTGCAGACTAAGATTTAACATAAAAACATGATCCAATTTTAAAATAAACCTGTTGTCAGCAGTTCTGCCAAAGAGACATTTCCACTTTAAACTTCGCAGATGTTTCATTTAGACAAATGTTCGAGGCCCAAAGAGGCAAAACTATTCAATATTTTATGTTTTTTACATTTGAGAAAAGTACAAAAATGGGGGCCGGTCTCTAGCTCAACCAATAAGAGCGTGCGCTCCATGTAGGCTGAGTCCTTGGCAGCGGCCCAGGTTCAAATCTGACCTGCGGCCCTTTGCTGCGTGTCATCCCCTCTCTTTCTCTCCCCCTTCCCTGTCTATCCACTGTCATCATCAAATAAAGGGAAAAGTGAAAAATGCAAAAATGCAAATACTTCCACTCCACTCCAGATCAAAGGAAAAATACTTTTTTTCACTCCACTACATTTGTGTAAGAGCTTAAATCAGTCATTACTTTGCAGATTACGATTTTTTTTAAATGTAAAAATGCATACGGGTCCCTTGTCACATAACTCAGATGTCTGTGAGTGAGACATTTACCATCTAAACCTCTAATATGGTTTCATTTCAATATCAATTTGAGGCCCAAGGACCCCTGGGTTGGGAATCTCTGGACTAACTGTATATAAAGTAGTTAACATAGCTCCACCTGGAGCAGCTACAGCAGTAACATGCTGCTCTAATATTGATGCTTCAGTGTTAATATCTAATAATGTCATATAGACTCAGATATCAGTCACAGGAAACATTTTACTGCGATTATGATATTTAAGTAAGCATTGCATGCAATTTCACTCTTACATGCAATAGAGTTTTTATATTGGTTCTACTAAAGTCAATGATCTGAGTTCTTCTTGCGTCACTGCTCTACAGAGTGATCATATTATATAATGCAAAAAGCAGCTGAGTCATTAATGTCCCAGTTTGTTTAAGCCAGGCCATGTAAATACATGGAAGTCTGTGTTTGTATACTTACGTTTTGCCTGCTGTGCAGTTCTGCAGCATGAAGCAGGATTGAGACACATGTCCCAGCAGAAGAGCCTGTACTTCGGTCAGTTGTCTCTGTTTAGCCAAAGTCTGGAATAATCTAGGACAGACAAACACAAGAGATCAACAGACATGCCAAAAATAAAAAAAAAAACAGATGAATAAACCTGGAAAGCTCTAAGAAACCCAGACAGAGACCACGTGTGCAAAAATGAGATTATGATCATGTCCAAGACCGTAAAATTGTTTCTGTGCACCTTCTGTCACCACATGACTCTGAATGTGTGTGTGTGTGCTGCTTGTGACTTACTTTATGCTCTTAAACCTGACGTGTGCAAGAAATAAATGTGAATGCACCGTTATCACATCTGTACTCTGCAAATAGCACTGTAAATATTTACAGGGGGGGGGGGGGCGGTTTATGTAATCTAGATATGATGTGACACATCTCAACGTCATTGAATGTCATCCTGAACAGCTGATCCTGCCGCTAAGATAAAAGGGATGTAAATCACACGTTTTACACAATACGATATTATATTGATTCTTTGGACAATACAATTATAACTGACATCACAAAGTCTGCCACAATACGATGTCAATTCAATTCAATTCAATTCAGGAGCCTGCAATCGATACGAGACGATATCATAAGTCCATTTAACACAATCTGTTACATTTATTTATTTACAAAAATCAACTAAAATATGATTTGACAATTTCATTTACTAAGGTCTTCCAGCCAGTGTGCTTTGTTGCACACTGGCATTCCTAGCGATGGCTAACCCGACAGTACTTGGTTATATTTCACCCCTGTTTGTGGACTTACCTGGTGGTACAGTTGCAGTGGTACAGCGTCCTGTCGTCTGGGTTGTGGAGGCCATATCTCTTCCGCTGGGGGAGGATCTTGTTCCTGCACTCGTCCAGATCCTTATAGACGGCACACGACAGCTGCTTCTCTGTGGATGGGAAACGTCAGTTTCTCATAATATTCAGTTACATCACGGTGATGTAGAAATATAAACTGATATACAGGAGATATGTATGGAATACCTGTGATATCCAGCTCAGACTGAGTTTGTTTTTTGGTCGGTAAAGTGTTCTCCAGAAGCTTCGGAGCTGATCCGGTGAGTCCCTGTGACGTGG
Organism: Gymnocephalus cernua; assembly: GCA_023631565.1. Taxonomy (NCBI): domain Eukaryota; kingdom Metazoa; phylum Chordata; class Actinopteri; order Perciformes; family Percidae; genus Gymnocephalus; species Gymnocephalus cernua. The sequence continues at coordinate 29,476,219 of CM042442.1, read as the reverse complement.
AGGTGGTAATGTTGGTAACGGGAGTGATGGAGGCAGAGGGGGGACTCGTTGAGACTGTGAACGCTGCAGCAGCAGCAGCGATGGAGTCTGACGTGTTGCTCCCCAGCAGCTCTGTGGGTATGGTGGTGTTTGTGACGGAGCTGTTCATGCTGGCCTCGGTTGGATCGGGGGACTCGTACAGCGTGGGCGGATAAACGTCAGCATATAGAGCCATTTGGGTCTCTTTACACCTGTAGGTCACAACAGAAGATTCAATTATTTAAAGCAACTGTTTGACTTTCTTGCCGAGAATTAAGAAGAGTTCTGTCGATTGTTGGAGGAGATGATGCAAGAAAGATTTCTGTGTGAACACAATAAAGTTTGATCTTATCTTAGATCAATACCACTTCATAGACTGTAATAGAAAAATCTTCTGTACCTGAAAAGTGCCTTAAAGCTGCATTCTATCTAATTTCCAGCAGGGGGCGACTCTACTAGTTGCAAAAATAAGTCAGTTTCTATAGAAGTCAATGGGAAAATGAGCCTACTTCTCACTTGATTTATTACCTCAATAAACATTTTTAGAATGAGTTGATCGTCTTGTGGTTTTTATGGCTGGTTTCAGTTCTTCTTCAACACAGCATGATGTTCATTTTGTAAATTATGGTCGCCGCTTGAAACGTGTTAACGTTGTGAGACAGTCGCAGTTTGGTTAGGTTTAGGCACAAAACTACCTAGTGAAGTTTATAAAAAGATCATGGATCGGGTCAAAATCATCTTTTACGTTACTTATCTTCCGGTTAAGCATGTGACATAAAAATAATGTGACTTTTACTTTTTGCGTTCACAACGTGACAGCGATCTTGGTCTCCTGGGTGGTCTCTCCTTGTTTGTTTTTTTTGTTTTTTGGACCCATCCAACACACCAACCTTCCTACCTCCTTATGCGGAATTGACAGGAGGCACTAAGTTACTTTAAATGTAATGCCATAAATGTAAATATGAGATGTAAATTGTTGCTTGAACAAACTTATGGGAGCATTTTTCCAGGGAGGACAATCTCTGGAGTAGAAGTTTAAAAGAGCATAAAATGGAAATAATAGTGAAGTGCAACTATATCAAAATTGTACTTAAATACAGTACTTGATCAACTAGTCTCGCTTTGCCAGACCTTTCTCCACAGAGCTGCGGAGGAAGGTCTGGCTAGTCCACACAGCATTCCTGGACAGGAGAAAAACTTGCTCTGGTTATTGGTTATTGGAATATATTGTATATCCTGGAAGTGGAACGTCGAGGATATGGACTATTGATCAACCAACATTGCCAGAGCTGCAAGCGTAGTTTAAAGTAAAGAAAGTCATCCAAATCATTGATAAATTCACAAAACTTCTTAATTTGTACCCAAAATAAAAACCTACATACACCGCTGTGTTAATGAATAAACGAGAACTTTACTTACATGCCAAACCAGTTTCTCTCTTTACACTGGAGTTTGTGGGAGAACTCAAAGCAGTGCATCTTCAGCAGGTTAAAGAAGGTGTATCCCACCACGTTGGATATGCTGTCTTTGGCCTCCATCAGACAACAGCGAAACCTGCGACACAAATCATTTTGGTTACATCACTGAAAAAAAATCAATTACAGATCAGTTGATATGGACATGATATGGACATGACATGTCATTTAGCGACAGTTATAACTGCGTACTTGTTGTCACAATCACAGTGAGACATGGTGAAGATGTTGCTGTTGAAGACACCAAACTCGGAGTGAAAGGACAGGATGGTGTGTTTGCACTGGTCGTGTTCACGGCAGCAGCTGTCCGTCTCTGCAAAAACTCCTAAAAGAGACGAGGGGAGAGGGACAGAGTCGGAGTCAATCCAAAGATTATTATAAAGCTGCAAGCAGCGATGAATGGGCCCTCGCCTCTCCCAGCACATCGGGGGTACTAGCGGAATGCCGGTTGCCTGTAAAAATGTCCTCTGTCCACTATGTGGCGCAAGAGAAAACACACTAATTATACTTTATGTTGCTGTATATCATGTGTAGACCACACCATGACAATTTCACGTGAATCGAATAATGTTTGTCATCAGGCTGACTTCCTGTTGTCAGTAGGTGGCGCTATGACCATGACTTATTATGGACATGTAGATGTCTCCAGGTCTGGACTCTTATCCAGCATGTGAAGTTTCAGGCAGATTGGACAATTTAAAGTGAAGTTACAACAGCTTCCTGTGTCATGGCGATGCACTTTTGGCATCGTAAAAGTCTTAAAATGCTGCTGACCTAATTTGAAAAGGATGTGTTAGATCCTCTACAACTGCAACTGCATTTAACTGAATGGGCGCCATTTTGTAATCTTGTATCCTGGTCAATATAATACATCCATGGAATGTATACAATGCAGGTTTCAAACTTTCAAATCCCCCCAAAAATAGGCTTTGCGAATGTTTTCGAACGAAGGAAACATCGTCACTACACATGTGTTAGATCTCAAGGATTCATACAGCGTGTTTTGGGGGGAAACACCGAATGTAAACAGAAGTTTGTTTGTTTACATGAAAACTACCTTCAAGTGACATCACTTGAGTAACTTCAATTTGCTCGGCTATTGAGTTGCATTATGGGAAATGTAGGATTCAGTGTTTGGGAGCTAAAAGTCACGACATCTCGGCTTTTGCTGCTTTGATTTTGACTATTCTTTCATCAATCTGTCTTCTGGCAAGTCCTCTAACTTTATGGAAATGTGGTACTAAAACACTCAGTGGCCTTTTACGTGTATAAGCTATATGTCATCAAATGCAAAGAGCAGATTAAACACTTTACTGCTGGTATTTCACATCACAAGTTATTGCATGTCTGTCCTTTCTAGAGGAATCATCCCTCCTCTGTTGCTTTTTCTGGGAAGTTTTTTTCTTCTATGTTTCAAGGGTCTACAGGTGAAGGATGATCTGAAAAACACTGTGAAGCCATTTCAGACAAATTTGTGATTTTGGGCTGTATAATTAAAATGTTCTTGATTTGAGCTTACAAGGTTTTCACAGACAGCTTGTGTTATCAGTTTAAAAGACGTGTGCATTTACCTGACAGGGAAGGTCTAATGATATTGGCTTGAGTTGCATTATGGGAAATGTAGGATCTAGAGATTTTGAAGCTTAGCTTATAGCTCAGCCTGTGCTGCTTAGATTTTGGCAATTCTTGTTCGAATCTGCCTCTTGCAAGTTCCTCAACTTTATGGAAATGCAATACTAAATCACTGAGTGCCTCTTTAAGTTCCCTCTGCTGTTCTGAGTTTCCCTTTTGTGACTTTTTGTTCATACAGTGTGAGCATATATGACATAACATTTACTGCCTCTGAATATTATGAGTCTTTTGTGTGATTTCATTATATTGTATGTGACCTCTAACACAGGTTATGCCATCTGATTGAGTTGAACAGTTCAACAAGAGAGCGAATTTTACTTCTGTAGCGACACCTCGATTTATTTACAGTATAAGTATTCAGTACTTCTATTAATTACAGTATAGAATATGTGTGAAACAAATATGTATATGCATTTTCTGTAAACTGCTTTGGCAACATGTTTTATTTTGTGCATGCCAAAAAAAAAATGGAAAATGGAATTGAAATTGATACTTCACATAAAAGTAAGCAAAATCTGAGAGAAGTACAAAATTAAAAATGTGTTATTATCCCTTTAATCACCTGGTGACTGTCTTACATAAGTATCAACCTACCCAGATCTGCATATGACAGCGCCTTGTTGCCGGAGCCGCACCAGAGAGTCCCCGGCACAATGAACCCGCGCTTTACACGCCGATGGCTCCTGACCTCTGACCTTTCAGCTGGACCCTGATGATATCCACCGACGCTCCTCGCCGGCCTCGGCCGCCCACCGACACCGTCCCCGAGGGCAGCCACAGACTCGCACAGCTCCTCTGTCTCCAACATGGAGTCCACATCGAGCTTTCCATCCGGATGGTCGGAGAACTCGTGCGTGCGCTCCCGGCACAGAGAGAAATAGTTCTGGATCACTGCCGCGTCGTCGCTCCACGCGCAGCTGCGCAGAGCGCGCTCCCCGGACCAGGCGCTGTGGTAGAGCCGCAGAGATGGAGAGTCCTGCCGGGGGTCGCTCCGGAGGAAACTGAAATGCACTTCTTCATTAGGCAAGACTTTAGTCCAGGTGCAGAGGATCGATGCCTCTGCAGCCGCGCAGCGCAGGAGTGATGATGTCAAAATGACCGCGAGAAGAGGAGCGATGCGCGTCATGGTGGCGCTGAGTGAGAGAGGCTGAACACCTTGTATCTGAAACAAATGATTCCTCCAGTCACTCAGGACTTTATGACAGATTGGCAGACTCCAGGTCGGTTTTAAACGAGAAGGGGAGGAGGAGGCGCGCTTTTTTTCCGGTGGATCAAAAGAAAACATATCAAAATCCTCTCTCTCTCTCTCTCTCTCTCTCTCTCTCTCTCTCTCTCTCTCTCTCTCCCTCTCTCTCTCTCTCTCTTTCTCTGTGTGTCTCTCTCTCTCTTTCTCTCTGTCTCTGTCTGTCTGTCTGTCTCAATTAAATTAAATTTGCTTTATTGGCATGAATCTCAGAAACAACAATATTGCCAAAGCATCAAGGATAATAATATGAGAAGACATACATACATACAATTACTATTAAAACTAAAATATATACATTTAAAAACAAAAACATGAAAACAACAGCAGTATATCAAATCGCTAGTGTCAAATGTAAGAAAGAAAACAAAGACGAAAGCAAACCAACAAAAAACATGAAAAACACATTTAGCAGAGGACTAAATGTCTCTCTCTCTCACACACACACACACACACACACACACACACACACACACACACACACACACACACACATCTGACAATGTCATGACATAAGTAGATTGATTAACACACACACACACACACACACATCCACATCCGGTCAGACCATGGCTCAGACACACAAACAAGCCAGGCAGGTTAATCAATCTGCAAATGTGACTAATATATTTATAGGAGACAGGCTCGCCTCAGAAACACACGCTCATGTGACAAACTAATCAATTTATATTGATTTATAAATGGGATATTAGATAACTATTTTATTTCCAATAGTTCATTCTCACTTTCTTCGACCTCCGATGAGACCACAAATAAGAGGTTAGAAGTTATAGGATTAAACAAGTTGTACTAATTTAACATTGTTAATTAAATATTAAATGGGGGAGTAAGTCACACATGTGCAAGTAACAAGCAAGTCTTAACCTTCAACTCGTAAGCAAGTCACTTGTGGTGAGAATCTAGCAAGTCAAGCCAAATACTGTAAGTCACAAGTCAAGTCATACAACATTCTGATGATCTACCCCAGTTTCCACATTTAAATCAGTTTAAAAAGACAGTAGTCATGAAAAGATTTGTTTTATTTAATATAACAAATAAAAACTAATTAACGAAAGCTAAATATCATGTAAACTTAAAAATGTAACCTCAGAAAAACCTGAGCAAAACAGAAGACAACAAGATAAGAGCTTCTTCCTTCTGTGAGAACACAGCAGTTTTTACTGCCACCTAGTGGAAAGAGTGATGAGGATTACCATCCTTTAAAGTGCTCATATTATGCTTTTTGGCTTTTCCCCTTTCCTTTATTGTGTTATATATATATTTTTTGTGCACGTTACAGGTTTACAAAGTGAAAAAGCCCAAAGTCCCCCCCAAAGGGACTTACCATCTCCACCAGAAAACACTGTTCACCAACTGCTCCAAACAGCTCTGTTGTAGTCCAGCCTTTACTTCAGAGACACACGTGGTCACTTTGGAACACACGTTATAATGCTCGCCTAGCTGCTAGCATGGCACGCCCTCATACTCTGCTTCTGACTGGCTAGTAGTCCTTACCTAGGTACTGTCAGGGCACGCCCTCATACTCTGCTTCTGACTGGCTAGTAGTCCTTACCTAGGTACTGTCAGGACACGCCCTCATACTCTGCTTCTGACTGGCTAGTAGTCCTTACCTAGGTACTGTCAGGGCACGCCCTCATACTCTGCTTCTGACTGGCTAGTAGTCCTTACCTAGGTACTGTCAGGACACGCCCTCACACTCTGCTTCTGACTGGCTAGTAGTCCTTACCTAGGTACTGTCAGGACACGCCCTCATACTCTGCTTCTGACTGGCTAGTAGTCCTTACCTAGGTACTGTCAGGGCACGCCCTCATACTCTGCTTCTGACTGGCTAGTAGTCCTTACCTAGGTACTGTCAGGACACGCCCTCATACTCTGCTTCTGACTGGCTAGTAGTCCTTACCTAGGTACTGTCAGGACACGCCCTCATACTCTGCTTCTGACTGGCTAGTAGTCCTTACCTAGTTACTGAGCATGTGCGACTCCCAACAAAGATGGAACAGAAGTGAGATGTCTCACTCTGTAGCTAAAACAGAGAGCTCAACACACAGGGTGAAAAGAGAAGCTGCAGCAATGTGCAATACAACAAAAATATGGTGTTTTTTGAAAATTAAAGCATGTATTATACTATTCTGATATATACCTCTGATATATAATTATGAACCTGAAAATGAGCATAATATGAGCACTTTAACAGAATAAATCAGAGCTTCTAGGTGGCGTTAAACACATAATCACACATGAAAAAAGTCAACCACTCCGAGAGATTTTGCCTTTTTCCCCTACTGGCACTTGCCTCGTATTACACTGATAAAAAAACCAAGTCCTTTCGAGTAATCTGTCTCAAGTGAAAGACAAAGTCAAGTCAACTTGGTTATCAACGTGGGTCAAGCAAATCAAGGGTCAAGTCTTCAAATTTTCGACTTGAGTCCCCCCCCCCTCTGTTAAATATATATCATGTATCCAAATGTTATTTGTTAAAATAAGGTGAGGTCCACACAACAGTTAAATGCTCAGAAAAAGATATTATTTAATAGTACAGAATCAGGCACACACAACATTTCAGCCCAAATATTATTTGGACGTGTTGTGGGAACGGTGCGGCTAGAGGAGATTCAAAGGAAACAGAAATACCGCTGGGGAGGGCGAAGTGAAACAAGATTTAACCCCAAACATTGGTACAATTTATAACATGCACCTTATATAATATGGTATATTTATTAGAAATTATGACAAAGTGTTGATGTAAACTATGAAGGGAAAACGCTTGTATTCTATCGCTAACCCAAGAATGAAAATGATATTGATTGCTTCTGTTTTTTATTTCAGTAAATGAATGTTAAGGTCATGATTCTTCAGAGAGATGTTACTCCCCTAAAGGGAAACATCAGCTGTAACTATCTTAATGGTTACTGACATGTTGCCTTCACGACAGGAGGCGGTGACAGTAGACCAGCGTGGGAGGACAAGCCATGAAGGTCTTCTGTCTAATTTTAAGCCAGGATGATTTTGCCCTTTAAAAAGAGAAGTCACTTTGGGTTCAACTTTTGGGGGTTTGAGATCTCCACTTTTGAGGTCAAACACTTCATTTTCTGCATTTCTGCAATTTTTGCACTGGCCAGTTTTGATTATGGGGGGGCAGAGGCAGCTGTGTCTCCAGAGGCAGCTGCACAAAATCTAATGCATTGCTTCAAGTGATGTCACTTGAGTCAGCGTCGGTTGGACTGAAGACTACAAGTTAGAAAATGTTACATGCTACATTCGCCGCTACAAGAATAACCCATCTGAATGGAGTTGCATTCTGGGTAATGTAGGCACCCTGTCAAGTTTTGACAAGAAAGCAGAATGCATGGAATAAAAAAAGACAATATCTCTGGTTCAGCTGCATCAATTTTGAAGCAATTTTCCCCAGAATGATCCATCTAACAATGTTATAGAAGCACAATGTTAAATTGGTGGAGTACTGTTTTAAGATTAAACGCCTCAGTGGTTCCCATCCTTTTTTGACTGGCTTAAAACACCTGAAGAGCTACAAAAAAGTCATTCTTAAAATGAATAAATCAACAACAGTTTCATTGACAGTCCGTTGGGTGCACAACAAAAACATGATTGATAAAAATGTAGGTAAAATATCATATAAAAACAACCCAGGTTGGATATTCCCTGGATTGCATACACAAAAGCAATACCTAATTTAGGAAAATAAATAAAATGGATACATCTCATTTTGCAAATGAACCCTTCACAGTGTCAACTTGTGACCTCTGATCACAGGTTATGAAGACTTGAGTTGTTGGCAGCTCGACCAAAGAGTGATTTTTCCTTCTGAAGAATTGAAAACAGGCTGAACCCCCTCCTCCAAAAAAGTCTGAATAAATTAACATAATTTTGAGCAAGAGAAATACATTTTTTTTTAATCCTAGTGACTCATCAGACTTCCTTGGGACCCCTTGAGGCGACCCCAGGTTGGGATCCACTGCCCCAGACCACTGGTGCATCAGGACAGCCACCTTTACAACCAGTCACTAGATTTATTTTTAGGTAATTAAGCGCTGTCTTGTCAAAGTATAACTCCATGCTGAAAGTGAAGTCAATAAAGTATTGATTTCCATTACATTTCTTTCTTTTTCTCTGACCAAATAAGGTGTAGACATTAGAAAACAAAGAAAGGTACTTTTATTGTCACATACACATACATGTAGTGAAATTCATTCTCTGCACTTTAACCCTAACCCTCAAGAGAGCGGGGGGGGGGCGGACCAACTCCAGATCTGAGCCAGTGCCTTGATCAAGGGCACTGACTGGAGAACCTAAACTACACATTTTTGATGGTGGGGGATACCAGAGCCCCTAAAGGAAACCCACGCAGACACGGGGAGAACATGCAAACTCCACACAGAAAGGCCCGGGACGACCGGGATTCAAACCCTAAACCTTCTTGCTGTGAGGCCACAGTGACGGTGCTATCGACTGGGCCACCATGATGCCAAAGTAGTTAGTTTTAAAGGAACACGCCGATTTATTGGGACTTTAGCTTATTCACCGTATCCCCCAGAGTTAAATGAGTCCAGACATACCCTTCTCATCTCTGTGCGTGTCCTAACTGTCTGACACCCCCACCGCTAGCCTAGCTTAGCACAGATCCTGGAGGTAACCGGCTCCATCTAGCCTAGCTTAGCACAGATCCTGGAGGTAACCGGCTCCATCTAGCCTAGCTTAGCACAGATCCTGGAGGTAACTGGCTCCATCTAGCCTAGCTTAGCACAGATTCTGGAGGTAACCGGCTCCATCTAGCCTAGCCTAGCACAGATCCTGGAGGTAACCGGCTCCATCTAGCCTAGCTTAGCACAGATCCTGGAGGTAACCGGCTCCATCTAGCCTAGCTTAGCACAGATTCTGGAGGTAACCGGCTCCATCTAGCCTAGCTTAGCACAGATCCTGGAGGTAACCGGCTCCATCTAGTCTAGCTTAGCACAGATCCTGGAGGTAACCGGCTCCATCTAGCCTAGCTTAGCACAGATCCTGGAGGTAACCGGCTCCATCTAGCCTAGCTTAGCACAGATCCTGGAGGTAACCGGCTCCATCTAGCCTAGCTTAGCACAGATACTGGAGGTAACCGGCTCCATCTAGCCTAGCTTAGCACAGATCCTGGAGGTAACCGGCTCCAACTAGCCTAGCTTAGCACAGATCCTGGAGGTAACCGGCTCCAACTAGCCTACTGCTCCCAATAAGTGACAAAATAACTCCAACATGTTCCTATTTACATGTTGTGATTTGTTTAGTCACAGCGTATACAAATAACAAGGTCACATGAGACACAGCCATCTTCTAACCGTATATAAACTGGGAACTATATTCTCAAAAGGCGAAGCACTGCTACTTCTTCTACTTGGGCGGAGTGATTTTCTCGCAACACCTGAGAAGCCCCGTGATGAGGAGCAGAGTGTAACCACGGTGCTTTTCAGGTGTTACGCTGATCACTCCGTGTGTATGGACTCATATAACTCTGGGGGATATGGTTAATAAGCTAAAGTCCCAATAAGTCGGCGTGTTCCTTTAAGATAAGCTATTCACAAGTCTGTTCTGCTGTCTTGATGTTAAAGTTGATATTTCTTCATTAAAATGTCTAAAAATCTGTCATCAATGACACGGAGCGTGTCGTTTGGTCGCCTGGTGAAGGAATATCCCGCCCTACTCTGCCTCTGATTGGCTAGTCCTCGTTGCCTTCATTGGTTGAATTGGTTAAGTTTAGGCATGAGGAGTGAGATTGGTAAGTGCAGGGTAAGAATATCAAGGTATGTCAATGGTCAGGACATCCTAACCGGTCAGCTACCACCACAAATAGAATCTAAGTACCTATGTGGGAAACACTGCATCATTAGAAAGAAATGACATGAACAAACATTACTAAACATGTGAATAAAACTTCAAGATTAACTCCTCAGTAAGTAAGACAACTCCTATGACCCCATGCAATTTCATAATGTCATAAAGTCTGTGTTTACGTCCGTGGTGTGATTGAGAGACCCTATAGTGGCAGAAAATGACATATTGTAAGTTTAAGTCAGATCAGCTGTATTCATTTATTTCAGTGCTTACTTGCATTTGTTGTTGTCTGTTTAGGACTCTTAGGCCAGATTCCTTCTATAAGCCCGTAGGTTTTTTTTAACCCTTGTGTTATCTTCCCTTTGACCATGACATTTTTTTTTCTATCTCAACGTTTTTGTTGCTCTTTACAAAGTTTTTTTGACGTTTTTGATGTCTTTTTTCCAATGTCTTTGTCATAAACGTCAACGAAACATCAAAAAAAGGACAATGTTTTTTTTTATTTTCAACGTTTTAGACACTTTTTTCCCCTACATTTTGACGTTTTTGGCGCTTTCTTCCAGTGTTTTTGAAGTTTTTTTTTCATCGATTTTGTCACTTTTTCCAACATTTTTTACCCTTATTTCGACTTTCTTTATTTTGGATATAAAACAAACTTTGAAAACGGGACCCAAAGACAACATGAGGGTTAATCTCACCTGCACAATCTTTCTTTTTTTACTTTATTTTCTTGTGTTACTGTTGTCTTGATTTTACTTGTCAAAAAATAAACAAATTCATTCATCTTTTTTGTCAGATATAAATGTTTGGGTTCCTGTCAGGCCTTTGTTTGGATTTATCTACTACTACTTATGAGAAAGGTAGATTATGTCTCAGCTTGAAATTCAAGGACAGATTGTCAAGTAGGTAAACTTTCACCCACTTGGGACAGAAGGCAAGTTTTATCAAGAGAAGTCAAAGTTCATAAAATTCTCCGCTGCGTGTCTGTCTGAGCTGATTGGCTCAAACCTCGCCTGATGCAGACAAAGTTTCCTGCCATGTCACAACACATATTGAACAGGCTGAGGAGCAAAGGAAGTGCCATGTCTTTATTTATTAGCCACGTGTATGCTACAATATGGCATGCATCAACATGAATACAGAGAGCAAAATGATCATTATGTATCTCAAAACACTTCAATCAAATATATATATCTGGAGGAATATTTCATAGATTTTCTGTAAGTGTGCTTACGTTACACAATCAAATTTGTTCTCCATAATAAACTATCATGCAGAAGCATTTTGGGACGTCTTCAGAGGGAGCTCACACATGCACAAAGTGAAGGTGATAATGAAACCAACATGTTATCTGTGTCAAAAAAAAAGAATGGATTTCACATCAACACCAACAAACAGTAAGTTGGTTTACATCATTTTTGGAGCCAAACATCTGTTAAGTGTCCTATTTAATATTTAACATATGCACGATGCAGTAACACAAGTGAACTGAGTGTTTTGGTGATGCAATCACTCACTGTTATCACATTACATGATCCCATATGACAGGAACACAGATCAACAGGTCAGAAACGTGGGAATCCCCTCTGTATGGTTGGAGGGTGGAGGCACACTTCATTACAACATACTGGTTTAATGGCAATAATGATTACAAGGGTTTCATCGTCGCCATAAATTATGATAATCGCTCTGTTCAATCATTACCGCATGTCAGGTAAGGTTTATAGGCTATATTACAGTTTATGATATGATTGCAGTGAAAAGTTATGTTTAGTGGTAGTGCCTTATTTAAAAAAAGCCCAGAGGTCAACATCCATGTTGGTCACCTGAAATGTAGCCTGCACATTACACAACAAACTACAGAAAAACAAGAGGGTAATATCCGTCTACCTGTGCTCACGGGACGACAATATTCTACAGGGGGAATGATAGAGAACGAAAATACATCTAGACGAGTGGAAAGACGCTTTAATCCTCAAACTGGACAGTGTTGTCATTTAGCAGAACATGCCAGCGCTCAATCTTCTTGTCTTTGTTCTTGAGGCATTCGTACCAATGCTTCAAACACTCTCCTTTGGCCTGGATGCCCAACTGACATCCTCCTGGAGGCAGAGAGAAAAGTGAGCGTTAGTCTTTATCCACGACGTTCCACTTCCGGGATTGCTCCGTTGCCTCCGCAAATTCTTTTATTGTCCATATTATTCATGTGGATTTGTTTGTTATTTGTTATTTTATCATCCTGTTTATGATGTATGTGTATGTTGTGTGTGATGGCTATAAGTTACTGGGACCTTGAATTTTCCCTTGGGGATCAATAAAGTATCTATCTATCTATCTATCTATCTATCTATCTATCTATCTATCTATCTACCTATCTATCTATCATGTGATTGCAGTGCATTAAAAATGAATCGATTTTTGGAATTCTATGAATCGATTTTGAATCGGTAGAGCTTGAATCGCAATTCGACTACGAATCGATATTTTTTGCACACCCCTATTAGGGCTTGGATGTTTCAATATTTCAGGATCGCCAAAATTATTAGAATGTATCCTCTGGGCACCATGATCCTTGGGACCTTGTTCCAAATTTCATGGCAATCCATCCAAAAGTAGTTGAGATATTTCAGTCTGGACTAAAGTGGTGCACCGACAAGTGGTGTATTATTAATGAAGAAATATGATTGCAAGACAATATCCACACTTACCGATGAAATCATTGGATTTTCCCATGTCATAGTCCCAGACTGAGATGTCGAGGGTTTTCTTGGCTAGCTCGCCATGTTTTATTTCGTAACCGAACTCCTGAAACACAGTTATGAAACATAAACATGTTATTACAAAATCTGAGATCTGAGTGAGCAGAAGACTGTGAAGTTCAGTATGTGCAAATAGAAAACAACAGTTTAGAAATAACTGACCTCGTTAAATTCTGGATTGAGGGTCTTCTTTTTTATCTGTGTCTTGTTTTTAGCTTTCTTCCCCATATCGGGCTTCAGACATCTACAGCACAAAAGAAAAATAACTGTTAGACTATTAAACACATTATAATCAAACACATGTAACAACTTTAGTCTAAACACAGGAAGAAAATCACAGGGAGACTTTTTCACTGAAAAAAAAACTGTTCAACATTCAGGGAAACATTCTTATTCACTTTCTTGCCGAGAGTTAAATGAGAAGATTGATACCACTCTCATCTGTCCCTCAATATAAAGCTATAGCCTGCATCTGGTTAGCTTAGCTTAGCTTAGCTTAGCATAAAGACTAGATACAGGAAGAAACAGCTAGCCTGGCTCTGTCCCCTACCCGCAACTTTAAAGATACAAATTAACACATTATATCTCATTTGTTTAATCCATACAAAACAAAAACAAAGGCTAGCTGTTTGCTTCTGTTTCCAGTTTTTATGCTAAGCTAACAAAGATAAGCTAAACTAAGCTAAGCTATGCTACTCACCTACTGGCTAGCTTCATGTTTAGCACACAGACTGTAGATAAAGATGGACGGATACGGGCGCTGCCATCTTGTAATTTTGGAGCCAGAGTCTGTGCAAAGTCCCACCCATATACCCGCCTGACCAATCACAAGTCAATCACAGCTGTCAATCATGCCGTTTCACCCTGTTTTTGTAGAATCAAATACCCATAAAACCAAACTGATCAGAAAAATGAACAAACATCAGCGTTATCAGAACTACCTTAAATGACAGAAACCATGTTTAGGAAAAATTTGACCCATGTCTCATCCGTTAACATGGGGGACTTCACTTTTGGGGAGCTGTCAAGCCGTCCGTCTTTACATACAGTCTATGGCTTATCATACATGAGAAGGTAGGGCTGGGCAATATATCGATATTATATCGATATCGTGATATGAGACTAGATATCGTCTTAGATTTTGGATATTATAATATCGTGATATGACATGAGTGTTGTCTTTTACTGGTTTTAAAGGCCGCATTACAGTAAAGTGATTTCTGAACTTACCAGACTGTTCTAGCTCTTCTATTATTTGCCTTTCCCCCACTTAGACATTATGTCCACATTGATGATTATTTATCTAAAATCTAAGTGTGAAGATATTTTGTTTAAGCACCAGTTGTCAACCCTAGAATATCGCCGCAATATCGATATCGAGGTATTTGGTCAAGAATATCGTGATATCTGATGTTTTCCCTATCGCCCGGCCCTATGAGAAGGTATACATTTTTCTAATGTAACTCTTGGCAAGAAAACTCTCATGGTTGTCTGTATGTACTTAAAGCTACAGCTTAGTTTAGCTCTAAGACTGGAAGAAGGAAGGAAAATCTAGCATTTTCTGTCTCTGTCCAAAGGTTGGCTAATCTAACCATCTCCTGGCTGTAACTTCATATTAACCGTACAGACATGAGAGTGTCTGAGAGACTCACAGCAAGAAAGCAAATAGCCATGTTTCCTATAAATGTCGCACTATTGCTTTGACCATAATCTAGAGCAGGGGGTTTTTTTTAAAGCCAAGGACCCCTTAGCTGAAAGAGAGACGAATATATATGGTATCAAATTGTGTTGCATATTAAACTGGGCCTACAGTAACGTGTATAGCGGCGTAAAGCCTTTATACATACCTTTTTTTATGATGCATACAATAATAAGCTTTTAAAATAAAAAATAATTGGCACATTCACAGGGGTGTCAGACTGGGGGTGGACATGGGACCGAGTCCCCAGGGCCCTCATGTGAGGAGGGCTCAAAAAGATGCTAGAATGAATAGCTGTGGATGCGGGGAGGGGCCCATAGAAAATGTCTTCCTACAGGACCCAGAATTTTGTGCTACGCCCCTGCATATTCATATATTATACATCATGTTTTAATGTTAAAATGTGGCACAGTAAATCCTTAAGCTTAACTGTGTCTGTGGATGGCTACCTTATGGCTAGCTTAGCTGTAGGTCAGTAAGCCTATGAGCATTGTTGTGTACATTGAAAAAAAATCGTTACAAATAATATGTTGGATTCATCTTAATGTATATTTTCAGACATTTAATTATTATTATTATTTTTTTTTTAAACCAATCGAACAATAATTTAGCGGACCCCACACAGCAACTCTGAGGACCCCCTAGGGGTCCCGGGCCCCCTGTTGAAGATCTCTGATCTGAATGGAGCACATACACTTTGACGAATGGGTCGGAGTATCCGTTGGAGTCCATGGCAGCCAGATGAGCACAGCGGACCACGCCCACCATCAGACGACCCTGCTGGCTGTTGTACGTCAGTGACACCAGGATACGACCCCTCTCCTCTGAATCCTCACCTTCATTCAGCTGCACGCGCACACACACACACACACACACACACACACACACACACACACACACACACACGCACACACACACACGCACACACACACACACACACACACACACACACACACACACACACACACACACACACACACACACACACACACACAGATACCACACATGCACACAAGGGAATAGTCTTTCATTTCACTGATCTAAACGCTCCTTTACTCTCTGAACATATCCGGAGAGATTACACAGTGATTATCATAATATCTTCTAATGGAGGATAATGTACGTGCTACAAAATGGTATATGTATATCATTATGCAATAGGCTTAACTCCATTTACATTAACAGGCTGTACATTACATTAGCAAATAGACTCTAAATACTTCCTGGCTTCATGTCTGTGGCTCTACTAAAGATGTAAATAGTTTTTGAATGACTCATTCATTTCAAGTCTCAGTAATTTCCTAAAACAGCTGGTTATTGTAATTGTAATCACACCAACAGTAGGACATAGTGCATTTGTTTGGGACTATTTTTCAGCAGCGGTTTAATCCACATTTTGGTGCTCTAGTGAGTATTTGTAGCAGTAAGACGGTGTGTGTGTGGGGGATTGAGTCAAAATAAACTACAGTAGGTGGATCCCGATGAAGGAACATGTCACCCAGTGCAACAGTGTGGCTCATTGATGTGTTTTTAATTTGGGGTTGGACAACAATGTAGGGCTGCACCAAAAGGACACAAACTAAGCTGGCGTCTTTAAATTCAGCAGAGAAGTCCAACAACATCCAATGCACAGTGGTAGAAGATCCACGTGAGGGTCTTACGTCATCCTCGTAGAGAGCCATGCCACGGGCCGGTCCTCCCACAGCTTTCTTCACCTGTAAACACAGTAAAGGCCGTTTTATGCTTGACGCGTTGGAGGTGGCGCGCGCATTCGTGACATCAAAACGACGTAATTTCCGGCCGGCGCGTCCGATTTTCAGCGCGCGAGCACAGGGCACGCATCAGTCGGGAAACAGAAAGCCTGAACGAGCTCCTGTGAAACCGGATGCCAGGAATCGCCGACTGACTGCAAGATGAGTTCTTTTTTTGTGAATGAAAGGCTTGATCCCACCAAGTAGCTCACTGAATCAAATCGAAGCATTGACGGCACTGTTGCTGCCTGTTCTGCCGTTGTTTATCTTTTTCTTCTTCTTCTAGTCCTTAGAAAGAAAAACATCGGTAGCCTTTGCTCCTTAGCGCCACCGCTGTTCAGGAGAAGACTGCAACTAGTGCCGCGACCACCACGCGCGAGTATAAATACTCACGGCAGTCCCGTGACGTCACGATTTCCGCACGCACTGTTGAAAGCGCTAGTATATCTGAGCCTTTATCATCACTTTCTGTACACACAAGAGCTAAAGTGTTAAATTTCAAAGCAAATGAAAAGACAATGTAGAACGTAGAGATGTAATGATGAATCAATATCAATGAGTAAAACGTCTAGGGCGTAATAAACTTTTGATTTCACTATTTTTTATATAGTTTTTGTTATTTAAGATCAAATACAATTTCAGGGTGAACTGACCCTTTAATTGATGCTGTACTTTTTTTTTATTTTATAGTACATTCTTTAACAATATGAGATGCCAGTAGTGGGGTTTCCATCAACTTATTGTTATGCACATTTTGAAGTCTCGCATTAGAAAATGATGAAACTGGCAAAATTCGGGAAAAAACGTCCTCAAATCCGCAAAAAAGTTTTTACGTTTTTGCCTTTTTCGAAAAAGAATTAATGCGCAAAATGCGACATGGCAACAGCTTTGCCAAATAAGTCGTGACGTAGCAAACATGTAACTCACATGACTATAGCTCCGGTATCCATCGGATGGGGGAAGGATCGGGATACGGGTCCCATCCAGGGCGCCGTACACTTGTGGCACAAGGTGCGCGGTGGAGTTGCGGTGCGCTGTAGCCGGTGCCTCAGCCACGTCGGGTATACTGACGGATTGGTTCAACAGCTTGAATCGTACGGCCCTGCACGCCGCGGTGAACGTTGTCTCGCTGACACCAAATGTCTCTGCCACAACCCTGTATTCTGCACAGGTGGCCGACTTCCTCTCTCCATTTAGCCAAAGAACTTAACTTCTAAACTCTTTGATTTACTAAGCCGGTTTGCAGTCTACAACCGTGCATAACGTCAACTTGTGACAAAACTACGCGTTGCCTAGTCTGGTTTATTCGCTCTAAACCAGTTGATGGAAACGCTTCTAATTCGCATTTTCTTTTTTGCGACATTTTAAAAGTTTGCTTAAAATTCGCTTAACAATGAAATGTTATGATGGATGGAAAATGGAAAGATGACTAGTGTTGGTCTCAGACTCACCGGGATCACTCGCTCTAAGCAAACACTGAAGTTCTTCTTCTGGTTAAACTTCAGTTTCTTCAGAGCAACGCGCGTCTCTCCGATGAATTCATTGTGTCCAAACTTGTCCTCGTCACTCACCGAAAGCCTGAAGACAGACAGTGTGTCTCATGAAACTCTTATGTAATTAGTACTATATACAGTAGGAGACAGTGGCACATAAGTACGCTTTTTTTTTTTCTTTTTTAAGATTATTTTTTTGGGGCTTTTCCCTTTATTGGACAGTGGATAGACATGAAAGGGGGAGAGAGATGGGGGACGACACGCAGCAAAGGGCAGCAGGTCAGATTCGAACCCGACTCAGCCAACATGGGGCGAACGCTCTTACTGGATGAGCTAGAGGCCGCCCCATAAGTACGCATTCGAGGTACTTGTACACTTGAGTATTTTAATTTTTCATCTTTATACTTGTTCTCCACTACATCTCAGAAGTAAATATTGAACTTTTTACTCCACTACATTTGTCTAACAGCTTTATTTACTTTTTAGATGGTCTCGCTTGGACAGACCTTCCTCCACGGCGCTGCGGAGGAGGGTCTGGCTAGTCCACACAGCATTCCGGGATGGGAGAAAACATACTCTGGTTCTGGTACTCTCTTGGCATTTCTTTAAATCAATCACAATCGTCATGGGTGCTGAGCTCTGCACAGAGCCGCTGGAAAATAGTCGTGCGAGAGAAAAGCTGTCTGGATTTACCCTGCAGAGATCTGAGGAGCAGTTAACCAGAGTCCTCAGAAATCCACCGGAGGTTAGAACGCCAACACAAAGAAAGAGGAAGGAAACGGTCATCGTCAAAAATACATGCATCTGGCAGAATTTCCTGCAGCAACGGAGCAATCCCGGAAGTGGAACGTCGAGGATATAGACTACTTTTCAGATGACAGCTTTTCCTCCCCTTCCTGTCCAGTGAAAACCACGTATCTCCAGATGTGTTGATGGTGAATGTTTGTGATAAACTGAAGGACGAAGTCTTCCTGTATGTGTTGAGAAAATTCTCCTTTTTAAGCTAAATAAAGTCTTTAAAAAGCCTCTTGGATCAGCTGGAAAATGCACCGTCACAAAGCTGAAAACAGCTGTTTTTCTGACGCCAACTTTTAAAACTTTAGAGATACTATGTGGTTCTCACAGGACAAACGTGATGATGTTATAGACCATGATGCGTTGCTGTAGATTAAACTACCCAACAGTATATAAAGGAGTTAAAATTAGCCCAACCTTCAACATCTACGGCAGTAAAATGCAACATAAACATGAATGCACCGGGAATATTAATCCAGAAACATCAGATAGAAGAGGAGAACACTGACAGGGAACATTTTACTGCAACAGTGAGTACTTTTGTGGCCGGTTAGCTCAGTTGGTAGAGCAGGCACACACATATGTAGAGGTTTATTCCACGACGCAGAAGGTCAAGGGTTTGAGTCCGACCTGTGACAGTTTCCTGCATGTCTGAGCTGTCCTATCACTAAAGGTGGAAATGCCCACAAAAATAATCTTTAAAAAAAACAATGAGGACTTTAAGTACATTTTGCAGATACATGCTTTTACTTAAGTAAGGTTTTGAATGCAGGACTTATACTTGAGTAAAGGATGTGAATACTTCTTCCACCACTGGAGGAAAGGTTGGTTGTTCTTACCGGAGAGTTTTGCGTGACATTTCATCATCAGTGATACCGTGGTAGACCAGAGTCTCATTCCACACAGGATTCAGAGTGGTTTTTAGTGTCTTGGTGCGAAGCTTGTTAGACTGAGAACAAAAAAATAAAAATAAAAAAACTGATTATGACAACAGTTGCACAGTTTTGATGTAATAATGTGTCTGTACCTTACTGGCTCCAGGTAAGAGGTGCAGCTTCACATACGGGTCAGCGAGTCCGTTTGAGTCCATCGGCTTTAAACCCTGAGAGACACAAAGAAACATAATGGTGACAGTCAGTGTGAGTTGCACACATTAAATGTTGTTCTAATATATTCCACATAGTTTATTGTTGGAGTCATTGAATCCAAATGTTTCTACAAATCTAGTTTACACTTATTGGATAAGCCTCATTTTGTTTGGTCTTGTTTTCTTTTCTCGTCTTGTGTTGTCCCATCTTTTCTTGTCGCATTTTTTATGATTTTTTCTCTATTGCGTGGACTTTTCCTTTCGTTTTTGACTCATCTTTTCTTGTGTTATTCCATTTGGTCTTGTCCCATCTTGTCTTTAATTGTCTTGTCTCATCCCTTCTTGTCTGGTCCGGCCCCGTCTTGTCCTGTTTACATCTTGTCTCATTCTGTCAGTGTTGTCTTATCTCGTCCTGTCTTGTCTCGTGTTGTATTTTCTCATTGTGTGTGTGTGTGTGTATGTGTGTGTGTGTGTGTGTGTGTGTGTGTGTGTGTGTGTGTGTGTGTGTGTGTGTGTGCGTGCGTGTGTTTACCTTGGCTTTAACGATACAGCAGTGAAGGGCGTGGTTCTCCTGTTCGTAAAGCAGACTGAACTCCAGAGATCCCAGAGTGGCTGCAAGAATAAAAACACAGGAACACGTCAGACACCTAAGAGGAAAACTCAATCTGAACTGTTAGACAAACCAATTTCCCTGTAAAGCAGATAAACATTGATTTGTTACTCTTCATCACTCCACTGGGAATTTCTTTCACAGCCGTGGGCACTTATATTATTCACAGAGATACAAATTAGTATAAAATTAAACATCTAGAATGTGAAGACACTACATTCTATAAAGTAGAGCTTTATGTTAAGATGTAAAATGTCATGATTGTGGTTTTCAGTTGTGATTTTTTTTCTCTTTGACTTTGTCTATTTATTCCCTGTGTGTTGCTGTTTCCCTGTTATTTGTTCATGGTTATGTTTTACCCGTGTTCGTTCTGTTTTGTTTTCCATCCTGTTTTACTTTGCTGTGTCTGTTTCTCCTGTGTCCTGTCTTGTTTTTACTTCCTGTCTCGTGTGCCTCTGTGATTGTCTGCCCTGCCCTGATGTGTCTCACCTGTTCATCAGCCCTCTTGTCACCTGTCCCTCGTTACTACCCTCGTTACCTTGTGTGTTTATGCTGCGTTCCAGACATAATTTTTAGCCCGTAAGTTACGACTTCATGTCACGACTCACGACTTGGTAGCGTTCCGGGCAAAGTCACGACAAACCCTTCTGCGGCTCTGGTCTGATGATCTTCGCGTCAGCAAGCCAAGCTCTGCTCGCACAAGTGGCTGCTCACTTCACTTGCGCGAGCATGTATGCACAGCAGATTTGTGCGTCTGATGATAAAGATAATGACATTTGTCACACCGTCAAAGCTGGCTAGCTAAAAATTGTGCCGTTGGCAGGGGTCAGGTTAGGCTACGTATTGTTAATGTTAGCTAGCGGCTACCTAACGTTGACGTTAGTTAGCGCTATAGCTGATACTAGCGATTTCTAGTCTGAGACATATTTTGGGCTTCATTTAATAAACATAACCTGTAGTAGTACACAATCGTATGTGTATTGTTCTGATTACAACGTGCGGAATTACTTTACGTTGCCTATTTATGTCTATTTATTTCTATTTCTCAAAGTTAACCACCGGCGTCTGTACAGCATCAACAGGGGTCGTCATTGTTGTTTGTGTGTGTGTGATGTCAAAAACTGTAACTGTGAGTACAGCGATCTGGTACAAATTCACACGTTCCAGGGCACTTTCACGGGTAGAAGGTTGTGAAAACACGGGTTAGACTCTGTGACTCCGAGTCTTTTCCTGTGTCTCTCCCTGTGAAGTTTTATTCCTCCTAGTGTTTTTGGTTATTCCTAATCGTCTGTTTCCTAAAAGTGTTTTTGGATTTTCCTTTTGCCAGTTTTCTACCTGCTTGCTTCAGGACACTTTTTGTTGTAACTGTTTTTAGTTAATAAACTAACAAAACCTTATGTTGCCTCCTCGTCAGCATTTTTGGGTCCAAGCCTGCAAAAATCCTGACATAAAATCAGTCTTACTGGCGTCGTCTGAGTCGTTGTCTGAGTCCTCGTCCTCTGTTCGTTCGGGTGGTGGTCGTGCGGGGGCGGCGTTGGTGACGGGTGGATTAATCCTGGCTGCAGGAACATGTGATGAAATGGAGCTGGACACAACAGGTTGTCTTTTTTCCTCCACAGCTGGAGGGGACACGGTCTCTTCCACATCTGCAGCAGGAGCTATCGACATTACACTCAGCAATTAATACAGTCCGAAACATCTTTTTAGACGTTGTTATCAATGTCAAACTGTTGAAAGCAGCCCTGTTGCGTGGGGCTTATTCTTAGAAGGAGCAGCGCTGCTTTACCTGAGGTGGGGGTGACCTGCTGTGCGCTTGCTCGAGGAGGTTTGGAGGCTAACACATGTCTCTCAGTCTTCATTACAGCTGCTGGACACGACTGACTCTCATTATAGCTGTCAGTTGTTGTTGTTGTTGTTGCTGCTGCTGCTGTCTGCTCCCATTGTTCTGATCCACAGGACTGCTGCTGCTCTGTGGAGAGAACATAAGAATATCACTGTTGCTAAAACCGATACTGTTGGTGCTACTATAGTCTCACATTTCAAGCTCTATCTACAGCGCTTTGTGGAGTAAAGTCTGGCTACTCCACAGATGCATTCTGGGATAAGAGAAAAAACCCGTGTGGGTTGTTTGCATTTCTTCACAACCATATAGTGTGTGTATATATGTATATATATACATATATACACATATATACAGGTATATACTGTATATATAATTCTATAGTATATAGGCCTAATGCATACACACTCTGTATAAAATACCATATTCCTGATGATGTGTTGTAGGTTTCTGTGATCCTCTTGGACCAGAACTGTTCACGGTGCTGGCCTGTTGAGATCTGGACAGAGGGAGGGGGGCCGGCAGACCCTGCTGGACTCTTCCCTTGAAGAACCAAGCTCCTGAACGCTTCTGCACCTGCAGGAACAATTCAGATACATGTAGTCCTAGTTCTACAAACACAGAGGATTGGCCCATAGACAATACAAAATATGGACAGTTACGTAGTCCCATCACATCCACAGTATTTAAAGTTTATGTTTTGATTTTACAGCTTGCAATTTGGCAAATACGGTACTGGAATCACAGATTTTTACTTGTGTGTTGACATGAATTTAAAGTAATTAAGAGTAAAAGGTGAGATGTTGAGATTTGGTGTACGACAAATAATGGACGAAGCTTCCGGGTTTGAAAAGTGCAGCCAATGCTGAAGCTCCTTAAACCTCCGCTTTATCTAATTTCCAGCAGCAGGCGACTCCACTGGCTCCAAAAAGAAATCTGTTTCTATAAAAGTCAATGAGAAAATGATCCTACTTCTCACTTGATTTATTACCTCAGTAAACATTTTCATAATTAGTTTACAGTCTCAATCGCTAAGTTCAAGTCTACAGCAATATCATGCTGTATTCTACAGCAAGAATACAGCATGATATTAATTTGGTAAATTATGGTCCCATTTATTTTAAAATAGACAATAAAGCAGGGGATGCTTTAGGGGCGTGGCTACATGCCGACCTGTCAATCAGGACAGAGGCTACCAAAGGGAGATAACGCCAGGCCAGCTATAGAAGACAATATAAAGCTTTTATTCTGAGGTACTCAACGACGTCCGATAGTTTCAGCCATGGATGGGTTAGTGTTTTGTCTCGCTCTAAGCACAGCTTGAATTTTTACCATCTCCATTAGCAACTTCCTTAGACTGTCAACTGGGGACTGTGCGAGGACAGCAACATACAACATTGGAAGAATGTCTGCCGGATTGATGGTGTCCATATTAGCTTTTACTCTTGTCCTCCTCTTTGTGCTGTTTTTAAAAAAATCCACTCTCCACACTCAATTGTTCTGCTGGCTCTGTGCAGGAAGTGTATGCTCTGTGCAGGAAGTGTGTGACAACGTTAGTTGTCCACTGAATACGACGTGTAGCCACCAAGCCCATTTCCAGCACGCCAGGTAATTGTCATGCAACGCTCCCGGGTTGTGACCCAGGTCATAGCTGAATTGTCATGACCAGGGATATACCCATGTTAACTGGCTTGGTTTGAATTTCCAAAAGAAGAATTCAAGGGTTCAAAATTAGCACCATTTACCAGCCAAATGCTGGTAAAACATCCAATTGGCTAGTACATTTGCTTCATTAACCAGCCCAAAAACAATGGTAATTTAGTAATGGTAAAATTTGGTGGATGAAAAACTTTGAACCCTGGTCGTAGTATTAGAGAGTAGGAATAACATTTTATTTTGCAGCATTAAAGGTCCCATTACATGGTGCTCTTTGGATGCTTTTATATAGGCCTCAGTGGTCCCCTAATACTGTATCTGAAGTCTCTTTTATATAGGCCTTAGTGGTCCCCTAATACTGTATCTGAAGTCTCTTTTATATAGACCTTAGTGGTCCCCTAATACTGTATCTGAAGTCTCTTTTATATAGACCTTAGTGTTCCCCTAATACTGTATCTGAAGTCTCTTTTATATAGACCTTAGTGGTCCCCTAATACTGTATCTGAAGTCTCTTTTATATAGGCCTTAGTGGTCCCCTAATACTGTATCTGAAGTCTCTTTTATATAGACCTTAGTGGTCCCCTAATACTGTATCTGAAGTCTCTTTTATATAGGCCTTAGTGGTCCCCTAATACTGTATCTGAAGTCTCTTTTATATAGACCTTAGTGGTCCCCTAATACTGTATCTGAAGTGAAAAACCTCAAAAAGTGTAATGTTCATGCCATGAGACCTTTAAGGCCAGTCCGCACAAAGAACATTAACTATAACCATATAGAACGATGTGAGCGTCCACACTGCTGAACGATAACGTTCGGAGCAGGCAGGCGGTGTCAAGTCTGTGCAGAGCACCGGGACAAAAACACTGACAGTATGATAATCACATCTAAAACACAAGATTCTGTGACATGAGAAATACTTTCAAAGTACTGATGTTTGAAATACGGAGATCTAAGTCCCACCACTGACCACCTGGTGAAACAAACCTCTCAGCAGCGTCTCTCTCTGCCGTGTCATGTTGTAAACTCAGATGGATTGTGATTGGCTGCCAGTGTTTCTATCGTGCATCAAATCGCTGTGAAAGTGATCCCAACGATATCGTTCTCCACTGTCGTTGTCGTTTTAGTTGTGGTGTGGACTCCGCCATCCACTGTAGTTAGAACGATTTTAAAACTATATATTTATAATTATTGTTCTTGGTGTGGACGGTCCTTTACAGAGTAGTCATTCTGTGTGTGACTGACAGGAGGGAGCATTTATTTAAAGAGTCTCCGAGGCAGAGACCTCAACAAACTGCAGCGCCATCATCAAAACAGCATTGTATAACTGCAACAGCGAGAAAAACAGAAAGCAGATCTTATTCTTCGTGTTTCATATTGATCAAAATGATAATGATTAAAAAAAGGCGTTGAAATAAGTCATCACTCGTCTTGGGATATTGAGGGGGTATCAATGGAAGGTAATTTTCCACATCACTGGACAGTGAAATGCAATTCTGTGCTAAAAGACGAGTATTTCTAAAAGCTAGAAAATGGTTCATATCATGAGAAAAGCTTCTGTTCTGGTGACGGATGAACAACATAATAACATAATTTGGCCCCCTGATTTGATCAAACCCACTCTGTTCTTCATCTCTTCTCATCCTCTCACCTCTTGCTGTTCATTGCAGATTCTGCACAGCCACATAGGACTCGTCCTGCTGTTGCTCGAAATCCCACATTTGCTGCACATGTGCTGCAGAAAGGCAAACATACAGTAGCCTACATAAGAACAATGTGTGGATGGAAGTATTCAGATATTTTAAGTAAAAGTAATAAAAGGTGCTTTATTAAATAAACTTGTTATAAGACGCATACACAGAGGAACAATCCTACACAGTTCTTGATGGCAGGTGCACAGAACAGTTCAGATAGCATTGACCTCTACATAATTATTGAGAGCAACAAGAAGCAGAATGTGCATGAGACCAGGAGATATAGAGTGTATGTTTGGAGCCGTTAGCACACTGACTGCTTATAGCCATAGGAAACCTCTCAAGATCTACACAACACTATACAGTCCCTCCAGAAAAACGCTGAGTTTTTTTGTGATTGTTGCGGGCAAAAATCCTTGATTATGCGGCACGTTTTCTTAAAAAATGCGATGGAATATGCGGGATATTAATGCAATTTTATGCGATGAAAATGCGGGAACTTGCAAAAATTGCGGGAACTTGCAAAAATTGCGGGAACTTGCGGGAACTTGCAAAAACTGCGGTTTGATGAAAAAGAGAAAAGAAGTGATTCCCCCAACACTGTTCTCAGTAGGTGAAATTACGTCACTTCATAACGTTCCCATGGCAACAGGGGAAAATGCCTGCTCTTGTGTGAAGTAAACGCAACATTTTTCAACTTTCTGCTGAGATATATGTGACTTTTTTGCAATGAAAACGCGGGGATTATGAAATCATGCAAGCCCCGCATATTTTGCGCGGAAATCGGCAATTTACGCGGCGAAAGTGCGGTGTATTTTAAAAAGACTTTGGCTGATTATGCATTGAATTCTGCGATCGCATAATCGCGTTTTTCTGGAGGGAGTGACTATAGAACAGTAAGTAAACAGAAGTACTCAGACGGCCTAACATCCTCTAGGGACTTTCTGCAACTGTCTCCTTTCTTTTTTTTTTGTTCCAGCAGAAAGAATTCGAGACTGTCCTTCCCCCAAAAACGCCCACATAAGTCGTTTGTTCAAGCATCAATTGTGACTTATATTTATGTTTATAGTGGCGGCGCCCTCTAGTGGCTGTAGTAGTTATGACAGGAGCAAAGCAGGAAGGAAGATAACGAAGCGTAAAGGCCGTTTTACAGTAGCCGCAGCCAAGCTGGCGCATCCAAATGTGACGTCATGGGATCGCCGTGAGTATTTATACCGGCGCGTGGTGGTCGCGACACTAGTTGCAGTCTTCTCCTGAACAGAGGTGGCGCTAAGGAGCAAAGGCTACCGATGTTTTTCTTTCTAAGGAGTAAAAGAAGAAGGAAAAGATAAACAACGGCAGAACAGGCAGCAGCGTTGTCGTGAATGCTTCGATTTTATTGGATGACCTACTTCATCAGATCGAGCCTTTCATTCACCATAAAAGAACTCATCTTAACCCGGTAAGTTTACCAGAGAGACTTGCAGTCACTCGGCGAGTCCTGGCATCACGTTTCCCAGGAGCTCGTTCATGCTTCCTGTTTCCGGTTTGTCGTGCGCCCTCTGCTCGTGCGCTGAAAATCGGACGCGCCGGCAGGAAATTACATCGACGCGCACCACCGCCAAAGCGCCAAGCATAACTGACGTTTAAGTGCCAAATTTCCACGTAAGGAGGTAGGTGGTTGTGGCTAGAAGGAATACAGCTACGGCCAGACATTATGCAAAATTACACAAAATCTAATCTATCCATCCATCGTCGTCCGCTTATCCGTGGTCGGGTCGCGGGGGGAGCAGCTCCAGCAGATCTAATCTAATATAATAATATTATTTGAATACTTTCACCCAGGAAACTTGGTTTGTTCCTTGGAAGTGTTTTAATCCAAACAACAACCTTTTTCCTAAACTTAACTGTCGTCGCCGTAGCTATATCCCTTCGAGCCTTAACTCTGCGTCACACGTGTAACCGGAATTGAAGTAGCGTCTGAGTTTTTAACCCAAACCACAATCTTTTTTTCCAAACTTAACCAATAAGTGTTGGTGCCTAAACATAACCAAGTAGTTGTTGTGCCTAAGCCTAACCAAACTGCAACATTTCACAACGTTATCGACGTGTTTGTCACCATACATTTTGTGTTTTAGATGTGAGGTGGTATTTCCTGTCACCGCTCAGGTGACTTATTTAGGAGTCTCTCCTGTGGGTCGTATTAGAGGGTAGGAATAAACAACGGTCTGGAGGACTTGGTTGAAGAATACAGATATCCACCTACTTTATTACACTGCACACAGAGGACAGCTGTGACCCCCTGCGGTCCAAAAGACGCGCCACACAGCAGACAGTGCGACTGTCCGTCGCCACACGCCGTCTTCTTGATGTTATGCAGACGACTGGAGAGACGCCTGAGAAAACATGTAAATAAATGTGAGCACCAAACACAAACTTGGCACAGGTTTTACACCAAAAATCATTCAGCACAGCGAGCATCTCTGCACGGTCCACTGATGTGATTCTGTGCAATAGAGACAATAGTTTTCCATCTCACTCAATCCTCTCACGCTCCATGGCCTCCATCATGGCCGCCCGAGCCAGGACACTGTTGATGATCTCCTTCTCCTCATCCGTGAGGTCCTCCCCTGGGGGGCCGCCAGACATGTTCATCATACACCCGATCCTGAACCCAACACACACACACACACACACACACACACACACACACACACACACACACACACACACACACACACACACACACACACACACACACACACACACACACACACAATTAGCACGATTCATTAAAGGTGTCAGTGCAGTTTTAAACCGGAATCTGACAAGCATGTGGTTCATCAGTTTACTGCAGAACAACTTATAATAATACTTGAAAACACACACACACACACACACACACACACACACACACACACACACACACACACACACACACACACACACACACACACACACACACACACACACCTAATTATAACCCTAGTCCTAAAACCAAGTCCCAACACTCAAACAGCCCTTTAAACATGTGGGGTCCAGCAGTTTGGCCCCACAAAGCTGTCTGGACCCCACAAGTATACTGGACTCCCGGTTTTTGGACCCCACAAATATAGTTAAAACATCCACACACACACACACACACACACACACACACACACACACACACACACACACACACACACACACACACCAGAGTATAAGTGGCATGCAAAGTAAAAATGCAGCTCGGACACAAAGGCCAAAAAAAGTGTCTCACTGAGGGGAGCGAGACACTGATGCCTGAGGACAGGAGCACAGCTGGGTCGCTGAGCGACTGCAAACGTTGTCACAAACAGTAGCTCACAGGTGGGTTACATGATGACTTGTCTTAATAACGAAACATGAAAGCAAGAGATCATCTGAAAGCATGTGTCATGCATTTTGTTCATTGCATTGCATTCTAGTGGCCGGAACAAGAACAAGTTTTGAAGCAACAAATTTTAATAAAATGTTTAATTTCTGTAGGCGATTGATCAGTTTCTCAAATTCAGGCCTTGAAGCTGGGGTAGGCAGCTAGGTGCACCGAGTTATTGTTGCTTATGATTACACTGTTTGTAAGCCATTGGAGGTTCATATAAGAATGGTTACAATAAATAAATGAACAGATGATTCATACGAGTTAAAATATGATGTCATACGTTACATTCGAAGTTGAATCTACAATAGAGTAACAGTAAAAAAGCTGCAGGATTTAATTCATGATAAAGATTGTCATGTAAAAATGTATATAATTACATTGTGTATATCTGTACATGTTAAAAGTAGGGCTGTCAAAATAACGCCCTAATCGTTTGACAGCCTTAGTTAAAAGCAAGCGTAGTATTGATTATGCTTTTTGTATGTTTCAGTTGTACGTTTTTTCCTTGCAATGTCAATAAACGTGTGGACAAGGGATCAACTTCAGAGTCTTGATGATAGGAACACGTTTATCTGGCTGTCAAGTTATATTCAGCACATATACCGAGGGCAGCACAGCAAGTTTTATTGCATCATTGGGCAAAAATTCCATAATAATCTTAATAAAAATCATAATAATCTGAGAGAAAACTCTCCTGGTTCTGTTTTCACACTTTAGAAACTCTATATATATATATATATATATATAACTTTATTCACAGACTCAAGGTCCAAAAACAAAAATCAAAAAAAAAAAAAAAAAAAAAAACAGCACACACAACATAACATATTAGAGGAGGGGTACCAACAAACCCACAAACATAAATACATACATGCAGACACCACTGACCACATATTACATAAAAGGAACATACAAAACAAACATACATTCATACATACATATAAACATACAAATACCTATACAAATTAATTAAAACAGGTACAGCTGCGTATTCCAGTGTTTCCAGAGATGGGAGGTGTATCTGGTGTCACTAAGTAAAGGATTAGTTAGGGCAGTGACGACAGACTTCTATAGACAGTGACGAGAGACTTTGGTCAATAACAGTACATCGCATATAAAAAATCTTCCAGAAATATTAAATATACGTATAGTGTCCGAGTTGGCTGGTTCCATACAAAGGTTTAGATCAGTCATCACATGATTGATTTGTCTCAAGCCATGTTTAATTGTTGTTTTAAAAAGAAATCTGAAGTTTGTGCATTCTCTGATATGGGTGGGAATTAAGCAAAATTAACCCTAATAATATTCATAATGAATAACATTTCAGCACATTACCTTCAGATGGTGAAAGCCTGATTCAAAGGCAGAAATCCTGCAGAACAAGTTCCTATTCCTGCATTAGCAACAAAAAGTTTTCAAAGTGCGTGCCAAGAATTCAGCGTCATGAAAGATTTTTGTTTTTCCTCTCATTGTATTTTAAAAAGCTGCAAAATCTTTCCTTTTTATTTCACATTTTAAAAAGCAGTCGACTCTTAACCTCCAAGTCTTGCTGGATGTTTGGAAAGCTTTTAAAATCCAAATTTCCTGTCAGCGATAATCACATGCTGTCAACTTGTGAAGTGAATGCAACAGTTTTTTTCCTCAAACAGTGTCTGTTTGATCATTTCGTGGCTCGCCGTGATGGGCAGGAACGTGCACGAGCAAACTGTGGCTTCAGGGATGAGCTTGTGGTTTCACCAGAGGATGCAGACGATCTGCTCTGTTATCATGGCTTTATTTGGGGAAGATGCACCAACATAAAGCTCTAAATATTACAACAAATATGTTAAACATAACAACACTTTTAAGTGTGTTTTGCCTTTTTAACATTAGAACTAAATCAGCTACTGACATACTTTATTTAACCGTTAAAGAGTAACAATGAGATAAGAGAGAAACATTATTTTTGTCTCAATGTTCTCAATGTTGTCTAAGAGATAACGAGGAATTTGAGTTTTGATTTTTCCCAAAACAAAAAGAAATATTTATTAGTGTGACGACATATTTATTCAAACAATATAGCAAAGATTCTGCATTTCATCACCACTATATTTCCTTATTTACACCAAACTCCAGCCATCTAATTGGTGTTTTTAGAAACTCCCACTGTGCAGCAAGAGATTTAAAGGTGCACTATGAGTTCCTGCATGATTTCAGCACAATTAGATTTTTGTCTCAAATGGTAGTCATCTCTCCCTGATCCGCTAGCTGCCCCCCCCCCCCCCCCCCCGAACACACCGGTCTCGGGAGACAACACAGGGGGCGTAAACGTCAAACAAACAATCACCAACAAGAGGGGAGGGGGTGGGGGTTAGTGACAGTCAGTTAGTCGTAACAGTTACGGAAATATGGGGGGAGGGGCGAGCTTGCTTTGTTTTGTTTGAAATTTACTTGGAACGTCAACAGAAGTGACCATGCAGGAACTCATAGCGCACCTTTAAGTTATGAGAGATTTGATGATCAAGGCGGCTAAATTTGTTGCATGCATAATTGTGAAGCACAGACCTTCAGGCTGCAGCTGGAACTTGAATAGCAGCTCTGCTGCTTTGTCATGGTTATGAAGATTTAATCTACCTGCCTACCTGCAGAGTGTCCGTGCACATTATGGAACGAGGCAGACACGTGCCCAGCTTGACCACAGCTTCTGAAATGCTACTAAACCTTTCTATTTCTTCTATATTAGTAAAAGGAATTACCTCTTTGTACTCCTGTGTATTGTGTGAATAATTGTCAACTTGTCTGAAAGATAGATAGTGCGTAGTTTCTGTCTCCCCCATTAGGAATTCTAAGTAATGACAACAATAAGTCTTGTTGTACAGACATTCATGTTGCCCACAGAATGAATTGTAAACGCTTAACTTTTTCTTTTTTCTACGAATGTTAATTTGTCTAATACTTTGGTTTATGTTTATCTGCAAAACTAACAACATTCTTCTCAGCCTCAGCTGTTCTTTGTGTTTAGTGCTAATTAGCAATTGTAAGCATCGTAAACATTAAACCGGAGACGGGTTCGAACCGAGACGCCCAAACTCAGTAACTTCCTGTATCTGTGTCACGTGGGCTCCGCCGCGGCCGCGCCTCTTCAGGAGACTAGCGGCAGGTCCTGGGTGTATTGATTCCAACGGGAGAAGTGAACGTGAACACAGATTATGAGCGATTCTTTCGCCCCGTAGTCACCAAAGTAAATATTGGACCCATTTCTCACAAGCCACATATCTCCAGAATAAAACAAAATGGCAATTTTCAGACGTACACATCAGGAGAAAATGAACTTTGTTCTAGACCTGTTGAGATCTGGAACCAGGATGAGCTAACGTCAACTAACGTTCGCCGCAACTAAACTAATTTTCTAAGCTAAATACGGCTTTTAGCTGTGTAAATATCTAATGTTAGCAATAGAAATTATTAACCCATCCACACAACGCAACGTTCACTACACTTTTAAACGAGGTCTGCGCCCATTTAGGAGACCTGAAGTGTGTACCATTTTATACCGTTGGCGCTGCCTAAAATTCACTTTGTGGTAGGAAAAAGTACACTTTTATTTTAAATATTAACCTTAGCTTTAATCGTTAACTATAAGTAGAAGCTCACAGGGCGGCTAGCACGGCTGTAGACTCTTAAACGTGCGGTATACTCGCCGTTCCCGAACTGTCGCGCGCCAGTGTGACGTCATGGGAGTGCCGTAACTATTTATACTCGCGCGTGGCGGTCGCGACACTAGTTGTAGTCTTCTCCTGAACAGAGGTGGCGCAACTGAGGAAAGGCTACCAACTTTGCTATTTCTACGGACTAGAAGAAGAAGAAAAAGGTAAACAATGGCGAAGAGAAGAAAAGAAGCACTTTGAATACTTCAGAATGTCTGCACAACGATTCGATGACCTACTCCGTCAGATCAAGCCTTTCATTCACCATAAAAGAACTCATCTTAACCCAGTAAGTAAGAGACTTGCAGTCACTCGGAGAGTCCTGACATGCGGTTGCCCTCGAACTCTTCCATGCTTCCTGTTTCCGCTGCTCCTTGTAAAATATGAATTATGTATCATTCTGTTACAGATTACAGTTTATACATTTTGTGTAAAATCTTGTGTTGGAAGTGTACACTAAAGGGGTTTAAAAAACGGCCGTATGAAATGTACAAACTGGCGTCAATTCATGTGAACACAATTGTAGGCTACAGATTAAAATCAGTGACCGAGTCAGACTCCCAACATAAAACTGTACAAGCGCTGTGCTTTATTATGCCTAGAAGAGAGAAGAAGTACAGATATTTCACCGTCCACTCAACTGCCCAACAGTGTGCCACAGCCGAAGAGGCACTCCTTTTAAAAGCTCTGAGACGCTAATTTGATTATCCGTGATTTATTTCAGCTCTAACACACCTACTGCTGTACCCGTGCCTCTGTTAAACATCTGCCGGTCATGTTTGAGTGCACAGGCACCATCTACTTGTGCAGCTGTTTGAAAACGGGCCGTTAATTGAGGCTGACTGCTGACTGCGGACAAGCTGTGATGTGTAATGGAAGTGTGGTCTGCAATGTGCATGCCTGAAGACATTTTCACTGCGGCGAAGCGCACTCATTATCTTTTGACAAGAACATTGTTAAGAGGAAAGCTTGACCTCAACTTCTCGCCTCTGGTCCAAACCGGGCTGCTGAGACAGACGCCACCTCCTCCGTTGACTGATCCTGCACTCTTTTCGCTGACGGTATGGAGAGAAAACATTAAGTTATATATGCATCATTTCCTCTCCATCGTAAGCACATTTTATTCCCTATTTTTTAAGGGTCTTGAAGGTGGCCAACCCCAAATGATCTGTATAATCTACATCACCGGTCACTTTTAACTTGCCCTTAAGAGTCTGAAGAATCATCTAGTGTAGGTACGAGCTGTTATATGGCTGTGTCAGAGCGTTAAACATCATGAGATCAGGCAGTAGCTGCTGAGTGCGAAGATTTTAACGCCTCACTTAATACTTAACTTAACGGCTCAGTGCTCTTCTTCTTTCTCATTCGTTGCCCTCTTTTCCCTCCCTGTCCTTTCTTTGATGCAAATGTCAGGGTGGTATCATTGTGGACAATGTGGCAACCTGGCAGATTGGTGTGCGTGCGTGCGTGCGTGCGTGCGTGCGTGCGTGCGTGCGTGCGTGCGTGCGTGCGTGCGTGCGTGTTGGAGGGTTCAGAGAGTGAGAAAGGTGGGGTCAGTAAGAAAGGAAATGTTCTGAAATGGCAGACATTTATAGCCTGTGAGTCACCACTCAATGTAACACACACACACACACACACACACACACACACACACACACACACAGAGTAAATATTGTCGCTGTCGGGCAGAAACCTTCGTATCTACATATTTCATAATTTAATTTTTTTATTTTTTAGATTATTTTTTGGGGGGCTTTTTGTTTATTTTCATCATTTCATTAGATCGTGACAGACAGGAAAGGGAGGAGAGCGAGAATGACATGCAGCAAAGGGCCGCGAGTCGGATTCAAACCCAGGCCGCTGCCAAGTACTCAGCCCACAATGAGGCGCACGCGCACTCTGTTGGGTGAGCTAAAGGTCGCCCCATCATTTGATTTGTTTCCATAAATCATGCTATTGGTCACCCTTTCTGTCTGTCTGTGGGTTTGTGATTTTAAGGTGACTGCGTCTGAGAAAAATGGCTAAATGTTTTCAGGAAATGAAAACATTTAGCCATTTTTGGACATACAAGGTATTTGCTTGACAGTGACAATATGAAGCTATTTGCTCTCTGCGCAACGCTAGGAATAGGCGCAGAGCAAAGCACAGAGGGCGAGGCGCAGCGCAGGTATTCGTCATCAAGCTATTTCCCGTTGCTAGGTAACAACATGCTGTTATCTCATTGGTTGCGCTTTCGAAAGGTCAGGAGCAACTAAGTCAAAATGGAAATAATTTGAACTTTGAGCGCAGTGCAAAGCGGCAAATCTGAGCAGTGCGTGACGCCAGGCGTAGCGCAGAGACTAGTTGGGCGCCACCGCCCTCCCCCCGTAGGAAATCAAGGGAACGGCCACAGGAAGAAAACTGAAAAATTGAAATACTCAAAGTAAGTAAGTAAATTACAAATACCTGAACAATTAAATTACATTTTAAAGTAAATAACAAATACGACTTTCTCAGCTATAAAAGATTGTTATTCATAGGCCTATATAATGTTAGCCAAGAATTAGTCAGGGTCATTTGTTTCTCTGCCTCACTGTCACACACACACGTACATGCACACACACACACACACACACACACACACACACACACAGACACAGAGAGAGAGTTGACTATTGACCCGAGCCATTGATGCCGTTACAGTAGATCAATGAGCTCTGCAGCAGGACATCACACTTCTATCTGATTCTCAAAGTCAGAGGACACAAACTACTTTACACATGACAGCGTATCAATATCAGCCTCTGTTGCTCTGCCCCCCCAACCCTCAATCAACCAGTCTCATGTGCAGCAGATCAATGCCATTGAACTGTACTTCAACTGCACTTATGGATTAATACTCCTGCTGCATTAATGTTTACGTTGCATTTTCCTGCCGTAAACGTAATGTTGGGCTCATTTTAACTCCTTTATATACTGTTGGGTAGTTTAATCTACAGTTCATCACAAACATTCAGCATCAACACATCTGGAGATACGTGAACAGGAAGGGGAGGAAAAGCTGTCAGACAAATTTACCTCTGAGATGTAGAGGAGTACAAGTATAAAGTTGCATAAAATAGAAATACTCTATGCTCTAAATACTTGCACTTGTTTTTGTCAGCAATAAACATATTTGTATGGTGTTCATTGCGCTGTAGTGTGGTTCTTCCAGTGCTTTCCACCATCAAATCCAGTGTTCACTTCAGGCCTATACAGTACGACAGTCAACTACTCATCTAGCACGTACTGAACTTTATCCATGATGTGGGGGATGATGTGGCTTCCTGCGAGCAATTCTTGAGAAGGCCACGCCAAGGACACATGTCATCACATGATGCCTGGTTTGATTTACACCTGTTTTATAGCGCCAGTTGACTGAGAGGCAGAACGACCTCAGGGGAGCAGGGGTACGTGTGTGCGTGTGTGTGTGTGTGTGTGTGTGTGTGTGTGTGTGCAGCACTTTACGCAAAGGCTAAAGTATAAAGGTGGGTTTCTAAAAGATGCTTAAACCAGTCAAGAGATTCAGCAGACTAACAGACAGAGGGAGAAGATTCCAGAGGGTTGGAGCTAAAATGGCAAAAGCACGATCACCTTTAGTTTTGTAGTTTGAGCGAGCAATAGATAAAAGACCAAGGCTTGAAGATCGGATGTGGGCGTGTAGTGGATTGAGGAACAAGGAGCTCAGGAATAGGTGTGTGTACAGAATAGCCAACATAACAAAGTATTAAAGACAAACAACGTTTACGTAGAAAGCAAACCGATGTGAAGATACATGATCCCGGGAGGATGTTGAGCAGCTTCCAGATGTCTCCAGATGCTGACATGCTCAACTAAAATGCAGTAAACAGACCTGCTTAACGTCAACGTTTTGTCACAATTGTCATTGTGAGCATGTCAGTGTTTAGCTCAAAGCCCGTCTGTGCATTCGAACAGCCACAGAGAGCTGCGAGCGTGGCTGCAATCTTCTTCTGTTCCGTCCAACACAAAAACATGTCTTCCTCTCTCTCTGAGGTCAGAGAAGGAGAACTGGAACTGCGAGGAGGTCTTCTATCTTTCAGCTAATCACACGTCTGTCTGTCTGTCTGTCTGTCTGTCTGTCTGTCTGTCTGTCTGTCTGTCTGTCTGTCTGTCTGTCTGTCTGTCTGTCTGTCTGTCTGTCTGTCTGTCTGTCTGTCTGTCTCAGCTGCCGGCTTAGTAAATAAGTAAAAGGTATTTTGTAATTAAGACCTTTACCAACCTGGCATTAACATTAACACAAATTGACATGTAAAAAATGTCACTCACACACACACGCTCTCCCCGACTTACACACACACACACACACACACACACACACACACACACACACACACACACACACACACACACACACACACACACACACACACACACACACACACACACACACACACACGATCTTCCCCCTGACTTACACACACTCTCCCCCTGACACACACACACACACACACACACACTTTGTGTGCAGAGAGAGGACCTGTCACACATGGTAAGTGGCTCAGAGAAAAGCACTGCAAATTGACATGAAGTAAAAGGAAACCAGGGCATTTTAGCTCCATGAGACTATGTGGGCTGACTTAGAGCTGCAGGGCCACACACACACACACACACACACACACACACACACACACACACACACACACACACACACACACACACACACACACACACACACACAGTGGGAGAGATTGTGTGAGCACTGCAGGGAGGAAAACTCTGACAGATTGCGTCATCTTCCTGTGTCCTGTAATGCCGAGAGGCCTCCCTACGTCAGACTGGTTTCACGTTTGTTTTGTTTTTTTATATTTCACATTCATGTTTTAGGAGCAAAAGAAAAATGTGCTTGCACTTAATAAATACATATTATACGCTCCATTAAATGCTTTATCTAAGTCTATAGTCATAACTCAAGAGGAAAATATGAAAGAGCTTTTTTATGTCATCTCAGGTTGAAAGGAAATTCTGGTTTATTACAATTTGTGTCTTATTTTGATAGTTTTGTGCAACATTTCCATCAGTAATAACTGTGCTTTTGGAACATGATGCGTCACTGCAACAAAGTCCGATAAGGCCAATAATCAAACAGGTAGTAAACATTTTAGTCAGATTATCTTAACTTCTGTATTTGGAGGTAACAAAAATCCAAATTATGCACACTTACAATTTTGGAAATATCCTTCATAAAACCATTTTACTTTGATTGGTGTCTAAGACACAGTTTTCTCCAACAATTAAGAATGAAAAATGAAACTTGTCAAACTACAGAGTAGATCAATGTGAAATTGCCGGCGTACGGGATAAAAAGTGAGGCAAAGTCTGCACAGATCAGAGGCGGTGTGGCTGTGATCAAACAATACAGCTGTTGTCAGGCTCCATGTTTGTTTGGTCAGCATAAAGCAGTGGTGTTCTGTCAACAGAGCAGGACAGAACTGGAGCTCAGCAGAGTCAGACTGTCTGTCCCAGTCATCAACAGATGTGGGCTGTGATGCTCACTGTTGTCATTTTCCATCCAAAAGTGTCCCAAAAAAAAGTGGAAAGGTTCAGTCGTTTTTCTGTTGTTGAGATGTTTTAGTGTGAACGGACATCTTGAGCTGAAAACAGTTGAAATCGGCTCGACCAGAACGTGAGATGTTTGTGTTTAAACTGTACGGATCACCTGAGCGGCCCACGACGTGGAGCTCACACTGAACAGAAATGTCACTTGTCCAGTGATTAATCCAATATAGTGTATTTCACAGTCCCTCCAGAAAAACGCAGAGTTTTTTTGTGATTGTTGCGGGCAAAATCCTTGATCATGCGGCACGTTTTCTTAAAAAATGCGATGGAATATGCGGGATATTTATGCAGTTTTATGCGATGAACTTGCGGGAACTTGCAAAAATTGCGGTTTGATGAAAAAGAGAAAAAAAGTGATTCCCTCAACACCGTGTTCTCACTAGGCGAAATGACGTCACTTCATAACGTTCCCATGGCAACGGGGAAATGGCTGCTCTTGTGTGAAGTAAACGCAACATTTTTCATCTTTCTGCTGAGATATATGAGACTTTTTTTGCAACGAAAATGCGGAGATTATGAAATCATGCAAGCCCCGCATATTTAGCGCGGAAATCGGCAATTTATGCGACAAAAGTGCGGCGTATTTGGAAATCTGTGGCCCCCACATAAATATGCGGACTTTGGCTGATTATGCATTGAATTATGCGATTGCATAATCCCGTTTTTCTGGAGGGACTGATTTCAACTAGACAACCGCATGCTGACAAAAATTCCGTGCTATTCTACCAAGGGCGTAACTTGGGGTTCAACATTGGGGGGGGGGGGATCTCCACCTATCTTGTGAGGTTGAGCGGTTTCACACAAAACTAAGTGGTACTACGACAAACCTACACATCATCAACATCATGTGTAATTCATGGCTCAATGCAAACAGGATAACATCATTATTTGTCTCTCCCCATTCACTACCATACATATACTTTCCGAAATAAGGTCCCGCGGTGGTCCACCGTAAGGGGAGGGGCTTCGCCTCTCTATTGGATTGTCATCTGACCTGAAAAGGAAGTTAGTCATCTCAGTAAACTATGTTTAGGCTGCCTCATCCACTACAACGGTTATTTACGGTACACAGAACATTCCCCAGGGAGTCCAAACACTGGCTCCCATCTGAATTAGACTGGAACATTTTAACACACTCATCCCACTCCTTTCCTTACACTGCCCCTACAGCTGTCACTGCTCCCATCAATCCACCATCATGCGTTCATCGTCATCCGTCCATTCATGCGCTCTTTACTTTCTCGCCCCCCCACCCCCATACTGTACGACTCTCCACTCCTCCACTGAGGCTTGTCAGACTCGTGAGGAAGCAGCTTATGGAGCTTAGTCTTGCAAAGAGGCATCACCACCTACCTTATCCCCTGTCTGATGATGACTCTCTGGGGATGGTTAACCCTTGCATTAACACGCACACATACATACACGACTCCTGGGTAAAGCCAGGCGTCCATATAAGAGTAATCTTTCTTCAGTCCCAACATGTGTGGCTGAAAGCTTTGACGTCACAGAGTTTTCTAGAAATGGCTTTACCTGATTTAGATAGTGGAGGAAGAGGCGGTAAACAAAACATATGAGAGGGAAACACTTGATGGCTTTTCAGAGCACATCGTACACCTGAAAAGCAGGAAAGATGGTGTTTGTGCATTTGTTCAGCAATGCTAACGCTAAGCAGTGTTGTAGTCAAGACCACCTAAACCGAGACCAAGTCATCACCAAGACCAGAGTGTATTGAGACCAAGACAAGATCGAGACTTTGAGGGGTTAAGACCAAGACAAGACCAGACCAGTGCGAGTCCCACACTGCATGACACAATAAAATGGGGAAAAATGCTAACCATAGGTACTCCTCAAATAGATCTTGATAAAAAAATATATAAGGTGGTCCCAGCTGTCTCAGTCAGCAGTACATTGCAGAATTTACACACTGCTGTGTGTTTTCTTTTAGATGCTATAAAAGATGCAAATAAACTCCTAATGGTTTAGGTAGCCAAATGTATTACTGACAATTTGGCTGGCATCTCCCAGACAGCCAGTGCTTCTTCTCCTGTCTCCCACATTCACTTTCTTGGTAATGTGGGTTAAGGGGGAGGGGGACAACAGTAACAAATTAGAGTTATTGATTGCATTTGAAGCAGGACATTTTGCATCCAATCACAGTAATAATGTTAACACATAAATCAGACACAACACAGGTCATTTAGTGATATCCCTGCAGTTGTGGTCTTGAAATTAAACCTTGAGTTCTCTTTATCTGAGACAGAGACGAGAGTAAAAATGTGCTTGATTTCCCACAACACTGACGGCGAGGCTCAAGGGATGGATTTAGTCCATCCACCACTTTGACTTAAATATGTCAACAACTATTAGATGGACTGCCATGAAATTCGGTACAAACATTCATGACCTCCTCGGGATGAATTGTAACAACTTAATACTGTAATAACATTGGGGGGTCCCCTAACTTTTTTACTTAAAATCGTTGAATACTTTGTCTCAATCAGCCTCAACTGTACTTTGTGTTTACTGCTAATTAGCGACCATACACGCTTAAATAAGAAGATGATGAACACGGTTACCTGAACATCTAAATATCAGCATTTTAGCAATATCATTGTGAGCATGTTGACTCTAGTATTTAGTATTTACTACAGACTTACATTGCCTCTATCATGGCTGTTTGGGTCTGTCTGGATTTGGGGCGCCCTGGTGGCCTCGGGAATAAGCTGATGAAGTGAAATCCATCCGGGGACCTTTGTTGCATCTAATCCTTTCTCTCTCTCTCTCTCTCTCTCTCTCTTCTCTCTCTCTCTCTCTCTCTCTCTCTCTCTCTCTCTCTCTCTCTCTCTCTCTCTCTCTCTCTCTCTCTCTCTCTCTCTCTCTCTCTCTCTCTCTCATCTCATCTCTTTCCCGAAAGGACAATTTTGAAGAAATCTGTTTTGATTTCACTGATCATCTGCAGACTTTCTGCAAACCGGAATTAAAAAAAAATAGAAGTTATAATTAGCAGCTTGTGGCCATCTGCGTGTGCATATGACAGAGAGAGAGCAAACACCCTTATGGTGAGTGGAAATCAGATTCTGTGCGTCTCTTTGTGTGTGTTTATACACCAGAGGCAGCACTGAAGCCACTAAACAAATGCAAACCTCAGGATAATTGTCTGTCTCCTCTTTCTTTCTTTCTCTCTCTCTGTGTGTGTGCGTGAGACGGCTGGCTGAGGGCGTTTGTCTGACTTTAGGATGAGGACATCAGCTGCAGGAGGAAAGACAGAGATAGAATAATGAGGAGAAAGGAGGTCAGAGATGGACCACCACCATGTCCTGTGAGAGGAGTCATCACATATGACACGCTCACCTGTCAACACTCAATCTTGCATCTAAACCGAGTCTGTGAACATCATCGTTGTCCACGTGTTTGACTTTCACTGAGCCATGAAACTATATAAAGTGTGTCAGACAGCACGATATTGTTGTCTGTTACAGTACAGTAGGTGGTCGCTGTGTCAGATAGGCGATTATAGAGCCAGAAATTCTTGCTGTGAATCGGCCAAGAGACATATGCTGCGTTCCAGACACAATTTTTAGCCCGTAAGTTACGACTTCAAGTCACGACTCACGACTTGGTAGCGTTCCAGGTAAAGTCACGAGCTGGTTAGCTAAACATTGTGCCGTTGGCAGAGTTCAGGTTAGGCTACCTAACGTTAACGTTACTAGCGGCTACCTATGGTTTTTTTAAACATACAGTTCCAACTCTGACATAATTGTATCAGGCCCCTTGCATTATTATACTGTATTCTCTTAACCCTCCTGTTGTCTTCGGGTCAAATTTGACCCGTTTTCAAAGTTTCAATAGCAGAAATTTGGGTTTCTTTCAATCAAATTGCCCCAAAAGTAACACAGATGGTTCCATTAAACACTTTTCACAAGTCAAATGAAGATCAGTTCACAAGTATCATTGACTTTTGGGTGTTTTATTTCATTTCATAGCATTATTCTGACTAAACTTGGACAGTCTGATCATCTAACAACATCCTCTGATCTTAAATAGTAGTCAAAATAATCAATACTTTCTGCTTTTTTTTAACAAAAAAAGGCTAAATGAGGTTTATTGACCATAAATTCCCAAAATAAGTGTAAAAATAGTGGTAATAAGTTGCTGTTAGTGTGGTAGTGGTGGTGGTAGTTGAAAAAAGCGTAGAAAACATTGAAAAAAAACTTCGAAAAGAGACAAAAACGTTTTTAAAAATGTGGAAAAATAAGTGACAAAAACGTCAAAAGTGCCAAAGAAATGTGTTAATTTTCAATTCTGACCCATTACATTACATTACACTACATGTCATTTAGCTGACGCTTTTATCGAAAGCGACTTACAGTTAAGTGCTTTCAACTGTGAAGGTACAAACTCCAGACAACAAGACCCAAAAGAACAACACAAGGGTTAAATTGGTTCAAACGATGCCACGTAAGAAAAACGCTGGTGGTGTGTGTTGGACATGTTTTGCATCATACCAGCATTTATTAATTAATTAATTAATTGGCCTATCCATAATCTACAATAACACTCATCATCTTGTTTGTTTGTTTGTTTGTTTGTTTCTTTTGTTTGTAAAGCGTCTTTGAGTTCCATGTAAAGCGCTATATAAAACTTATGTATTATTATTATTATTATTATTATTAAAGTGCCATAGTGTCTACATCTGTATTTCTGTGACATACACACATATATAAATACACATCTGCCTCTGCCCATCCTTTCTGGCTGTAAACAATGTAAGTGTGATACACATCTAATCGAACACTTTGGGCCACAGTGGCCTTGTACGGCACATCTGCTGTTCCTGCTGTGCTGAGAGAATTCCCGAGCGAGCGTTGGAAACAATCATGCCTCAGCTGCAGATGTGAGGAGGAGGAGAGTCAATTACTGTACATTTCAACCGTCCAAATTGCTGAAACGCTCAACTGAATGAGCTCATGTGGAACAGTCCCCACTGGAAGTGGAAAATGGGAAATCCATAAATTCCAATTGATTGCTTTGATGGATTCTGTCAGCATGGACCTGACCCCAAACTGACCATTGTTTTAATGAATGAAGAGGTTAATTTCACCCGCTTAAACTGGACATTTGCCCCCATAAAATCTATTAATATAAAACCGCTTTCTGGTGGTGGAAGAAGATCCTTCACTTGAGTATTATCAGAAGAATTAAATAACAGTATGTATGTTGTAGTGAAATGTTCCCTGTCAGTGTTCTCCTCTTCTATCTGATGTTTCTGGATTAATATTCCTGCTGCATTCATGTTTATGTTGCATTTTACTGCTGTAGATGTTTAAGGTTGGGCTTATTTTACCTCCTTTATATACTGTTGGGTAGTTTAATCTACAGTAACGCATCATATTCTATAAGATCATCACGTTTGTAGCGTCGCTGTGCTGTGAGAACCACGTATCTCTGGAAAGTTTTAAAACGTCAGCTAACAGCCCTGTTTTCAGCTTTGTGACGATGCATTTTCCAGCTGATCATTCAGTGTCATCAACACATCTGGAGATACGTGGTTTTCACTGGACACATGGGCCTCCACTATACATTAGCTGCTTATTTATTTATTAAAATGTATCTGTATTGGTATCAATATCTGTGATTCTGAACCTAGTACCACTTGGTGTGTCAGATTGTTTAAATGGTTGAAGTATGTTCAGAAATAGGCAACTTAAACACTTTTAAGTAAAGAACACAGGTATGAGAAAAAAGTCAAACATTAATTGAAATGTTTTTGATAGGACATGAACTCGCCTGCATGAACATCAGATGTGCTGCTACTCATCCATTCACCACCCTGACCTCCATTCTTTTGAATGAACGCTGGCAATCTACGTAAATAGTTCCTATCCCAATTCCTATGCTGATGATGCTTTTTTGCAATATCAGTAAACTGACCCTTTAACAGACTGGGTTACATTTCATTTACTTAAACTTAGAGCCTAATGTCTCATTAACCTCATGCTGACAGCAGTTATTTTTGCCACTGAGATGTTTTCTACTAAAAGCAGCACTTAGGACAATTAAGTCGTGAATGCCAATATCTGAAAAAGCTCCGACACAAGGAGAAAAAAACAGTAGAGTAGGAAATATTTCCCCTGAGTTCAGCAGGCAGGGGGTGTTGAGTCGGCGTGAACCATTTCTGCTCAAGCACATTAACCACATCAGTCAGCACCTGAGCGCTCAGCAGCCTGTATAATCCACCGCCACCCACTACAGTCAATACAGATGATTGGGGGCAAAAGGAGCATTCAGCGGGGATTATAGGGAGCATGGGAAAGATGAGGGGGCTCAATAGTCAACTGGCTGAGGATGATAGAGCAAATAAAAAGTGAGTATTGCAAATCGATTACACACTCACACACACATAGCACACTTCCTTTTCATCCTCTTCTCTTTCCATCTCAGCTTTGACTCCACTGCTGCCACTAGTAGCCTACGTGTTAGCCAGTGAGCTCCTTCGCGGTACTGGCGCTTTCTCTGGAGCTGACCAGCGACTTTAACATGGAGATAAAGACTCCTCATCTCTGCTGCACACACTCACACCTTCACTGTCCACGATGCGAAAGATTTGCTCCTTTTTTTGAAGAAATACTTCAATATTTGGGGAAATATGTTTATTTACTCTCTCGCCAAAATGTAAGATGCAA
Source organism: Gymnocephalus cernua (assembly GCA_023631565.1). Classification (NCBI taxonomy): domain Eukaryota; kingdom Metazoa; phylum Chordata; class Actinopteri; order Perciformes; family Percidae; genus Gymnocephalus; species Gymnocephalus cernua. The sequence continues at coordinate 29,431,283 of CM042442.1, read as the reverse complement.
AAAATTGCTACCACTCTCATATGTGCCTGTTCTGGGAGCACTGCGCTCCCAGAATGCCGAGTTACTTGTGGTTCCTAGAGTCTCTAAAAGTAGAATGGGAGCCAGAGCCTTTAGCTATCAGGCTCCACTCCTGTGGAACCAGCTCCCAGTCTGGGTCCGGGAGGCAGATACTGTCACCACATTCAAGAGTAAACTTAAGACTCTCCTCTTTGATAAAGCTTATAGTTAGGGAGTGAGGAGCTGCAGCATCTGCCTAGCCCGGCCCACCTGCTTCTCTGTCCTAGAAATGCTTGTTACTAACCTAGCTCTGGGGAGCTTGCTCCCCGGAGTCTTTCTGTTTCTTTTTCACCCAGGACGAAATCCTGAAATCCTGGGATTAGGATGGCACCAAAATCATGGTTCCAGCTGTTGCCGTGGTTCTGCTGAAATACCCTGCTATGCCGTGCTGCTCCCTGCGCTACTACAACCACTATTTCTAGTCACTGTTTATTAACTATACTGTGATGCACCCCAACGGCACGTCAGACACCACCTACCAAGAGCCTGGGTCTGTCCCAGGTTTCTTCCTAAAAGGGAGTTTTTCCTCCCCACTGTTGCACTAGTGCTTGCTCTTGGGGGGATTTGTTGGGTTTGTTGTAAATTATAGAGTGTGGACTAGACCTACTCTATCTGTAAAGTGTCTTGAGATAACTCCTGTTATGATTTGATACTATAAATAAAATTGAATTGAATTGAATTTAATTAAAAATGACGCCCCAGCCAGGAGGCGATTAGCTTAGCTTAGCTTAGCACAAAGACAGCTAGCCTGGCTCTCTCTGATAAAGTAAGAAAATCCACCAAACAGCACCTCTAAAGCTCACTGATTAAAAATCTTTGTTAAGTTGCTGTTTTAGGGCACATTACTTTAGGGCGTTTTACTATAGCCTACATGTAATTACATTACATTTGTAGGGAGTTAGCTAAGAAGGTCAATACCGCACGGGAGCGGAGCGTGAAGCAGAGGATTTTGGATGGAGCACAGAGCGGATTATTAAAATCTTGGAGCATGGCCTTATCTCCCGCTCCATCCCACTCAGACAGTTCGAAGCGTGCTACAGCCGTCTCTGGTTCAAAATCCACCTCTGAGCATCTCTAAAACTAGTTTATTAACATCTTTGTTTAATACACACATAAACCGAGATGTAACAATGACAAGCTGTAGTTTTAGCGGACATAGCTACAGATATTGAACATTAGACATGTTTTTATATTCTGTTGTCATAGGCGTCATGTTTTCTCGCTGAATGAAAATCAAATCTGTGACAATGTTTGAAAACCTGAGAAATATATACTGTAAAAAAAATAAATAACAAAGAACAAATATTGGTCTATATAACATTGTCAGATGTTTTCTAATATCACAAATACTGGTATGTGTATATCACTTTTAAAATCCAGTATCAGTTGTGCTCTATTTAATTAAATGGTATTCATCTTTCCTAAATTGGTGACGTGCATCATAGTCTGTAACCTAAATGACGTCAGCTATCTGTGAATGATATTTTCAAAAATAACACGTAAACCTCAAAGAAATATCTGAACACGGTGACAAAAATCATCCATTTTTTAAATAAAATACATAAGAAATATTTTACATTTTAATAGTTCATCTTTTTTTACAATCTAAAGGAATAAAAAAAAAGGTATTTTGGGTAAGATCATAAATGTTCATTTAAATTAGGCAGTTTTTTTGTATCACATTTCTTGACAATCACTGGATGAGCATTGCTGTTTGAGACATGTTAGCGTTACTGAACCACAGGCTGCGAACCAACGTGAAATTTACAAAAGTTCAAACTAAAAAGGTCCCTTTTTTAAATATCCTTTTTTTATGTCCTTTTTCTATATGTTTTTTAAATAGATGTCTGGTCTGGTCTTACCTTTGGCGCTCACCCAGATATGTTGTTGTTGTTGTTCTTTTCTTTCTGTCAGGATTCGAGCAGCTTCAGTGTGACAGAAAGTGAAACGCCAGCAGCTCCGTGTCAGCATCCAGCATCCTCTCCGGTACTCTCCTCCTCACTGCCGGGATCCTCAGCACACACGGAGTAAATATCTCTCTCTCCCTCTCTCTCTCTCTCTCTCTCTCTCTCTCTCTCTCTCTCTCTCTCTCTCTCTCTCTCTCCTCAGCACATCACGGAGTACATATCTCTCTCTCCCTCTCTCTCTCTCTCTCTCTCTCTCTCTCCTCAGCACACACAGAGTAAATATCTCTCTCTCTCTCTCTCTCTCTCTCTCTCTCTCTCTCCTCAGCACACACGGATTAAATATCTCTCTCTCTCTCTCTCTCTCTCTCCTCAGCACACACAGAGTAAATATCTCTCTCTCTCTCCCTCTGTCTCTCTCTCTCCCTCTCTCTCTCTCTCTCTCTCTCTCTCTCTCCCTCTGTCTCTCTCTCTCTCTCTGTCTCTCTCTGTCTCTCTCTCTCTCTCTCTCTCTCTCTGTCTCTCTCTCTCTCTCTCTCTCTCCCTCTGTCTCTCTCTCCCTCTGTCTCTCTCTCTCTCTTCTCAGCACACACAGAGTAACTCTCTCTCTCTCGCTCTCTCTCTCAATATTAAATTCAATTGGCTTTATTAGCATGACCATATTGACACACAGTATTGCTAAAGCACATAAACAGGGAAACGTTTTACACATTTACATCCAGTTGTACATTAGGATTATGTCAACATTAGTATTCAGACATTAAAATATGTTAATATTCGTGCAAAAACAACAATCATGTGAACAAAATTTAACAATAACAACAAAACTGATGGATATCAGCAACAACATGAAAACAAGAATATTACAGGTGTGTGTGTGTGTGTGTGTGTGTGTGTGTGTGTGGGGGGGGGGGGGGGGGGGTGGCAGGTAAAGACATATTCTGCTGCTAGACTGCAGCTCTCTGGGTGTTCTCCCAGTTATGTTGGTTATGTGGTCAAATGTCGGGTGTTTGTGTTTGAATT